>NC_069413.1:45409826-45472326 GCF_026875155.1 Cherax quadricarinatus | reverse complement strand
TCAACAGCAGCCAACATGGTTTCAGGGACGGGAAATCCTGTGTCACAAACCTACTGGAGTTCTATGACATGGTAAACAGCAGTAAGACAAAGAGAGAGGGGTGGGTGGATTGCATATTCTTGGACTGCAAGAAGGCGTTTGACACAGTTCCACACAAGAGATTGGTGCAAAAACTGGAGGACCAAGCAGGGATAACAGGGAAGGCACTACAATGGATCAGGGAATACTTGTCAGGAAGACAGCAGCGAGTCATGGTACGTGGCGAGGTGTCAGAGTGGGCACCTGTGACCAGCGGGGTCCCACAGGGGTCAGTCCTAGGACCAGTGCTGTTTCTGGTATTTGTGAACGACATGACGGAAGGAATAGACTCTGAGGTGTCCCTATTTGCAGATGACGTGAAGTTGATGAGAAGAATTCACTCGATCGAAGACCAGGCAGAACTAAAAAGGGGATCTGGACAGGCTGCAGACCTGATCCAGCAATTGGCTCCTGGAGTTCAATCCCACCAAGTGCAAATTCATGAAGATTGGGGAAGGGCAAAGAAGACCACAGACGGAGTACAGTCTAGAGGGCCAGAGACTACAAACCTCACTCAAGGAAAAAGATCTTGGGGTGCGTATAACACCAGGCACATCTCCTGAAGCGCACATCAACCAAATAACTGCTGCAGCATATGGGCGCCTAGCAAACCTCAGAACAGCATTCCGACATCTTAATAAGGAATCGCTCAGGACCCTGTACACCGTGTACGTTAGGCCCATATTGGAGTATGCGGCACCAGTTTGGAACCCACACCTAGCCAAGCACGTAAAGAAACTAGAGAAAGTGCAAAGGTTTGCAACAAGACTAGTCCCAGAGCTAAGAGGTATGTCCTACGAGGAGAGGTTAAGGGAATTCAACCTGACGACACTGGAGGACAGGAGAGATAGGGGGAGACATGATAACGACATACAAAATACTCAGAGGAATTGACAAGGTGGACAAAGACAGGATGTTCCAGAGATTGGACACAGTAACAAGGGGACACAGTTGGAAGTTGAAGACACAGATGAATCACAGGGATGTTAGGAAGTATTTCTTCAGCCACAGAGTAGTCAGTAAGTGGAATAGTTTGGGAAGCGATGTAGTGGAGGCAGGATCCATACATAGCTTTAAGCAGAGGTATGATAAAGCTCACGGTTCAAGGAGAGTGACCTAGTAGTGATCAGTGTAAAGGCGGGGCCAGGAGCTCGGACTCGACCCCCGCAACCTCAACTAGGTGAGTACAACTAGGTGAGTACCTCAAAGGCGGTGAGACCGGACAACACCTCTCCATGGGTCCTTTGAGAGCGAGCAGAGACACTATGTGTGCCACTAACCAAAATCTTCAACACTTTCCTTGAAACTGGGCAGCTACCTGAAGTATGGAAGAAGGTAAATGTAGTCCCCATCTTTAAGAAAGGAGACAGAAATGAAACACTAAATTGTAGACCAGTGTCACTAACGTATATAGTATGCAAAGTCATGGAGATTATCAGGAAGTGAGTGATAGAGCACCTGGAGCGGAACAAGATTATAAACGACAACCAGCACGGATTCATGAGTTTTATGACAAGGTAACTGAAGTAAGAAATGAGAGGAAGGGATGGGTTGATTGCATTTTCTTGGACTGCAAGAAGGCCTTCAACACAGTTCCTCACAAGAGATTAATACAGAAGCTAGAGGAAGAGGCACATATAACAGGAAGGGCACTGCAATGGATCAGAGAATACCTAACAGGGAGGCAACAGCGAGTCATAGTCCGTGATGAGGTATCACAGTGGCCGCCGGTGACGAGCGGGGTCCCACAGGGGTCAGTCCTGGGACCAGTGCTATTCTTGGTATATGTGAACGACATGACGGAAAGGATAGACTCAGAAGTGTTCCTGTTTGCAGATGATGTGAAGTTAACAAGGAGAATTAAATCAGATGCGGACCAGACAGGTCTACAAAGAGACCAGGACAGGCTGGATGCGTGATCCAGCAACTGGTTCCTAGAATTTAACCCCACCAAATGCAAGGTCATGAAGATCGGAGAAGGGCAAAGAAGACCTCATACAGAGTATAGGCTAGGAGGCCAAAGACTGCAAACCTCACTCAAGGAAAAAGATCTAGGAGTGAGTGTAATACCGAGTACGTCGCCTGAAGCACACATTAACCAGATAACTGCTGCGGCATATGGGCACCTGGCAACCTGAGAATAGCGTTCCGGTACCTCAGTAAGGAATCGTTCAATACTTTATACACTGTGTACGTCAGACCCCACACCTGGTCAAACACGTCAAGAAATTAGAGAAAGTGCAAAGGTTTGCAACAAGGCTAGTTTCAGAGCTAAAGGGAATGTCCTATGAAGAAAGGTTAAGGGAAATCGGTCTGACGACACTGGAGGACAGTAGGGTCAGGGGAGATATGATAACGACATACAAAATACTGCATGGAATAGACAAGGTGGACAGAGACAGGATGTTCCAGAGATGGGACACAGAAACAAGGTTTCACAATTGGAAGCTGAAGGTTCAGATGAGTCAAAGGGATGTTAGGAAGTATTTCTTCAGCCACAGAGTTGTTAGAAAGTGGAATAGTCTGGCAAGCGATGTAGTGGAGGCAGGAACTATACATAGTTTTAAGACGAGGTATGATAAAGCTCGTGGAGCAGGGAGAGGGAGGACCCAGTAGCGGTCAGTGAAGAGGCGGGGCCAGGAGCTAAGTCTCGACCCCTGCAACCACAATTAGGTGAGCAATTAGGTGAGCACACACACATACACACACATACTCAAGCACTAGCACACTCGCAATGAGTCCCCTCCAGAACAAAAAAAAAATGACATGACCAAGAGGTAAGGTTACTGGGGATGGCTGGGATGATAAGGAAGCAATGGCAGGAAAGATCAAGAGCACAGTGGAACTGGAGTGGGAAAATACTAAGCAAATTTTGTAACTCAGAGGAGAAGATATCTGCAGAAATCAAGAAGTGGGAATTGTGAGTTGGTGCTGCTGAGGCAAAGGTGCAGAGCCTGGCGGATGAGCTGGAAGTACTGAAGCAGAATAAAAAGATGAGGACTAATAGGAGCAAGGTATTGGGTGCAGGAACATTAGTGGACAGTGAGGTGAGTGAAGGAGGGGAAGGAGCAAAGAAGCCCCTTGAGGAAATGATGCTAGGCAACTGCAACATCTGGGAGATGATAAGGGAAACAAGTAAGGAGATACTTATATTGTTCCCAGAGATATGGCAGGAAACAAACTGGAAAGAATAGAGGGAGGAGTCGTTTATTATTCATGGACTCTGTGAGGCAGAAGAGAAGTCCTATTATGAAAGAAGACAGGGGGAGGTAAAAGAGTTTGAGAGCATCATAGCAGTAACAGGAGAGGACATGTCAATCAAACTGAAATTTAAGACAAAAAATGGTATAACAGAAGATCCTGCAGGGGAAACCACAGTTAAAGGATTCCCCAATTTACCAGCAAGTGTACCTCAACCAAAACAGAACACAAAAAGAATGGGAACAGCTGATATAGTGAGGTGCCAGAGGCATGAAGGGGAGACAGAGCAGGTACCGACAAAGAGGGAAGAGCAACCTCAGGGAGAACAGCAAACACAACTGCCCACAGCATTCCCCTCAACCCCTACCAACCCACACCAACCAAATACAATAACCAGAAACAAACCACACTCCAAACCCACAGTCTTCCTTCCTAGCAGTAATACTACTACAACACCAGCCTACCATAATATTCAGCCTTGCCTACCACACCCTCAGCCTGCACCAATCCATCCCACTCCCCTGAATACAGTTCATGAAAGGAAACTGAAGGTATGGTATACCAACACAGATGGAATAACAAATAAGAATGATGAGTGGTAGGAAAGAATGACTGACGCATCTCCGGACATCATAGCACTCACAGAGACAAAGCTCATGTGATAACAGATGTGATCTACCCATCTGGATATCAGATGGTGAGGAAAGATGGAGAACTGAGGGAGAGGAGGAGGAGTTGCATTGTTCATCAAAGACCAGTGGAGTTTTGAGGAGATGGGAGGACTAGTACGAGGTAAAGTGGATGACTACATAGTAGAAACACTTCTAACTGGGGTCCAAAAGTGATGATAGCAGTGATGTACAATCTTCCACCGAACAGCGGAAGACCATGACAAGAATACGATGACAGCAACAGAACTATGGTGGCCACACTAGCCAAGGTGGCCAGAAGGGCCCATATAAGCAAGACAAAGTTATTTATTATGGGTGATTTTAACCACAAGGAGATAGACTGGGAAAATCTGGAGCCACATGGGAAACCAGAGAAGTGGAGAGCCAAGATGTTGGAGGTGGTGCTGGAAAGCTTAATATACCAACGTGTTAGTGACGCAACCAGAGAGAAAGGAGACAATGAATCAGCAAGGCAGGACCTTGTATTCACTTGAACAGTTCAGACATAGAGGAAATCACACACGAAACGCCCCTTTGCACTAGCGATCACGTGGTCCTAAGTTTCGAATACATAAACAATGAAGCAGCATGAGAAGGACGGGATAAACCAACCTTCCAAAAATGTAACTGCACATGTATGATGCAATTCCTACATGAGATGCAATGGGTAAGAGAACTAGAGGGGAAGAGAGTAAAGTGCAGGGAAGCAGAAAAGTTCGTGCCAAAAGGCAATAGAAACAATGAGAAGACCAGAATAAGCCCCTGGTTTATCCAGAGGTGTGGAGAGGCCAAAGCCAAGTGTGCTAGAGCATGAAAAACGTGTAGAAGGTAAATGACTCGGGAAAACAGGGAGATGAGCCGAAGAGCCAGAAATGAATATGCATGAATAAGGAGAGAGAGGCCCCGTGGCAATACGAGAGTGACACAGCATCAAAAACTAAATCTGACCCAAAGTTGTTATACAGCCACATCAGGAGGAAGAATCATGATGAGGAAGGAGGGGAGCTCACAGTGAGTGACCAAGAAGTTTGTAAGGAGCTCAGTTCAAGATTCAGGGAGGTGTTCACAGTGGACACAGAGAGGCTTCCAGCAAAGCAAGGGAGTAGGTTGCACCAGCAACTTCTGGACACACTGCACACAACCGAGGAGGAGGAGGAGGTGTAGAAATTGCTAGGTGAACTAGATACCTCGAAAGCGGTGGGCCCAGATAACATCTCTGTGGGTCCTGAGAAAGGGAACAATTGCACTATGTGTACCGCTAACAACAATCTTCAATAAATCAATTGAAATAGGGCAACTGCCTGAGGCGTAGAAGATAGCAAATGTAGCCCCAGTGTTTAAGTAATGAGACAGACAGGCAGCACTAAACTACAGACCTGTGTCACTGACATGTATAGTATGTTAAGTTATGATGAAGATTATCAGGAGAAGAGTGGTGGAACACCTAGAAAGGAATAGGTTCATACATGACAACCAGCACGGTTTCAGGAAAGGAAAATCCTGCATCACAAATTTACTGAAGTTCTACGATAAGGTAACAGAAGTAAGACAGGAAAGAGAGTGTTGGGTAGACTGCATCTTCTTGCACTGTAAGAAGGCTTTCGATGCAGTACCACTCAAGAAACTGGTTGAAAAGCTAGAGGAGCTGGCAGGAACAGCAGGAAAGTACTGCAATGGATCAGGGAATACCTGAAAGGAGAGAAACATCGAGTGTTGGTACGAGACGAGGTGTCGGAGTGGGTGCATGTGTCAAGTCAGTCATAGGTCCGGTGCTGTTTCTAGTATATGTGAATGATATGATAGAAGGGATAGGTTCAAAGGTGTCCCTTTTCGCAGAAAATGTGAAGCTAATGAGGAGAATACAAGCAGACGACGATCAAGAAGATCTGGCCAGGCTGCAAGCCTGGTCCGACAAATAGCTACTGGTAAAGTGCAAAATCATGAAGTTTGCGGAAGAACAAAGAAGTCCCCAGACTGAATACAGCCTAAAAGGTCAAAGGCTGCACTCACTCAAGGAAAAGGATCCTGAGGTGATCATACCGAGCACATCTCCTGGCAAACTTAAGAATAGCGTTTCGACACCTAAGTAAGGAGCCATTCAAGACACTGTACACTGTGTGCGTAAGGCCCATATTAGAGTATGCAGCACAGTATGGACCCCACACCTGGTCAAACACGTCAAGAAATTAGAGAAAGTGCAGAGGTTTTCAACAAGACTAGTCCCAGAACTAAGGGGTTTGTCCTACGAGGAGAAGTTAGGGGAAATCAATTTGACGACACTGGAGGGATAGGGGGGACATGACAAAGACATAAAAAATACTGAGAGGAATTGACAAGGTGGGTAGGGACATAATGTTTCAGAGATGTGACACAGCAACATGGAGTCACAACTGGAAGTTGAAAACTCATATGAGTCACAGGGATGTTAAGAAGTATTTCTTCAGTCATGGGGTTGTCAGGAAGTGAAACAATCTAGAGAGTGATGTAGTGGAATTATGATCCATATATTGTTTTAAGAAGATATACGATAAAGCTCATAGAGAAGGGAGAAAGTGGATCTAGTAGCGACCAGCGAAAAGGGGGGGGGGGGCAGGAGCTACGAATAGGTGAGTACAAATAAATGAGTACGTAAACACAACACACACACACACACACACACACACACACACACACACACACACACACACACACACACACACACACACACACACACACACACACACACCACAAACACCACACAAACACAAACACACACACAAACACACACACACACACAAAAACACACACACACACACACACACACACACACACACACACACACACACACACACACAACACCACCACACACACACACAGCCCTATCAACACACACGTAAGAGCAGCGACCACGAGCTAAACCACCCCCTCAACCACAAAATAACACAAAGATACACACACAACATACACACACATACATACACACGCCCGCGTGAACCCCTACACTCACGTACATATACGAACGTGCGAACGTAGGAACGTGAGTAATTACCTGTCAGTAGATTACAACACAGAGTTCAAACTCTTTGTGTCCAGGGTTGTTCTGTACATTTATCATATTTACTCAAACAGCTTCATGTTTTGTGCACACGTTACCTCGACCTGCAGTGTTCTCTGCACACGTTAGTTCTACCTGAATTTTTGATCTGCGATGGTAGTTCACTTTGCCTCTCCCTCCATTGCCTTCCAAGTCTCCACAAATCTGGGAGACTGAATTTTTTTCGTTTTCTCTTTTGCAGTTTGTTACCTTGAACGTACATCGTAGTCTGGGCTCCATCGAGAGTCATAAAATTTTGTTTCTTCTTGAATCCTTTAGTGGACTTGAAAGAAGCTGTGTCCAGGGTTATCAACTTCTTTCATCATCGCCAGATTAGCCAATTATTTTTTTTGTTTGTCTTTATATAGGTCACAACTCGCAGTTATGGAGCCCACATAGTATGACTGGATTATTTTTTAGTATGGTGATACTTTTCTTCACGTTCCCTCAATACAATGACGCACAGCATTGTAAAAGAACGATACAGAGGCACTGATATGGGTTTCCGATATAGATTTATTATTTAATTTTCGGATTATTCTTGACTGTCTATGGCCTTTTTTACTCAAGCAAAGCATTTTGTTTAAGGCTTCTATCACTAATTTAAATTATCTTCATCCAAGTCGGTATTATCAGAAATGTTCAGTTAGTTTAATATTACCTTGTGTAAATAATGTAAATATACTAGAAATAAATGGAACCTAACAATATTCCCGATTTCTTGTTATTATTTCCGCTCTTCCGATGATTTATCATTCCGAATAATTTTCTCCAGTAATTTATACTCTTTGTTTTGATAATTGCTATGATGGTCATCTTCAACATCTTCAGCCTTTGATATGCCTTTGAAGAGTTTCGAGAGTTTAACTACCCTCGGAGCCTGGCCATGGGCCAGGCTCTTCTGGTGTTTGCCTGGTTAACCAGGCTGTTGCTGCTGGATGCAGCTTATTAGAAATTGCTAAGAGTGAATAGTTTAGTTCATTAGCATATTGTCTCAGTAACCTGAATCGTATTCTTTCTTATTGTTTTAGTTCTCTCCAGTATTTGTAATATCTTTATCGTGGTGTCTTTGTCGATTGTCTCAGAAAAATAATGTTAGGCTAATCTTCCTTTCCAGTCGCATCACTATTGTCATACAAAAATCTACACTGGCAGCTGAAATGAAACAACTAACTATCAAGGCCCGTATGTTCGATGCTTTGTTGAAAAATAACACTGTAATTAGTGTCTTTATAAGCATTTGTACAAAAATTGGTGAATCAATGGGACAGCTTCCAGTTTGTCTCTTATCTGTTTCTCAGTAGCAATATCCAACCACCATTGTATTTAATATCCTCTGGGAGGATACGTTAAGAAAATGAAAATATTTGATTTTAGTGATATTAAATACAATACATTTATATTTACGTTATATTTTAAGTAGAGAAATATCATTCGCCAAATCCACAAACCCTTGAAAGTATACGAAAACACCGCTTTAATTTATGTTGTCTTAAGAAATACTCGACGAGCAAGACTAGAGGCAGCGCACTGCAGCATCGCCCAGAGATACTCAGCACACTGCCAGTCTGTCTTATACTGCCAACTGAATCCCTTTAAACTAAAACTGACCCTCCACCCTGAAGCCTCATACAGTTGATGTTGCTTTGATGCTTTCTGCCGACTTCAACCCCACGACTCTTCTGTATAGTCGTCCCACATCGTGCTAACTGTGCTTGTCTCTATTTTATCTCAGAAATGCACACAAATAGAAGTGAGAACAAAATATTCTGCTCCAGAATGTACAGTAATAGTAATGTTTAAAACTACATACGTGGAGGAATATATATATATATATATATATATATATATATATATATATATATATATATATATATATCTGTGTGTTGTGTGTGTGTGTGTGTGTGTTGTGTGTGTGTGTGTGTTGTGGTGTGTGTGTGTGTGTGTGTGTGTGTGTGTGTGGTGTGTATACCTGACTGGCTGTCTTGACACTTGATTCCTGGCTTCCCAGTGTCACACGCTGACACTGGAGGTCTCTTCCCCTCACCCTACTCGTCTCGTCCCCTCACTCTGCAGGTCTCATTCTCCCCTCAGTCTGTGCCACAGTGCACATCGGTAGGAACAGTAAACACTAGGTGCCGCAAAGCTCATGTGTCACATTATGCAAGGTGCCACACATGTCATGTTATACTTCAGATGTCACATTGCACATCAGATGGCACATTACATATCAGGTGTCACATGATATGTCCCATTACACGTGTCACAATACACATATGTCACACTCTACATACCATATTACACACTTCATTTACACATATCACACTACACTTCAGGTATGGCATTACTCGTGTGTCATGTTACACACATCTCACTAGCATCAGGTGTCACGTTACATATGCCACACAACACATCAGGTGTCACATTACTCATGCCACATCACACATCAGGTGTCGCACTACATAACATGTCACAGCACACATATCTTAATACATGTGTCACATGACACATGGTGTAATACTGCTCATCAGAAGTCAAACTACACCGGTGCTGCTTTACTCATCAAGTGCCACATAACACATGTCACATTACACATTTGCTGCATGTCACATAACACACGTGACGCAAACGTCAGATTCAGCAGTAAACATCAGGAAGCACATCAAACATCAGGAAGCACATTAAACATCAGGAAGCACATCAAACATCAGGAAGCACATCAAACATCAGGAAGCACATCAAACATCAGGAAGCGCATCAAACATCAGGAAGCACATTAAACATCAGGAAGCACATCAAACATCAGGAAGCACATTAAACATCAGGAAGCACATCAAACATCAGGAAGCACATCAAACATCAGGAAGCACATTAAACATGAGGAAGCACATCAAACATCAGGAAGCACATTAAACATCAGGAAGCACATCAAACATCAGGAAGCACATCAAACATCAGGAAGCACATCAAACATCAGGAAGCACATCAAACATCAGGAAGCACATCAAACATCAGGAAGCACATCAAACATCAGGAAGCACATCAAACATCAGGAAGCACATCAAACATCAGGAAGCACATCAAACATCAGGAAGCACATTAAACATCAGGAAGCACATCAAACATCAGGCAGCACATCAAACATCAGGGAGCACATTAAACATCAGGAAGCACATCAAACATCAGGGAGCACATAAAACATCAGGGAGCACATCAAACATCAGGAAGCACATCAAACATCAGGAAGCACATCAAACATCAGAAGCACATCAAACATCAGGGAGCACATCAAACATCAGGAAACACATCAAACATCAGGAAGCACATCAAACATCAGGAAGCACATCAAACATCAGAAGCACATCAAACATCAGGAAGCACATCAAACATCAGGTATCACATCAAACATCAGGAAGCACATCAAACATCAGGAAGCACATCAAACATCAGGAAGCACATCAAACATCAGGTATCACATCAAACATCAGGAAGCACATTAAACATCAGGAAGCACATCAAACATCAGGGAGCACATCAAACATCAGGAAGCACATTAAACATCAGGGAGCACATCAAACATCAGGAAGCACATCAAACATCAGGAAGCACATCAAACATCAGGGAGCACATCAAACATCAGGCAGCACATCAAACATCAGGCAGCACATCAAATATTAGGTATCACATCAAACATCACGTGCCTCAGTATATATTGGATACCACAGTAAATATCAACTGCCACAGTAAACATTATGAACCATATCAAATTTCCGGAACAATAATAAACATCAGTTATCAAAGAAAACTTCAGTTGCCAGGGTACACATCGGCAGTCAAAACAAACATCAAGTGCCGCAGCATACAACAGAAGTGGTAGTAAACATCTAAAAGCATAATAAACATTAGGCGCCAGAGTAAGCAACAAGTACCATATTAAACATCACATGCAACAGCAAATATTGGGAGCTACAAGTGCTGCAGTAATCAGTATCACAATGAATAGGTACCATATTTAATGTCGAGGCCGCAGTATGCATTATGGGTCACAATAAACATCGAGGGTCACAGTAAGCATCGGGAGTCATTGTAAACATCACCACAGTAAGATCAAGGGTCACACAAACATCGGGAGCTACAGTAAACATCGAGAGCTGCAAAAAACATCAGGGGATCACAGTTATTATCAGTGGGGTCTCATAGTAAACATCAGGGTCACAGTAAGCATCGTGGGTCTGAGGAAGCATCGATGGGTCACAGTAAACATCGTGGGTCCCAGTAAGGGCCGAAGTCACAGTAACATCAAGATCACAGTATACTTCGGGGTTCCAGTAAGCATCGAGGGTCGCAGTAAACATCGGGGGCTGCAGAAAACATAGGGGGTCATAGTAAACATCAGGGGTAACAATAAACATCAGGGGTCACAGTAAGCTTCAGGGGTTACAATAAGCATCGGGGGTCACAGTCAGCATCAGGAGGTCAAGTAAACACCAGACGTCGCAGTAAACATCAGGGGTCACAGAAAACATCGGGAGTCAGAGTAAGCATCAGGGGACACAGTAAACATCTAGGGTCACAGTAAGCTTCAGGGGTCACAGTTGGCTTCAGGGGTCACAGTAAGCCTCAGGGGTCACATTAAACATCGGGAGTCACAGCAAGCATCAGGGGTCACATTAAACATCTGGGGTCACAGTAAGCTTTAGGTGTTACAGTAAGCATTAGGAGTCACAGTAAGCATCAGGGGTCACAGTAAATATCTGGGGTCACAGAAAGCATCAGGAGTCGCAGTAAGCATCAGGGGTCACAGTAAGCATCAGGGGTCACAGTAAACATCTGGGGTCACAGTAAGCTTCAGGTGTTACAGTAAGCATTAGAGGTCACAGTAAGCATCAGGGGTCACAGCAAATATTTGGGGTCACAGAAAGCATCAGGAGTCACAGTAAGCATCAGGGGTCACAGTAAGCATCAGGGGTCACAGTAAACATCTGGGGTCACAGTAAGCTTCAGGTGTTACATTAAGCATTAGGGGTCACAGTAAGCATCAGGGGTCACAGTAAATATCTGGGGTCACAGAAAGCATCAGGAGTCACAGCAAGCATCTGGGGTCACAGTAATCATCACGGGTCACGGGAAACATCCGAAGCTGGAGCAAACATCAAATATTACAGAAAATAATACTTCAGCTCATCAGAGTGTGAAGGAATTTAAACAAAGAAGGAAACTCTGTTTCTCAGACTGTTTATGTTGATTCTCCTTGTGAAGTTCCCTCCTGAATCACTCTTGTGTCAGATATGAGGTGTGAGCATTTTAAGATCCTCATTGTTTGATATATAATGAATTCCACGTTCAGCAAGCGTGTTTTTCTCATGTTGTTACTTCAATACATCATTTGTCCTTTGTTCAGTGTTTCCAGGATGAGAGGTAGAGTTGGCAGTTCTCAGTCTCTTAACCCATTAAAATAACTAGTAATATTCCTGTTACTAGTCTCCATCGTGGTATTCAACCCTTTTCAACACGCGTGGTTTTACAGTAACTCTCTTCAGGAAGGGTCTGGCGTCCATTTCCCTAGTGTAAGTGCATATCTCCGTGGACTTGTCTGTCGTCCATTTACCTTCCTTGGGTGGGTGTATTTTTCCATGGACTGGTCTGGCATCCATTTCCACTCGCCCTATTCTATCACTTCATTTAGTTTTCTGACGTACATTTCTACCCGAGTCGTTTCCTTTCTCCTTCGGACTGGACTGACGCCCATTCTCACTCGCGCCGTTCCGTTATTATTAACACAACACCCGTAGGGGACATACAACGCCTGCGTCATTCCAGTACACAAGCCGCGTCCCTCTTTCCTTGCCCATCGACTCCCCGCACGCATCCCGTCGCCAGTCCTCTGATATAATCCAATATCAGGAAATTGTTTTTTGGAGGAAACTCGGGGCATAAATTTTTCCGTTTTTCCGAGTCACAGTTGTAAAAAAAATAGTTATATCCCACATGCTCTCAAAAACATGCTAAAACTTTGTTTAAAATGAGGAATATTTTAATATCTTATTAGAACACTGCTTCCTTCAAGAGGTTATTTTTGGAAAAAAAAAAACGATTGTGGTTCCTTAGGGTGTCAGAACTGATCTTAACACAGTGAAAATTTCTCAGGTCACTTTATTATCAAAAGTGACTCTGAGATAACCCAAGGTTCCTTGGATGTGCTTTTCAGCACTCTGCTGGAAACTTACCAGAGAAAGTCCGAAGGCTCACTCTACTTTTCTTTGAAGCAGAGGTTTACCTATGCAATAAGTGGTCAACCGGTTCTACGAATTCCAGAATTTTATTCCTATTTTATTTACATATACTTGCTTGAGTGAAGAGCAGTATTATATATAAAGATAAATTATCTTTATTGTAATCAATAGTTTATGTTATCTCAAATTTCCTTGTCCGTTTTGTCTTAAATTATTGATTTATAATCACCTTTCCATACATAAGTTGTTTATTATACATGTGGGTGGGGTGTTATGTAGGTATATTTATGTTTCTTCCTCTCTTTATCATGTTTTCCTTTTTTTATGGCTTTGAGCCAGTATATGCTGTATGGTACACTTAAATATATCATAAAGCAGATGATGAAGTACCTAATTTGTGGGTGTCTAAAAGCTCTAGCGTAAGTTCAACTTAAAAAGTGAACTGTTAATGACAACGACACATTTTCAACAAAGAGCGCCCAGAACCCATCTATGGAAGAAACCAGATTTTCCTTGCTCTTTATAGAAAACTGTTTTTATTAACCAGAAAGCCAGTTGAACCAAGTGTTTCTTTTCCATTGTCTGGGCCCTATAATATTCTTTATTCCTTTATGTATGTAAGTCTTATGAGGATTTTTTTCCCCTATCTACTTCCTCACAATTTCCATCCTAGAAAAGGTAGTGGTAGCATTTGCCTTTTTTTTTTATATCTTGGTAATATGTAAACTATTTTGCTTTACCCCCAAAGGAGGCCACCCACAATAGCCAATTAAAACCCAAGAGTTGCTGTTCAACCTGGTCTCATTTCAAGGTCTGGCCTGAGCTTTGATATGCTGCATTCCAAAATGCCACTCACAGCAGTCAACTAATGCTAGATATCTTTTTATTGCTAATCGAACCAGACAGTAGATGTAAGACTTGCCCTTGCGTCTCGTCTTGCCGGGAATCGAACTCAGGTACTTTCGAATATGCGTCAAATTCTCTAACCACTGATCTACAGTTCGAGTAATAAATGATTCCAATGGTGCCCAAGCAGACACACTTGGCACCTACAAATAAGGCTCCACTGGTGCCCAAACAGCGACGAACCTTACACCAAGCAAGCAGTGCCCAGCTAGTGCCACAACAATGACATAACAAGGAGAAACAGTAGCGGAGATACCTGCCACTCTCCACAAGAACTACTGACCCAGCTCGTAGAAGCACCAGCATAAATTCGCGAGAATAATCAGAACCACAGTGGATTATGGATCAATATAATGATTAAGCGTGGCCCCTCATCACTCTCGTGTGCTGACTGTTAGGCTAGAGTTGTTGCACCACTTTTTTTCCTGCTAAGTTTTTTTTATCCAGTCTCATCTCTTTTAAAAATCTTACGTTTGCAACATCTGAATTACTGTCATCTTTATTATGTAGACACAAACAGAACAGGACAACGTTGAAGACAACCGTGAGCTAGAGCCTTCATTTGGTCATTTGATTTGGTTTCTCTGTTTCATATGTTACACAAATAACCCACACATAAGAAAGAGGGACTTGCGACGACGTTTCGGTCCAACTTGGACCATTTACAAAGTTACCCTAACAAAAAGGAGTGAAGGAGCCAGTTTATATAGGCCAGCTGGCTGGGACAGGACAGGAGAGGTGGGAGTAGTAGTACTAGTAGTAGAGTTTGTGACTTTGTAAATGGTCCAAGTCGGACCAAAACGTCGTCGTAAGCTTCTCTCTCCTATGTGCGGGTTATCTGTGTGTTGTGCGTACGCTGTGAAAACCTATTCTTGACACGACCCTTTAAAGAGGTGCCTTGTTGTCCCTGAACGTCTTTTCCTCTAAGGAACTGGTTCTACCCCGTCCCATTCCTCGGCTCAAACTGATTAGTCTTCCTTCCCCTGTAGGTTTAGCGTTTGTCCATAGGAGTAAATAACAGTTGATGAAATGACATCCATGAGAAGGATACTGCCAAAGGGAAATTGCTATGGATGCCAATCGTACTGGCGTAATGCTCTCTCTCTGTCTCTGTCTCTGTCTCTGTCTCTTTCTCTCTCTCTCTCTCTCTCTCTCTCTCTCTCTCTCTCTCTCTCTCTCTCTCTCTCTCTTCTCTTCTCTTTCTCTTCTCTCTCTCTCTCTCTCTCTCTCTCTCTCTCCTCTCTCTCTCTCTCTCTCTCTCCCTCTCTGGTAAGTGGTTTTTAATTTAGGGAACTGGAGCGACCCTCGACTTGTATCAGAGCTAACTGTCTCCCATTCCCAAGAGCTGTAAGACCCTCTCTACGGGTTTAGCGTTTCCCAGTTAATATAATAATCGCGACTGTGATATAATTATCACAACCAACTACTTGGCACACAAACACGAGTGTCTCGCAAAAGTTACAAATTAATTATAAGAATATGATTATAGTGGTTCCTCGGGCCACGAACCGACGGTCAGAGTTGAACGATTGCCCATCTGTCCCGCTACCATTGGACCACAGAACACTGATGTATCAGTCCATCCTTATTCCAGTTCACTACAGTATACTGATGGACCTGTTTGTCCCTTTACAACTCCCTACAGTTGACTGACGGACCAATCAGTCTTTTATCTTAACTGACTCGTATAGAGAGAACGGGGAAGTGAGGACAGGCGAAGAATAGCGTCTCCGGGGAGGAGTGTCTTCAGTCACAGAGACAGAGCCGGGGCTTAACCCAACAGTGGAGCGCTTAATGGTGAAGATGAGGGTAGGAGCAGTCAGGCTGGGGACAGCTGCCAGACGTGAACTGAAGGAAGTGTGGTGGACACCGGACAACAATGCAAGACACTTGCTAGTGCATGCATCAACACTCTGGTATGTGGTGGGGAAGTGAGAGAGGGGGGAAACAGTGGGAAGTAAAGGAATGGTGGCGGGTAAAAAAACAAACAAACAGACGTCTTTTAATTAAGGTTCACACTTGCGTGGGGTAGGAGGAAAGTTTCAGGTTAGAAGGGTAAATGTAGAGAGGATTAAGAACAGGGTTGTAGAAGGATTGGAAAAGGTTGAGGGTTGTGTAGGCGTAGTATGGTCTCTTTTAAGCGCATTGTCAAGTCTTTGTGGTAGGTCTCCAAGTCTGCCAAGTTACCCGTCAGCTAATATTTCCAGAACACGTCGAGGGCCAGGAGCTCAGACCTGATGTGGAGAGACTCAGTCTTGGCGAAGCCATCTCATTTCATGTCCAGCACCCAGCCTTATAGTCTGGATGCGTTGAAGCTTCAGGGCATGAAATGTCTTGGCAGTCGGAGAGAAAGCGAGAGATAAAGGGGATTAGAGGGCATATGAGAGCCGTATAGAGGAGGCGTTTTGTGATGTGTGCACCTCTGAGTTTGTTCAAGCGGCTTTAAACAGTACCTACATTCGCTCGTTTGGCATTGATGTGTACTCATCCTTTGTTAGTGTCAAGTGTGACTCTTGGTACACTGATGGTAGTGGTGGTGGAGCGTGGAATGGATGTTTGTGTGTTGGTGGTTCTGAGTTCGACTGGTGGTGATGGAGCTTGCATGTTGTAATAGAAATACGTGATCTTTGATTTATTAGCGGTGGTTTTGATGCACCATCGTATTTTCCATGCGCTGATTCTATCGACCTCGTGTTGTGTTCTGAGTGTAAGGAACTGTATGTTTTGGAATGTAACAAGTTGTGTAATGTCATCAGCATAAGCTGTGTTGAATGTGTTAAGGTGAATAGGTTCAGGCACGTCATTAGTGTAAGGTCGGAGAGAGCACCGAGCCTTGTAGGACACCTGCATGGAGTGTACAGGAGTCCGCATGGTGGTTCCTAAATTTTACTCTCATCGTGTTACTGTCAAGGAAGTTGAAGAACACTTTTCTATGTTGGTGGAGAGGTCGAAAAAAATATAACGAGGTCTCTCATACAGCCTTGAGTCTTGGTGACTTGAATAAAATTCAGAATGATATTAACGGCGCCTTCTGTCGAATATTGTCGTTGAAAGCCATTGTCTGATATTTAAAAGGTTGTTGGTCTCGAAGTGAGTCCGCAGTCATCAGTTGAGAAGTCTCTCGTAGGTCTTCCTAAGGATTTCTAGCAGGCTGATGAGCCTGTAATTCGTTGGATTTATCAAGTCTTTTTGCGGCTTTGTGACGAGGGAAACCGTTTCAGACTTGAAGAGTGAAGGGAAGTAGCCAGAAGCTAAACATTAGTTGATGAGAGTAATAAAATAATAATAATGAGAGTCAAGGAGTTTGAGGACGCGGTGAGAGAGAGCGCAGATGCCCAAGGGCCCTTTCGGTTAAGACGAGTGAAGAGGAATTTAATGCTGTATTGAGTGAATGTTGTGTGGAGTGCGTGTAAAGGCTTATGGCTGGATCAGGAGTGGTGAGGTGACGTGTTGTTGGTAACCCAATGTTCAATGTACTGTGAGCGCCAATGTGTAATAGGGTCTGGTGAGTGAGGACGGAATATGTTTTCCTAAAAATCTTTGATTTTGTGTGTCCCCTGCTGGGTCAGAGATGTCCCTGTTGTTGTGAGTAATGTGACGATAGTTTGAGGTGTTTGGGTTTCCATTGATGTTCCGGACTAAGGTTCAGAATTTCATGGAATCTTTAATGCGGCGCGCTTATGGGATAGCCATTGCTGGGTGTGGGCCTCCATGCCCTCCCTTTATCACTGCCCTGGAGTAGACAGATGGACTGGCTGTCTCTCTACCACTGTACCACAGTGAAATGATGGACTAGTCCACCCCTCTACCGTGCACCACAGATGAACTGATCCACCTCTCTACCACTGCATCACAGTAGATCAGAGCACTCCGTTGAATGATTACATAATTTTACTATAGACTTTAAACATGTATGAACAGTATTATTACATCCTTCGGAACACTTTACCCTTAGAAATCATACAACTTGCAGGGAGAATGTGTAAAGGCTAAGACATCTTTTTATTTACAAATAAACAAATGAAGTTGCAAAGATGCAACAAATATCTATATGAACAAACAATTGACAAAGAAAATCAGTTCTAAGAATTACCTTACAAGCGTTCCCTCGAGGTTCCTCAAATCTGAAATAGAGTGAACACGAATTAATGAATGGTAATTTAAAAGCGAACAATGTTATCTATATTATCCAATAATCTCTGTAACGGACTGAGGAAGCCACTTGTTTGCGGAACGTTTCCACAATAAAGGGCCTCAAGTGTTGCACAAGTGTCTCAGTCATCAACTTGTCCATTCTCTGAATCATTTTTTTCTGCAATATTATCTACGAAAGTTCTGCTTAGCAACACTGTGGCCGACTGGATAATGGTCCAGGCAGGAGATCACCAGACTACCACCCAGCCAGACTAGCACCCAGCACCATCACGGTAGCTGGCTGCTGCTGGCAGTAGATCATCAGACTAGTACCCAGCAGCACCATTGTGGTAGCAGGTTCCTACTGGCAGTAGATTACCAGACTAGTACCCAGGTACTGCTGAACTAGACTAGCACTCGGCACCATCATGGTAGCTGGCTGCTGCTGGCAGCAGATCACCAGATTAATAAATATTTGAACTAGTTTAGTATAAGGTTGCGTGTGACCCGATTTCCCAATTTTTATTGAAAAAATAAGGATGTTAGTTTCCATGTGATAACCTGTGAGTGGCAACTCACATTGACTTCAGATCTTCAATGTGAATATTGAACTAAATTAGAAAATTATACCCACTCTGCAATAACCTTTTCGAGTGCACTAACGCACAAGGCTCTAGGATTATGCAATACGGGGATACCTTTCTCGCATCGCTTAGCGACCGAAATACATTTAGTATTTTCACGGCTGTGAGTGCTCTCTAAATGTCAAAACTACTACTACGCCTGGAGCGAGGGCGACATCTTCGTTTATTAAACAATCAAAAAAAAAAAAAAAGCTCCTTAACGGTGCAGGACGGTTTGCTTATGAGGCTTATGAATATCACAGGGATTTAAGGTGGTGTTTATTCAAGAACTAGCCTAATATATATATATATATATATATATATATAATATATATATATATATATATATATATATATATATATATATATATTCACGAGCGGTAATATATGTAATTAATATCTGTTCATCAAGGATTAATGTTGGTTCAACAGTGGATGCTTCCTCCTGAGCCGGTGGCTCGAGACCTTAACCTTCAGTATCAAATGACGTATATATAACGTTGCTTTGTCTCTGTGTTTGCTGATATATGCATTATTGTGATGATGTATTTCCTAATGGGTTTTGCGCTCTTTTCTTGTGTTATTATGAAACAATCTGCGCCTATAGTTCTCCCAGGTTGAGATTAGTTGTTTATAAACAGAGTTAATAAGATACGTGTTCATACCACATGTAACCTGGACCAGCTAGCAAAACAGGCATACTCATCAAAGCAGACTCATCTTAATTAAGGCACTCATCATAATATACCCGTCAACATAACACACCTGTTATTATAATACACCTGTATTCATAACATACTCGTCATCATAAGACACCCGTCATCATAACACAATCGTCATCATAACACACCCGTCATCATAACACACTCGTCAGCATAACACAATCGTCATCATAAACACACCCGTCATCATAACACATCCGGTATCATAACACACTTGTCATCATAACACACCCGGCATTATAACAAAAGCCGTCATCATAACACCCGGTATCATAACACACCGGTATCATAACACATCCGTCATCATAACTCACCCGTCATCATAACACAATCGTCATCATAACACACCCGTCATCATAACACAATCGTCATCATAACACACTCGTCAGCATAACACAATCGTCATCATAAGACACCCGTCATCATAACACACCCGGTATCATAACACACCCGTCATCATAACACACCCGTCATCATAACACACCCGGTATCATAACACACCCGTCATCATAACACACCCGTATCATAACACACCCGTCATCATAACACACCCGGTATCATAACACACCCGGTATCATAACACACCCGTCATCATAACACACCCGGTATCATAACACACCCGTCATCATAACACACCCGGTATCATAACACACCCGGTATCATAACACACTCGTCATCATAACACACCCGTCATCATAACACACCCGGTATCATAACACACCCGTCATCATAACACACCCGTCATCATAACACACCCGTCATCATAACACACCCGGTATCATAAAACACTCGTCAGCATAACACACCTGTCATCATAACACACCAGTCATCATAATACACCCGTTATCATAACACACCTGTCATCATAACACACTCGTCAGCATAACACAATCGTCATCATAACACACCCGTCATCATAACACACCAGTCATCATAATACACCCGTTATCATAACACACCCGTCATCATAACACACCCGGTATCATAACACACTTGTCATCATAACACACCCGGTATCATAACACACTTGTCATCATAACACACCCGGTATCATAACACACTTGTCATCATAACACACCAGTCATCATAACACACCAGTCATCATAATACACCCGTTATCATAACACACCTGTCATCATAACACACTCGTCAGCATAACACAATCGTCATCATAACACACCCGTCATCATAACGCACCCGGTATCATAACACACCCGTCATCATAACACACCCGTCATCATAACACACCCGTCATCATAACACACCAGTCATCATAATGCATCCGTTAGCATAAAACACCTGTCATCGTAACACACTCGTCAGCATAACACACCCGTCAACATAACACACACGTCATCATAACACACCTGTCAGCATAACACACCTGTTATCATAACACACTCGTCATCATAACACACCAGTCAGCATAACACACCCGTCAGCATAACACACCTGTTATCATAACACTCGTCATCATAACACACCCGTCATCATAACACACCCGTCAGTATAACACACCTGTTATCATAACACACTAGTCATCATAACACACCCGTCATCATAACACACCCGTCAGCATAACACACCCGTCAGCATAACACACCTGTTATCATAACACACTCGTCATCATAACACACCCGTCATCATAACACACCCGTCAGCATAACACAGCCGTCAGCATAACACACCTGTTATCATAACACACTCGTCATCATAACACACCCGTCATCATAACACACCCGTCAGCATAACACAGCCGTCAGCATAACACACCTGTTATCATAACACACTCGTCATCATAACACACCCGTCATCATAACACACCCGTCAGCATAACACACCTGTTATCATAACACACTCGTCATCATAACACACCCGTCATCATAACACACCCGTCATCATAACACACCAGTCAGCATAACACACCTGTTATCATAACACACTCGTCATCATAACACACCCGTCATCATAACACTCAGTCAGCATAACACACCTGTTATCATAACACACCCGCCATCATAACACACCCGTCATCATAACACACCAGTCAGCAGCATAACACACCTGTTGTCATACCACACTCGTCATCATAACACACTCGTCATCATAACACACTCGTCATAATAACACACCCGTCATCATAACACCCGTTATCATAACACACCCGTCATCATAACACACCTGTCATCATAACACACTCGTCATCATAACACACCCGTCATCATAACACACCCGTCATCATAACACACATGTTATCATAACACTCGTCATCATAACACACCCGTCATCATAACACACCCGTCATCATAACACACCCGTCATCATAACACACCCGTCATCATAATACACCTGTTATCATAACACACTCGTCACCATAACACACCCGTCATCATAACACACCCGTCATCATAATACACCTGTTATCATAACACATCCGTGATCATAACACACCCGTCATCATAACACACCTGTTATCATAACACACTCGTCATCATAACACACCCGTCATCATAACACACCCGTCATCATAATACACCTGTTATCATAACACACTCGTCATCATAACACTCCCGTCATCATAATATACCTGTTACCATAACATGAATTATGGTAGCAGGGAATGGTTATAGAGGCTGATAGCAGGGAGTGGTTGTAGAGGCTGGTAACAGAAAGTGGTTGTAGAGGGTGATAGCAGGGAGTGGTTGTGGAGGCTGGTAGCAGGGAATGGTTGTGGAGGCTGGTAGCAGGGAGTGGTTATGGAGACTGGTAGCAGGCATTGGTTGTGGAGGCTTGTAGTAGGGAGTGGTTGCGGAGACTGGTAGCCAGGAGCGGTTGTGGAGGCTGGCAGCAGGAAGTGGTTGTAGAGGGTGATAGCAGGGAGTGGTTGTGAAGGCTGGTAGCAGAGAATGGTTGTGGAGGCTGGTAGCAGGGGGTGGTTGTGGAGGCTGGTAGCAGGGAGTGGTTGTGGAGGCTGGTAGCAGGGAGTGGCTGTGAATTATGGTAGCAGGGAATGGTTATAGAGGCTTATAGCAGGGAGTGGTTGCATAGGCTGATAGCAGGAAGTGGTTGCAGAGAGTGATAGCAGGGAGTGGTTGTGAAGGCTGGTAGCTGGGAATGGTTGTGGAGGCTGGTAGCAGGGGGTGGTTGTGGAGGCTGGTAGCAGGGAGTGGTTGTGGAGGCTGGTAGCAGGGAGTGGTTATGGAGGCTGGTATATGGGAGTGGTTGTGGAAGCTGGCAGCAGGGAGTGGTTGTGGAGGTTATTAGCAGGGAGTGGTTGTGGAGGCTGATAGCAGGGAGTAGTTGTGGAGGCTGGTAGCAGGGAGTAGTTATTGAGGCTGGTAGCAGGGAGTAGTTGTGAAGGCTTGTAGTAGGGAGTGGTTGTGGAGACTGGTAGCAGGGAGTGGTTGTGGAGGCTGGTAGCAGGGAGCGGTTGTGGAGGCTGGTAGCAGGGAGTGGTTGTGGAGGCTGATAGCAGGGAGTGGTTGTGGAGGCTGGTAGCAGGGAGTGGTTATTGAGGCTGGTAGCAAGGAGTGGCTGTGGAGGCTGGTAGCAGGGAGTAGTTGTGGAGGCTGGTAGCAGGGAGTAGTTGTGGAGGCTGGTAGCAGGGAGTAGTTGTGGAGGCTGGTAGCAGGGAGTAGTTGTGGAGGCTGGAAGCAGGGAGTAGTTGTAGAGGCTGGTAGTAGGGAGTAGTTGTGGAGGCTGGTAGCAGGGAGTGGTTGTGGAGGCTGGTAGCAGGGAGTAGTTGTGGAGGCTGATAGCAGGGAGTAGTTGTGGAGGCTGGTAGCAGGGAGTGGTTGTGGAGGCTGGTAGCAGGGAGTCTGCACAATGTCTTCGTCAATGACCGAAAAGTATGGAGGCAAAGTTGAAGCGCCACTTGAACATCAAGGAATGCAACAATATTTGGATGTGAAGGCTTTCTCAGCCCTGTAACAACTTCAGTCAGTATTACTAAGGCTGGCTCCTCCTCAGGAAAATTAATGCATAGAAAAAGAACAAAAACTGACAAACATAAACATTTCATTATTTAGGAAATATAAAATATAAAGCACTTAAAATATGAAATATTGATCCAACCTTAAAGAAAATGAAAAATGAAAAATATAAATGATATCTGAATTCAACGCTAATGTATATAAAACTTGGGTGTCTGGTGTTGGTGACACTGCGTGTTGTTGAAATAGTAGCCGTTGCTGATGATGTGGGGGAGGGGGTCGCAGGTGTTGGTGACAACCCACCGGCTCGTTCTTCACAGAGTCTATAGCCGTAAAATAATCTATCCAAAATGCATTAAGCAGGTTTTTTAAAACCCGCTGAAAATGATGGGGGGTTTAACGTCCTTTGATTCTTAATCCCATGTGCACGGGCAAGTAATAAAACATGGGACATTCAGGCTTTTAGCTGCCCCCTTTTCAATTCAAACTCGTTGGTTGGTAGGTGACCCTTTTCTGTAAATTCCAAGCGGGAAAGAACAGGTTACCCACTGTTTAAAAAAAATCACTCTCCATGATAAGTACAATACCTAAAAAAAGTGATGATTTTAAACCCTTTTAAAACGGGGGAAAGATAAAAGGGGGACAAAGTTTATTTTTGGGTAAAAAAGTGAAGCTTTAAACCAATAAGTCCACTAGAATTGACCCGGTTTGGTATTTAAACATTTGGGCTGGGAGCTTTTGGGGTCGAGTGAAATTTACTTTTTGGGCAGGACCCCCCACACGTCCCCTTTTCGGGGGGGGAAGGGGAGGGGAAGGGATAGGGGGAAAGCTAGACTGACCCTACCTTAACAAGCCCGCCCGGCCCAAACAAACTACCCCTTTCGGGGAGGGGGGAAAAGGGGAGGGGAATAGGGGGGGTGGGAAATTTCCCTACCTTAACAATTTGCCGGCAAAAGAAACTATTGTTACTATATAAATCCCCGATCCCACCCCACTAAATTTTAACTTTTCCCCCACACTCCCCCATACCCAAAACTTATAGTCAAGGAGTGTAAGAAAAAATAGGGGAGGAAAAAGTTCTAACACGTGGAAGTCGCCCTTTAAAACCCAAAAAATCTACTGCTGTTTACGACTTAACCCCGTCAGGAAATAATTGGGTGAACCATTGATATACGCAATGGGAAATTAAAAAAAACTTGGGGTGCCAAGGTCCCCCCCTCAAAAAGGCGACTGTTTTGGTTTTCCCCTTAAAAAATTTCCCAGGTATATCAAAAAGGGTTTGGGGATCCGGGTTTTTAAAATGAATTCTTTTCCAGTAGATAAAAATTTTAAACTTGGGAAAATTCCCCACACAAAAAGCCCAAAAATTCCTTTTCTTTTGGTGGATTAAAACCCCGTTTCTGCATGAGGGAAATTTTTGATTTAATAAAATTTTACAGGGGTCTAGGGGTGTGGATTTTGTGCAGTAAAACAAACCTTTACAAACCCATTGCAAAAAACATACTTCTTTGTAACCTGAGATACAGTTGGCCAAAAAAAAAAGTGTGCCCTTTAGTTTATGCCACGTTTACATGGGCCAAGTTTTTGGTCATGGCAAATCATGAGCCATTTTAAAGAAAAGTCCTTTTCGACTTTGGGTTTGGAACAACAAGTTTGGGAATTTAAACTATCACTGAAGAATGAGATTTTAAAAAAACAGATTTTTTGTAAGATACCCTTTTAAAATATTCAAATTTATGAATACGGGATCTCCCCATGGATAAATTTGTTGTTAAAAGCTTGGGTTAGGGCAACCCCCCCAAGTGAAGGGCAATTGCCCCGATATTGACAAAAATATCCTTGGACATAAAAATCTGGGGGAAAAAAAAAGGGCTCACGGTGGGAGAAGAGGGGGTAGGAAAAAACCCGGGGGGGGTTTGGGCCCGAGCCCCCAGTCAAGTCCCTTTAGAGTGCCAGAGCAATACCCTTTCTTTCACCCCGACGAGGGGGACAGGTGATCCTGCCCACCTCACTTCGGAGCATATCATCTGTTTCCACCCCCAAATGGGAAAAGTACGAGAGACAAAGCAGTTCCGGTGCGGAATTGTTAAGGGGATTTTTTTAACTTGCAAGGAGGAAGAGCTGGAAAACTTAGATCCACGGGTTGGTGACGAAAGATCCGCCTCTGAAGGAAAGAACGCCCTTTATGTACCCACTTATTATAGAACAAGTAATTGGGGCAGTTACTCCGCATTAGTCCAACCGTGAACCATTTATTTTTCAAGTAACAAAGTATTTTTAGGGAAAGTATTTTCACGACCCAAGTAATCTGAAAAAATTAGAGGACACACAGGGTTTAAAGTAAGGGAACAGTTTTTCCGATATTTATGTTTGCATGTAATTCAGTGTCACGTAATATGTCTGAGACTTTTTACCTTTAAACCCTGCTCCTGAACAGAAGGGTGGTTTGGGCCCATTACCGTCAACAAAAACATTTCCAACTTTCTCTTTTTTTTGGAAGGACAATTGGACGTTTATGTCCGATACCACCACCCCGATGACAGGTTGGTATAATTTGCTGGTGGACTTTGCTTTTTATGTAGGCTTCTTAAATCTTTGGTTCAGGTGAACATTGCCCTTAAGGTTCGATCCCTTTAGGTTTTTTATAGGAATTGTGGGCCTCAGCATACAAGTCCGGCCTCAGCAACTTCCTCAGCTTTAATCAGGTTACGTTTCTTAAGAATGTTTGTTTCTGGTGAGGGGAAAAGCTGTCAGGAACTGGTCAGCAACATGAAGTCTTAAGGATTCATAAAAAGTGATCAATTCCTGAACTTCTACCAAAAGTCGAACAAACGAAAGAGTGGGTTTCCAGAAACTGCTGAAAGTTTTGGCCAGGCTGTAGTGGATACTGAAATCTTTCCTGTAAGGAATTTGTGGTTTTTTGATATGCTTTAGGATTGCCTTCTTCAGTAGGTTATAAATTAAAATGATATCCTGCGACAAGTTGCATAGATTCAAGATGTACCAAAATAACATTCCTAATCTGGTTAGCCAGGTTAGAGGCCATTCAAAGAGCGGTTTGTGGTATTTTCAAACTCATATGTATGAAATAATGTCTTCAACCTTGTGAAGGGGGGTAATTAGGTGTTGGAATATTTTGCCTAGTGCATGAAGTTCAAATTTCCTTCCTCAATTGTTGTTGTGTAAGAGGGAATTTTTTTCTCTAAAATTTAGGCGAGCTTTTTCGAGCGTGATCTTTTTCTCTCTCTATTAATTCATGTTCTCTGCTTTTTCCTCACGTTCTGCTCTTTCCTCAGTTCTCTAGTCTTCCTCTTGGAACCCTTTTCACACTCTTTTTGTCTTTCCTCTCTTTTCTACTGTCTATTTGGGTTTTCCCTTTTTCAATTCTCTCTTCTCCCTTTTTCTCTTCTCTTTCTTTCTTCTCCTTTTTCTCTTCTCTTTGTTTTCTCTCCCCTTTTCCTCCGTCTTTCCTTTCTAACTGTCTCTCTTCTCTCTCAATTCTTTCTCTTTCAAGTCTTTCCTGGATCTTAGCACTAATGAAAGATTCTAAATTTTTTCCTGTTATTCCTAACTTACTTCCAGCATTCATCCAAAACTGGTATTTCTCCATACTTGCAAGAATAACTTAAACTATCAGGGGAAAATGAAACGGGTCTCAAAAGAAAATGGAGGGTTCAATTCCTGCTCCCCTCAAACTGTAATAAACCAGGGGCTCGATCCCTGCTTCAATTAAACAATATGTATTAATGAAAACGAGGGTTCTATGCTGGCTCCGAGCAAACAGTAAGTAGAATGGGGTCCCTTGACCATCCAATCTTCTCACCAACAAATCAAGAGTGTCCTACGACAGTTCCCTTGATATAATGAAGAGCTCAATGAAACAAATTGTCCCCTGGAAAAATCTCGGGTCCCTAGAATCTAATCCTCCAAAATGTTTCAAGCTCAAAACAAAAATAGGGGGCAGAAATTAACTAGTATTCCTGCCTTGACTTGGGCTTACAATAAATTGAGGGCTATAACAATCACCAAATCTTTTAATACCTGTACTGTAGTCCTACCATAGAGAATGATTATTCATGGTGGTGGTAACCATCTGTGGTATGCAGCGTTGAAGTTCCAATGGTAGATTCGTGATGGAGTTGAATCTTGATTTAGTCGAGCGAATCCCGGCAAGGTCACCTTTTGTGAAGGTTACTCACCCCTGTAACAACTTCTGTCAGTATTACTAAGGGGGCTCCTTCAGGAAAATTAATGCATAGAAAAAAAACAAAAACGAAAAACAAAAAAACACTTTATTATTTAAAAATATAAAATATAAAACACTAAATATGAAATATTGATCCTACCTTAAAAAAAATAAAAAAAGAAAAAAAAATATCTGAATCAACGCTAATATATATATTTATTATTATTATTATAATCAAGGGGGAAGCGCAAAAAACCCGGAGGATTATACGGGCCCCTGGGGGGGGATGTGGAAGGCATTCAGGTTTAAAATTGGGGAACGGGCACAGACCCTTTTCCCCCTAAATAAGACCCCCTCACCCAAAAGGGAAAACCTTCCTTGAGGGGAGCTAATATTATAAAACTTGGGGTCTGGGTTGGTGACACTGGTGTTGTTGAAATAGTAGCCGTTGGATATGTGGGGGGGGGGGTGAGGTGTTGGTGACAACCCCCGGCTCGTTCTTCACAGAGTCTAAGCCGTAAAATAATCTATCCAGATGCAGGAAGCAGGTTTTTTTCCCGCTGAAATGATGGGGGTTCGCCTGATTTTATAATTCCAGGCAAGTGATAAAACAGGGGGACATCTCAGGATTGTCTGTTTCCCTTCATTCTACTGTTGGTGGGTGGGTCCCCATTCTGTCTTCCAAGTGGAAAGAACAGGTTACCCACTGCAAAAGAAATCACTTTCCCTTTATTACAATACCTTAAAGTGGTGTTTATTAAGCATTTAACAAGGGGAAGACTGAAAGGACTAAGTTTTATTGGGCAAAAGTGAAGCTTTCAACCAATAAGCCACAGAAAATTTAGCAGGCATGTATTACAGTATGCTGGGAGCGTGAGTGAGTGTTCTGTTTGGCAGGGCCCCCCCGTCACCTTTTAGGGGGGGAAAAAGGGGGGGGGGAAGGGGTAGCGGAGCTAGACTGAGTTGTCCTCACATTGGAAACCTAATAAATGAGCTAATATTGCAAACAAACCCATTGCTGAAAGTATGAAGTTTACTTAAAAAAAAAAAAAAAAAAATTTTGGGAGCACCTTGATTATGAATGCAAAAAAAGAAAAAGACTTGGGGAAAGATAATGACAAATAAAATTTTAAACGATGTGGGCAACTCCTGAGGGAGGGGAAATAAAAAAACGCAATTGAGAGAAAAAACTTTGTTTAACGCTTACCTCGGACAGGCTTCTTCGTCAGTACACGGGATGTACACCAAATAAATTTATGCAGACGTAGAGTTTAGTGACGGGCCAGTGAGGGGCATCAGTGGGTTGAACACGAGTTTGGGAGCACCATAAGAAGCCTCCGGTCCCTTTGATGCCCCATTATGGTTTGGGTTAATGGAGCTCCCGATTCTTTGGATTCTTTTTTGGTTTGAATTAATGAAATTTAAGGCAAATTTATGTTCTTTTTCCATTTCTTTTTTTGACTAGCTGGCGTTCTTCCAAAAATATAGGGGTTTCATGTGGTTCTCATGTTCACGAAATGTTATTATGCGAGTCCCCGCAGGTATTGGCGTTTACCAATTAATCTGTTAGTAAGGAAGGACTCTCGTACCATTTTTTTGTCACAACCCCCCATTGAATGATATATACATGTGTAGTCGTGGGCCTGGTGGTGGTCGTTTTTTCCTGGTTATCTTATTAAAGTGGATGCAGTAGAAGCAACACTTATGTGCTCTTGGCGACTGTGGGCGTAATATATCCTGCAGTGTGGCCTGTAGCAAGGATGAGTCTTCTCTTTGTGCTAGGTGAAGTGAAGATTTTGTATGCAGCTCCGAATGATGATAGCGAGAAATTTTAGCGTCTGGAAAATGCCTTTAAGAACGTTGCAGTCTTCCTCCAGATATTCAGTGCTGCAGATCCCTTAGGCACGTACAACCAGAACAATGAGTGCACCTCGTTTGATTATTAGGTGGTGTGGGTGAGTAGTGGCAGCAGTAGTGTCATGTCATTCTTGTTGGGTGGTAATCGATATACTTTGAACCTAAAACACCTTGTTTAATTGAAAGTACGTCGAGGAAAGGAAGGCTGTCACTGACTTCCTCTTCTAGGGTCAATTGAATGAATGGTTTCACTCTGTTGAGGTTGTCTAAGCTGAGTTTTTCGGTGGTAATGAGCAGTTTTTAGTGTTCAGTTTAGCCAAACCTGTAACCCATCTCATATTGCAGAAATAGGCCATTAGAGGACTGGTAGCCGTCCTGCAAATGTTCCGATGTCAAGATTCGCTCGGCTCTGTGATGCAACTGACCGGCCACTCACCCGACCACGCTTATATAAATTTGTTTGCTGTGCATCAAATGAAGAAGCCTGTCCAAAGGCGATACGTGTCAGTAAAGTTCCTCTCCGAAATGTCTCACCACCTGTCGGCTTTGCGTCATTTCTTTCCAAGAGAGTTTTGCTCAGTGTATAAATAACTGATGCTTCCTATTTTAGAATACTGCATGCAGCTTTGAGTACCGTATATAAGGAGAAACTACTCTATCCAGTGACGAACCAGAGAGAGAAAATCCAGATGAAGTAGTAAATTGTATGAAACCCGTCTAGAAGATTTGAATTTATTTCGCATAGAAAAATGAAGTATTAAGTTTTCTTAAAGACATGCCAGTCTTAATTCAGACTGAAGGTGTATGCAGCAGTGATTTCATTTAATTACAGTGAGACAAAACATCATTTTTTTGTTCAGCGGTAAATAAATGGAATATTTTATTCACTCTAGAAATAGACTAAATAAATACTTCACTACAAATACGTGAGCAAACACTGATAACGCCTAGTCTTAGTGCGCACTATTTTCACTAGACACATAATTTCAAATCCATTGTATATATACTAGTATTTTGCATGTCTCTAACGCTCTTGCTGTATTGTATCCCTCCTGGCTATATATTTTACACTCTACCACCGTAAATTCTAATTCTGGCAGCATATTTTGTATCGTTACCTTCTATTACGCTCTATAAAACACACTTACCGCTTCTTACCAGCCTCGCTCTCTCTCGCACCCTCCCTGCTATCTTAACTAAATACACCTCAGCGTTAATCATCACTTCCTCCATCCCCTTATCTATATTCAGACCTTTTTTTTAACTCTGTTCCGAGATTTTATTTATACGAATGCTGTACAGTGTGATTGTCTGATAAAGATAAATATTACTTTGCATAAGCCCAATGCAGGGACATACGAGAAAGTGTTGCCTAACGCTAAAACTGGTGTTAAATGGGTGGGCAAAACGTTATACGTAGCAACAGCAATAATTCCTTTAATGTTCATAGTTGGAGGTAGCGTGCTCGCCCCTCGTACAGTGAATCGACAGCTTAGGTCTACAGAATTACTCCCCATCATGATACATTTACGATAGTGGGCTTCGTATTTACAAACATTTAGGTAAAAAAAAGGATTGTTGGAAGTTTTGTAAAACATGATATTGGGTACTAGTGGGACCTGTCACAGTCCGGTGAGCTCAGTACGAGTTTCATGTTAGAAGTCCTGTTATATTCATTGTGTAGATATAATGTGTTTACACCATAGCCAAGGAACTGGTGACTGGAGACAGCATAATTCCTTCTCATCAGCTTTCATTTATAAACTATATTTAAAGTGTAGATCAATGTGTTGTAAACTACTATAATTACTTAGATAATTTAGCCTATAATTACTTAGATAATAATTAAACCTGTAATTACTTAGATAATTTAACTTATAGTCCATCAGCAAGAGTTCCAGTACTCATTTTCAGACTGCTAGTACATCCTTAAAACTGGCCTTACCCACCAGCGCATTTCAGATTATGTACTCTCGAGAGAAGTGCAGCTCCGTTTAAAACTACCATCCACAGATAAGCCTGATCGTAAACCTTTTGTTTCCTTCCTGCTTTACGACCCGCTTCGTATGTTCATAAAAGATTAATGCAGAATTATTGTTATGCATTATAATTTGCGTAGCATTTTATTAGAATTTCTTCAGAGATGTGAAGGAAGGTAAGGTACGGAAAATAGATACCGCTAATGTTAACAAGTTGAAAAATTTACTTACGTATATAACGATAAATAAAATTTATACTTTTTTATGAATTTTAGGTTATAAGTTTATGCAATGCAGATTCAGTGTTCCTTGTAATTATTTTTTGAAAGGTGATATCAAATTCACAATTGCCTTCTCATTAACGTTAAAAAAACAAAGAAAGCACTTAAGATGCTATGGAGAGGATAACACCACCCATAACAAGTTGCATTCTGATTCCCCATGATATTTTTATTCAGAGTGTATATCTACATATATCTGCATTGCAGACTAGCACTGAATAGGACCTGCAGTGCAATGTGCTCTAGTCTGGCTCCCTCGGTTGGGCGTGTGTTAGCGCTGTGGTGCTGCTTCGTAGCATTGATGTGACCTAGATGTGCCGAAGGCTTCCCTTGCTTGCCTTACCACTACGGCAGCTAATTATTTTAACTGCCGTAGACTGATCGAAGCTCTAATATAAACCTGGGCATTCCCCGTGGCCAAGTTGGCGGCTTCATCTGCCACATCATTTCCTTCTACGCTGATATCCAACTGAGAGTAGCCCTTCTTTCCTGAGTGTCAAAGATTCACAAGATACTCGACACTGATGTGATGAGCTTAGCACTATCCTGTGGTTGTATCTGAGAGCTTGAATTGCAGCAGTGGAGTCCAAAGGGATGATGGGAAGTGCTCGGCGGTGACGTAGAGCATGCGTCAGTGTCTAGTGAAGCGCCACCAGCTCAGCTTGCATAATAGTGAAATGGTCCTGTAGCCTCCATCCATTTTCTTAGAATTATTAAAGTCCCTGATGGAAGAAACGTCATCTCAATCGTCATAAACTGCATATTGTGTCTTTTTAACACAGAGATAAGTACGTCTACTGGCCCACCCCCTGGTAAATCTAGACACGTTGGCTTGAGTAGTGCGGGCAAAAGTGGCAGTGGTTGGTAGTCCTTCATGGTATACCCAGTTCAATATCATCTGTCTAGCTGAAGTATGTACCAATTAGAAGCTACCTTGGTTTTCTGTGATTTTGTTAGATTTTGTTATGATCAGAAATGTTTTATAGCGTTTTCTTGTATTTTTCTTCTTCATATTACGAGCTTCGAAAATTTCATCATATGATTGTCTCAGTTTCTTTATTGGAGACGCTCGCTGTTCATTTTATAAATTTGGGCTGCATACTTATGTTTATTGAATTTTCTCAAGATTTTGCTGGTTTCACCCAGGTAAATCTTACCGCATCCACAGCATGGAATTTTGCAGCCACCAGCTTCTTCATCAGTGACGTATATTTTTATTTTCGTCCAATGAAGTAACGGAAAGTACACGAGCCTACGATTGCTACTTTGTTGTCTGTTTGGTTGAAAATCTTTGTGACGTTTGAGATGACGTAATCTGTAGTGAAAATATATTTCGGTTGCTGCGCTGCAATATCTGAGAAAAGTTTAAGATATTGCATAACACCAGTTCCCAGTACCTCAGTGCAAGCGACTGGAAAAGCGTAATATGCGACAGAAATCTGTAATGAAGTTAGATATTAATGTTGAAGAGTTTAAGTGTATCATAAGTGGCATTTAAGAGTCATCGAATGGAAACTAATACCCAAATTTCTTCAATAAAAAGAGCAAATAAAGACATGCATATTCCAAATCTAAATCAAAATTAAATATTGGTGCCTTAATCAGGAGAAAGCGCCTTTGGAATGGGATGCATTCAAGTCCAGTTCTTAGGATCAAGACTCCTTTGTCAGCAACTAGGTGTCCTCTCCCACTTTAGGAAGCACAATGACAAATATTACAATACCATTTCGAGAATGCAGGTGGCAAAATGGTGCCTGCACACACACACTCCATTAACAATACCAGCCTTCTCTTAAGTAGGATACACCAGTATTGCAACTTGAAGCAGATCAGAAGACACTCTCTGAATCTGTCTCATGAGAACCAATTTAGGGAATGGTCAATGTAAGATTGAGCAGAGAGCACCTGCAATTCCAAGTTATTCTACGAACCTTCACCAAGTAATAGTTAACCAGGGATGAAATTTTGAAACCGATCGAATCAGGAATTGTGCAGTTATAAACGTAAGCTTTGGAGGAAGTTAGATGGTTAATAACACTAAGGCTGACAGTAGGATGTTAACACTAAGGCTGACAGTGAGATGATAACACTAAGGCTGACAGTAGGATGATAACACTAAGGCTGACAGTGAGATGATAGCACTAAGGCTGACAGTAGGATGATAACACTAAGACTGACAGTAGGATGATAACACTAAGGTTGACAGTAGGATGATAACACTAAGGTTGACAGGTGGATAATAACACCAAGGCTGACAGTAGGATGATAACACTAAGGCTGACAGTAGGATGATAACACTAAGGCTGACAGGTGGATAATAACACCAAGGCTGACAGTAGGATGATAACACTAAGGCTGACAGTGAGATCATAACACCAAGGCGGACAGTAGGATGATAACACTAAGGCTGACAGTGAGATGATAACACTAAGGCTGACAGTAGGATGATAACACTAAGGCTGACAGTAGGATGATAACACTAAGGTTGACAGGTGGATAATAACACCAAGGCTGACAGTAGGATGATAACACTAAGGCTAACAGTAGGATGATAACACTAAGGCTGACAGGTGGATAATAACACCAAGGCTGACAGTAGGATGATAACACTAAGGCTGACAGTAGGATGATAACACTAAGGCTGACAGGTGGATAATAACACCAAGGCTGACAGTAGGATGATAACACTAAAGCTGGCAGTGAGATGATAACACTAAGGCTGACAGTGAGATGATAATACTAAGGCTGACAGTAGGATAACACTAAGACTGACAGTGAGATGATAACACTAAGGCTGACAGTGAGATGATAACACTAAGGCTGACAGTATGATGATAACACTAAGGCTGACAGTGAGATGATAACACTAAGGCTGACAGTAGGATGATAACACTAAGGCTGACAGTAGGATGATAGCACTAAGGCTGACAATAGGATGATAACACTAAGGCTGACAGATGGATAATAACACCAAGGCTGACAGTAGGATGATAACACTAAGGCTGACAGTGAGATGATAACACTAAGGCAGACAGTAGGATGATAACACTAAGCCTGACAGGTGGATAATAAGACCAAGGCTGACAGTAGGATGATAACACTAATGCTGACAGTAGGATGATAACACTAAGGCTGACAGGTGGATAATAACACCAAGGCTGACAGTAGAATGATAACACTAAGGCTGACAGTAGGATGATAGCACTAAGGCTGACAGTAGGATGATAACACTAAGGCTGACAGTAGGATGATAGCACTAAGGCTGACAGTAGGATGATAACACTAAGGCTGACAGTAGGATGATAACACTAAGGTTGACAGGTGGATAATAACACCAAGGCTGACAGTAGGATGATAACACTAAGGCTGACAGTAGGATGATAACACTAAGGCTGACAGGTGGATAATAACACCAAGGCTGACAGTAGGATGATAACACTAAGGCTGACAGTGAGATCATAACACCAAGGCTGACAGTAGGATGATAACACTAAGGCTGACAGTGAGATGATAACACTAAGGCTGACAGTAGGATGATAACACTAAGGCTGACAGTAGGATGATAACACTAAGGTTGACAGGTGGATAATAACACCAAGGCTGACAGTAGAATGATAACACTAAGGCTGACAGTGAGATGATAACACTAAGGCTGACAGTAGGATGATAACACTAAGGCTAACAGTAGGATGATAACACTAAGGCTGACAGTAGGATGATAACACTAAGGCTGACAGTAGAATGATAACACTAAGGCTGACAGTAGAATGATAACACTAAGGCTGGCAGTAGGATGATAACACTAAGGCTGACAGTAGGATGATAACACTAAGGCTGACAGTAGAATGATAACACTAAGGCTGACAGTAGAATGATAACACTAAGGCTGACAGTAGAATGATAACACTAAGGTTGACAGTAGGATGATAACACTAATGCTGACAGTAGAATGATAACACTAAGGCTGACAGTAGAATGATAACACTAAGGCTGGCAGTAGGATGATAACACTAAGGCTGACAGTAGGATGATAACACTAAGGCTGACAGTAGAATGATAACACTAAGGCTGACAGTAGGATGATAACACTAAGGCTGACAGTAGAATGATAACACTAAGGCTGACAGTAGGATGATAACACTAAGGCTGACAGTAGGATGGCTCGGGCATCACGTCATGTAGTGGTAAGGGTTAATTAAACTCATGAAAATTAAAAAAAAATATATTAAAATGCTAGTTATCAACATTTCTCTGTTTCTATTTATTTAAAATTCTCTACAATTTTCTAAGAAAAAAAACATTTCGTCCAATTTAAAAAATTTGTTGACAAATCACACAACTCACATTTAGCACTAAAAACTGAGGCAATTAAAATACAACTAGAAGAGTCATTCTCTAGTTACTACATAGAAACCAATTTAATAAAACTGGCAATTTAATATTTGCTTAGTTCAGAGTGAAAGCCAGACTTTCTCTTAATAAAGCCCACTAATACAGGAAGTTTGAAACCAACCAGAAGAAGCATTCTCCAGCAAATACCCTGAATCAAACGATTTCAAGTATGATTAACAATTTCAATAAAATTTCAGGTATATTCCTAAACATATGGAATAAACCAGCGTTAATATTTTGATGCTGATAAGATGAGGCATTCTTTAATTATTGAATTTAAGTCACTACCACAGTTTATTTAACAAAATTAATCCCAAAAATATTGTAAAACTTGCTTTCTGGAAAAAACGCCAGAGCTGAAAATTTGAAGCCGATCAGAAAAGGCATTCTCCAGTTATCGCAAGGACGCCAACGATTCCGATTGTATAAAAAAATAAAATGCTTGCACACAAACTAAACTTAATAGACGCTATCCTGGCCATAAGATGCATCAGCCATTTTATCCTGAAGCCATTAAGATGCAACACTCAAATATATTTAATATAATTCAATGGGAATCAAAATTTCACACTGTTTTATATAAATTTGGTACAAGTGCACATGGACAAATGAGTTTCACCCTCTGCAGTTCTCTAATTAGGATTTCTTCTAGGATGTACCATTTTTTTATATATATTTGAAACTACATCGCTGAGAGTTTGGAAAATTATCTGAGCCGTTGCAGGATGCTGGGAATAGATTCAACAGGTTTGATCATACAACACCTGCAAATTTAATTGCTCCCAGATTTTTGCTCTAGTTCTCGTGCACAATATTGAAAATTTGAAGCTGATAGGATGAAACATCTTGTTATGAGCCAAATACAAAAGAAAAATTGGAGGGAAAAAAAAATGAAAAAATTCCGGCAACAGCCTAAAGGTCCACTTATATATATATATACTGACATTTTCTCTTTAAGGTTTTGGGTGGTTTTAAGACTTTCAAAACGTGTATTCTTCAATTAACGATGAAGAATACTGGATATTGTAATTGATAAAAAAAAATCCAGATGGTTTCGCCCTCGTCAAGGAAACAGGTTACAAATCATGTATCCAAGTATGAAGAACACGGTCCATACACTTCTTTGCTTTTGTGCTGTGATGTGTCAACCAGCCAGTAGCTGGTTGACGAGTCGGGATGACAAGATCGAGTCAGAGGCTATGATGATGCTGCAGGAGTACAAGAGTTGTGCACCTCAGCATCGTGGAAGTGACAGCGACCAACCAGGGCTGAGATAATAGGCACTGAGATCCAGCGGGTGTTGTGAGCAAACTGTGAGCTAGTGATACAGTGCAGTGAGGTACTGTGAACCAGTGATAGTGTGGTGAGGCACTGTGAACCAGTGATACAGTGTGGTGAGGCACTGTGAACAAGTGATACAATGTGGTGAAACAATGCGAATCAGTGATACAGTGTAGTGAGACACTGTGAACCAGTGATGGTGTGGTGAGGCACTGTGAACCAGTGATAGTGTAATGAGGCACTGTGAACCAGTGATGCAGTGTGGTAAGGCACTGTGAACCATTGAAAGCGTGGTGAAGCACTCTTAACCAGTGATACAGTGTGGTGAGACACTCAACCAGTGATACAGCGTGGTGGGGCACTGTCAACCAGTGATACAGTGTGGTGGGGCACTGTCAACCAGTGATGCAGTGTGGTGGGGCACTGCCAACCAGGGATACAGTGTGGTGGGGCACTGTCAACCAGTGACACAGTGCTGTGGAACTGTCAGGCTTTCCGCGAGGTGCATTTTACCATTGAAAAACATGATTAACCAGTAGGTATCGCACACACTAGTTTGCGTGTGACAAGACGTGTATCAGCCGCTACGGTCCCAGCTACGACTGCAGTCAGCACTCCTGAAGTGATAAATCAATTAACATACCAGTTGTGTTCTTCGTGGGATTTATTTTACGATGTCAAGCGTAATCTTGTTCAACCAATATAACTATCGCTGACACTTATATTTGCCTTTGAGTGAGCGTACCATCCTTTGAACAATACGCACACACACACCACTTCCCGGGTACACAGCACGTAAATATATATATATATATATTATATATATATTTATAGATATATATATATATATTATATATAAAATATATATATATATATAAAATATATATAAAATATATATATATATTTTTATGTGTGTGTATACGTATGTATATATTAATTTTTATTAACACATGGGCTGTTTACCACCGAGGCAGGGTGACCCGAAAAAGAAGAAACACTTTCATCATCGTCATTCACTCCATCACAGTCTTGCTAGAGGCGTACCAACACTACGGTTCCAAAATCGCAACATATCTCCACCCCTCCTTCAGAGCACAGGCACTGTATTTCCCACCTCCAGGACTCAAGTCCGGCTAACCGGTTTCCCTTAATCCCTTCATCAGCGTTACTTTACTCGCACTCCAACAGCAGGTCAAGTCATAAAAAATCATTTGTCTCCACACGCTCCTATCTAATACGCTCCAGCACGTTCCTATAACCCGCCTTCCTTCCACTACAGATTTATACGTCCTCCGAGGTTATTCTGTTTCGTTCCTTCCTCTCTAAATATCTGAACCACCTCAACAACCTCTCCTCTGTACTCTGGATAATAATTTTAAAAAAATCCCACATTTCCTTGTAATCTCCAAGCTACGGATTCTCTACATAATATTCACGCTACATATTTCTCTCAGACACGACATCGCCACTACCTCCAGCCTTCTTCTTCTTGCAACATTCACCACCCATGTTTCACCCCCATATAAGAGCATTAGTACTAGTATACTCTCATACATTCTCCTCTTTGATTCCATAGATAACGCCTTTGTCTCCACAGAGTCAGTGTGCCACTCACCTTTTTCCTCTCATCAGTTCTATGTTCACTTCATCTTTCATAGACCTATCAGCTGACAAATCCACTCGCAAATATCTGAATATATTCATGTCCTCCATACTCCCTCCCTCCAGTCTGATATCCAATTTTAATTTTTTGTTATCCTCAACATCTTGCTCATTCCTATGTTCACTTTAAATTTCCCTCTTGTTACATACTCTTCCCAATTCGTCCACCAACCTCTGCAACTTTTCTTCAGAATCTTCCAAAAGCAAAGTGTCATCAGTAAAAATCAACTTTGACAACTCCCATTTTGTATTAGATTCTTCATCTTTGAATCCCACACCTCTTGCCATCACCCATCTATTAATATACTGAAAAACCATGCTGACATCCTGAATCCTTGTCTAAGGCCTACTTTTAGTGGGAAATAGTCTCCCTCTCTCCTACATACTCTAACCTGAGGTAAATTACTGATTTCAGTAATTTACCTCCTATTCTATACACTTGCAACATCTGCCACACTGCTACCCTATCCACGAAAACCTCTTTACTCTTATCTAAATACTGCTCACTTAAATGATTCACTGTAAACACTTGGTCTACACATCCCTACCCTTCCTAAAGCTTCCTTGTTCATCAGCGATTCTGCTCTCCGTTTCACTCTCAAGTCTTTCAATGATAACTCTACCATGCACCTTATCAGAGAGCATACATAGTTCCTCTGCATGCTCTCTGCCAAGCCCTAGGTACTTTCCTCTCTTTCATACATTTATTAAATGAAAGCTTCGTGAACTTTTGCTCACCATGAGGCAGGCTAAAACAACACGAGTTCGATCCCCTGGCTAGTCGCAGTGTTATTATTGATTATATACCACTTGTTCGTGGTTACAATACTATATATACTGCATGTTGAGGCTAGTACACCAAACGGGGAGTAAAATGAAATTAGCTCAGAGGCACCCACACCATCGCATGTCCTCGGATCACGGTACAACACCTAGTTCTGCTGGGTGCGTGATTCTTGTAGGATTCTGTGGTCCATTGGGTTAGAGCGTCGTGAATATTTGCTCTCCATGAGGCGGGCTAAAATGACATGGGTTCGAGTCCTTGGCTAGTCGCAGTGTAGTTATTGATTAAATACTACTCGTTTGTGGTTACAATACTATATATACTGCATGTTGAGGCTAGTACACCAAACGGGGAGTAGAATGAAATTAGCTCTGAGGCACCCACACCATCGTATGTCTTTGGATCACGGTACAACACCTAGCTCTGCTGGGTGCGTGATTCTTGTAGATTGTATGATCCCGGGGTTAGAGCGTCGTGATTTTCGCTAACCATGGGGCGGGCTAAAACAACACGTGTTCGATCCCCCAGCTAGTCGCAGTGTTATTACTGATTAAATACCACTCGTTTATGGTTACAATACTCTATACACTGCTTGTGGAAGCTAGGACACCAAACGAGGAGTAGAATGAAATTAGCTCTGAGGAACCCACACCATCGTATGTCCTCGGATCACGGTACAACACCTAGCTATGCTGGGTGCATGATTCTTGTAGGAATGTATGGTCCAGTGGGTTAGAGCGTCGTGAACTTTCGCTCTCCATGAGGAGGGCTATTCGCAATTTTATTGATTAAGTACCACTCGTTCGTGGTTACAATACAATATATATATATATATATAAAATATATATATATATATATAATATATATATATATATATAATATATATTATATATATATATATAATATATTATATATTATATGTCGTGCCGAATAGGCAGAACTTGGGCCCTCTTTGGCTTAAATAGCAACGATCATCTTGCCATATAGGACAAGTGAAAATTTGTATATGCAATAATTTCGCCAAAATCATTCTGAACCTAACGAAAAAAAATATATTTGATTGTGTTTGTTTAGTATTAAATTACTGTAAACAAATCTAAAATATATTTTAGTTGGGTTAGGCTAAAATAAATTGCGCTTGTTAATAATAAGGTTAGGTAAGTTTTCTAAGTTCCTTTTGGTGCAAAATTATAAATTTTTACATCAACATTAATGAAAAAAATATATCTTTAAACGTATAAGAGAAAATTTTAGAGAGGACTTAATTTAAATGAGTTCTTGCTAATTGACCAGTTTTACATATTCGGCACGACATATATATATATATATATATATATATATAATATATATATTATATATATATATATATATATATATATATATAATATATATATATATATATTTATTTTATTTTTTTATTATCACACTGGCCGATTCCCACCAAGGCAGGGTGGCCCGAAAAAGAAAAACTTTCACCATCATTCACTCCATCACTGTCTTGCCAGAAGGGTGCTTAACACTACAGTTTTTAAACTGCAAAATTAACACCCCTCCTTCAGAGTGCAGGCACTGTACTTCCCATCTCCAGGACTCAAGTCCGGCCTGCCGGTTTCCCTGAATCCCTTCATAAATGTTACTTTGCTCACACTCCAACAGCACGTCAAGTATTAAAAACCATTTGTCTCCATTCACTCCTATCAAACACGCTCACGCATGCCTGCTGGAAGTCCAAGCCCCCTCGCACACAAAACCTCCTTTACCCCCTCCCTCCAACCTTTCCTAGGCCGACCCCTACCCGCCTTCCTTCCACTACAGACTGATACACTCTTGAAGTCATTCTATTTCGCTCCATTCTCTCTACATGTCCGAACCACCTCAACAACCCTTCCTCAGCCCTCTGGACAACAGTTTTGGTAATCCCGCACCTCCTCCTAACTTCCAAACTACGAATTCTCTGCATTATATTCACACCACACATTGCCCTCAGACATGACATCTCCACTGCCTCCAGCCTTCTCCTCGCTGCAACATTCATCACCCACGCTTCACACCCATATAAGAGCGTTGGTAAAACTATACTCTCATACATTCCCCTCTTTGCATCCAAGGACAAAGTTCTTTGTCTCCACAGACTCCTAAGTGCACCACTCACTCTTTTTCCCTCATCAATTCTATGATTCACCTCATCTTTCATAGACCCATCCGCTGACACGTCCACTCCCAAATATCTGAATACGTTCACCTCCTCCATAGTATGCTCTCTCCCTCCAATCTGATATTCAATCTTTCATCACCTAATCTTTTTGTTATCCTCATAACCTTACTCTTTCCTGTATTCACCTTTAATTTTTCTTCTTTTGCACACCCTACCAAATTCATCCACCAATCTCTGCAACTTCTCTTCAGAATCTCCCAAGAGCACAGTGTCATCAGCAAAGAGCAGCTGTGACAACTCCCACTTTGTGTGTGGATTCTTTATCTTTAACTCCACGCTCTTGCCAAGACCCGCGCATTTACTTCTCTTACAACCCCATCTATAAATATATTAAACAACACGGTGACATCACACATCCTTGTCTAAGGCCTACTTTTACTGGGAAAAATTTCCTCTTTCCTACATACTCTAACTTGAGCCTCACTATCCTCGTAAAAAACTCTTCACTGCTTTCAGTAACCTATCTCCTACACCATACACTTGCAACATCTGCCACATTGCCCCCTATCCACCCTGTCATACGCCTTTTCCAAATCCATAAATGCCACAAAGACCTCTTTAGCCTTATCTAAATACTGTTCACTTATAGTTTCACTGTAAACACCTGGTCCACACACCCCATACCTTTCCTAAAGCCTCCTTGTTCATCTGCTATCCTATTCTCCGTCTTACTCTTAATTCTTTCAATTATAACTCTACATACACTTTACCAGGTATACTCAACAGATCTTATCCCCCTACAATTTTTGCACTCTCTTTTATCCCCTTTGCCTTTATACAAAGGAACTATGCATGCTCTCTGCCAATCCTAGGTACTTTACCCTCTTCCATACATTTATTAAATAATTGCACCACACCACTCCAAAACTATATCCCCACCTGCTTTTAACATTTCTATCTTTATCCCATCAATCCCGGCTGCCTTACCCCCTTTCATTTTACCTACTGCCTCACGAACTTCCCCCACACTCACAACTGGCTCTTCCTCACTCCTACAAGATGTTATTCCTCTTGCCCTATACACGAAATCACAGCTTCCCTATCTTCATCAACATTTAACAATTCCTCAAAATATTCCCTCCATCTTCCCAATACCTCTAACTCTCCATTTAATAACTCTCCTCTCCTATTTTTAACTGACAAATCCATTTGTTCTCTAGGCTTTCTTAACTTGTTAATCTCACTCCAAAACTTTTTCTTATTTTCAACAAAATTTGTTGATAACATCTCACCCACTCTCTCATTTGCTCTCTTTTTACATTGCTTCACACTCTCTTAACCTCTCTCTTTTTCTCCATATACTCTTCCCTCCTGCATCACTTCTACTTTGTAAAAACTTCTCATATGCTAACTTTTTCCCCCTTACTACTCTCTTTACATCATCATTCCACCAATCGCTCCTCTTCCCTCCTCCACCCACTTTCCTGTAACCACAAACTTCTGCTCAACACTCTAACACTACATTTTTAAACCTACCCCATACCTCTTCGACCCATTGCCTATGCTCTCATTAGCCCATCTATCCTCCAATATATATATATATATATATATATATATATATATATATATATATATATATATATATATATATATATATGTATATATATATATATATATTTTATATATAATATATATATATATATATATATATATATATATATATATATATATATATATATATATATATATGCACACACGATTTTGTGTGTACGAAGGATTTAAACTAGACAAAGGCTAAAGCACCTATCAACTTAATTGTTATGACCTGGGCGTATTTGATGAAACTGGTCTCGCTTCATTTAGTGCAGCTGTTGTGCGTTGGTTGAGGTATGTGTTTTGTGTGTGGGGTACTGAGCGTAGTGGTGTACTGAGCGTAGTGGTGTACTGAACGTTGTGGTATATTGAATGTGGTGTTGAATGTAGTATGTATTCTGTGGTGTGGTGGTATGTTGTGTGCGGTGGTGTGTCGTGTTATAGTAAAGTGTCGCGTGTGGTGTGTTCAGTGTGGTGGTTTTGTGGTGGTTGAGTATTAAGATGTTTTGCGTAGCGTGTTGAGTGTTTTGTCGAATGTGGTGTTTGTTGAATGGATCAGTGGTTGTGTGGAGAGGTGATGTGTGGTGCGTGGTGCTGTGTAGTGCTTGGTGCTGCGTGGTGTGTGGTGGTGAGTAGAGCGTGGTTTGTGATGATGAGCATGGTATTGTGTGGAATATAGTATTGTGTTATAAGTAGTGGCATGCCTCTGGTACATTATCCAAGCCATTTTCTCAGCAGCAGTGGCTCTTGGTTGATCTGAAGTCATCATTACGTACTGCTGGTGATGGATGCACTTGTGTTGGAGGTTAGGAATGTGTAGTGAAGGTGTTGACTTGGTTTTTAACATCACCTTTGGTCGTGGCCCGTGGCTTGGTGGAAAAAGGTCTCGCTTCACATGGTGAGGGGTCTAGGTTCGATTCTCAGCAAAGGGTAGGAACAACATTGGGCGTGTTTCCTTACACCGGTTGTATATGTTCACCCATTAGTAAAAATGGGTACCTGGGTGTTAGTTGACTGGTGTGGGTCGCATCCCGGGACAAAATTAAACTAATTTGCCCGAAATACTCTGCATAACAAGCGGCTTTTTATATACTAGTATGTCACTGATGTCAGCTAGGCATGTATACCTTGTACATGTACTTGTAGAGATAAAGATATTATTATTATTATTATTATTATTATTATTATTATTATTATTATTATTATTATTATTATTATTATTACAATGTCTTAGAGAAGGGCCGACCAGTTTTCTCGCTCTTCTTGCTAGGCTGTGCGAAATGTTTTTTAAACTGGTTTTGTTGGTATTTTCGGTGTTATAGAGACAGCTTTGTCATAAGATGAGCCAACATAACGAATCAGCTTTTAAGCTAATTGGTTACGTAATAAGTGATTAGGTTCCAAGCTAATCACTCACTACTGGATCGAGGGATGAGTCTGAAATATGAGTATTGAAGTCTATAAAATTTTTCATGTCACACACTGCAAAACGTTCATCAGAATCTCTGTATTATATGTTGTTTGACGTCACCAACAACTGTCATATGTTAAAGTTGAAAGGAGACTACAGTTTTCAACAGGAAATTGACTGTATCCGGTGATTGCCACTGCAGTACGTACACTGCACATACTGGTATGGATAAACTAGGTTTAATGCATAGCCTGAAGAACGTTATTTCCAGGTGATTAAGAATGATAACTTCCGTGAGCTGAGCATGTATACTTTTTAATAATACACACGGAAATGACACCTCCAAATTTTGTCTCTCAGAATTCATAAGGAACAGCCACCAATTTTATTAAAGTTCTCCAGAGTCCTGTCGTCCAAATGTCTCAGTAACAACAATTATGTCGGGACGATGAGTGTTCGTGAGCTCAACAACATCAGTAATGAAGCTCCTGATGTTGGCAGAGAGGTTACTGCTAGACTGACTCTTCATATCTGTGCACAACTTAATTAAATGTGTGTGTTAGTTACCATTTTGTCCTAGGCACATGTCGATTAAACACTAGGCTTGTTGTATATGTGTGTGTGTATGTGTGTATGTGTATATGCTGTGTGTGTGTGCGTGTGTGTGTGTGTGTGTGTGTGTGTGTGTGTGTGTGTGTGTGTGTGTGTGTGTGTGTGTGTGTGTGTGTGTGTGTGTTCGTGTGCGTGTATATAGTGTGTGCTTGTGTGTATAGTGTGTTGTTTGTGTGTGTGTAGTGTATGTGTAGGGTGTGTGTGTGTACTCACCTAGTTGTACTCACCTAGTTGAGGTTGCAGGGGTCGAGTCCTAGCTCCTGGCCCTGCCTCTTCACTAGGTCGCTATTAGATCACTCTCCCTCAACCGTGAGCTTTATCATACCTCTGCTTAAAGCTATGTATGGATCCTGCCTGTGTGTATGTGTGTGTGTGTGTACTCACCTAGTTGAGGTTGCAGGGGTCGAGTGTGTGTGTGTTTGTGTGTGTGTGTGTGGTGTGTGTGTGTGTGTGTGTGTGTGTGTGTGTGTGTGTGTGTGTGTGTGTGTGTGTGTGTGTGTGTGTGTGTGTGTGCGTGTGTGTGTGTGCTGCATACTCCAGTATGGGCCTGACATACACGGTGCACAGTGTCTGGAACGATTCCTTACTAAGGTATCGGAATGCTGTTCTCAGGTTTGCCAGGCGCCCATATGCTGCAGCGGTTATCTAGTTGATGTGTGCTTCCGGAGACATGCTCGGTGTTATACTCACCCCAAGATCTTTCTCCTTGAGCGAGGTTTGCAGTCTTTGGCCACCTAGCCTATACTCCGTCTGCAGTCTTCTGTGCCCTTCCCCGATCTTCATGACTTTGCATTTGGCGGGGTTACATTCGAGAAGCCAGTTGCTGGACCAGGTGTCCAGTCTGTCCAGGTCTCTTTGAAGTCCTGCCTGATCCTCATCTGATTTAATTCTCCTCATTAACTTCACATCATCTGCGAACAGGGACACTTCTGAGTCTAACCCTTCCATCATGTCGTTCACATATACCAAAAATACCACTGGTCCTAGGACCGACCCCTGTGGACCCCGCTCGTCACAGGTGCCCACTGTGATACCTCATCACGTAACATGACTCGTTGTTGCCTCCCTGTCAGGTATTCTCTGGTCCATTGCAGTGCCCTTCCTGTCATGTGCGCCTGATCCTCTAGCTTCTGCACTAATCTCTTGTGAGGAACTGTGTCAAAGGCCTTCTTGCAGTCCAAGAAGATGCAATCAACCCACCCCTCTCTCTGTTGTCTTACTTCTGTTACTTTATCATAAAACCCCAGAAGGTTTGTGACACAGGATTTGCCTTCCATGAATCCGTGCTCCACCACTCTCCTGATAATCTTTTCAACTTTGGCTAATATTACACGTCATGACACAGGTTCTATGTTAGTGCTCTTTTCTGTCTCTTTTTTAAAGTGTGTGTGTGTGTGTTGTGTGTGATGTGTGTGTTGTGATGTGTGTGTGTGGTGTGTGTCGTGTGGTGTGTTGTGTGCATGATTGTTGGTCTTGACGAGGTATACCAGGGTGTACCCATGTGGTCTTGTAAAGGATCACCTGCCGAGATGAAACATAAGTAGTGTATGTGACGTGTAAGAGTGTTGATTTGTTCAGAGATTATATCTGTGAACCATGATCCTTTCTGCCCAGTTCCTTTTGGCGTGTGTGTGTATGTGGGTGTGTATGGGTCGATGGATATGTGTGTGTGGGTGAGTGTGTGCCTTTCTGTGTCTATATCTATGGCTCTGTCTCTCTCTCTGTCTCTCTCTCTCTTCTCTCTCCTCTCTCTCTCTCTCTCTCTCTCTCTCTCTCTCTCTCTCTCTCTCTCTCTCTCTCTCTCTCTCTCTCTCTCTCTCTCTCTCTCTCTCTCTCTCTCTCTTTCTCTCTCTCCCACTCACTCACTCTCTCTCTCTCTTTCTCTCCCACTCACTCACTCTCTCTCTCTCTCTCTCTCTCTCTCTCTCTCCCTCCCCTTTATCCTTCTTCTCTCCCCATTTTATTGAAAGTCAATCTCTCTTGATTACCTAACAAGAGGGAATCCTCGAATGACTGGGATATGAAGTGATCTGAGTGGCAAGGCTCATGTATGACCAGATTGTACAGTTATGTGACGATTATTCTGGTTTAAGTTATCATGGTCACGAATGGCTGGTTAATAACCCTTTGTTGGGTGTATTGCAACACTTGGTGGCAGAGCGGCCAGCAGCCACTGCCATAAACACTGCCACTGCCATAAACATTGCCACTGCCATAAACACTGCCACTGCCATAAACACTGCCACTGCCATAAACACTGCCACTGCCATAAACACTGCCACTGCCATAAACACTGCCACTGCCATAAACATTGCATCAACAGGAAGCGATTAGCGAAATATGATAATGAGTTTTAATTGAATTGCGTTAAATGTCACAGCAAAACAACAACAACATTAAAAACAAAATTATCTGATATATTTAAAAATAAGTATTTGGAAGAAAATATTTTCTTTCAAACAGAGATAACACAGTTAATCTAATGCCTTCTTAAAGATAATAAATAATAAATTAGTCTTCGTTCTGCACAATTTCAATGCTGTATTCTCGACGAATATTGTCCCAAGTATTTTCCCAAACATTTCTTTTTTTCTTGTTTGTAATTCAAGACTCGCTGGTCTGATCAAGACAAAATGAAAACCATCTCCTCCGTTGTTTCTCTCTATTTTCTTTCATTTTCATTTTCTTGAAAATGCCTCAGGATCTTCAATCATCGTTGCTACCTCAGAGAAACACTTCCCCGCACTTGTGTTGCAGAAGTTGCTGCAGAAGTTGCGGATGAAGAGCTCTTGATAGATCTCCCACGCAACTTCCAATGTCTATCAGTGTTTATTTTTTCGGTTTAGTGTTCTGTGTATCGTCTCTCATCTTATTCTCTCTCTTTCTAAGCGATATTTAAAAGTAACAAAATCTATTTACCAAACAAAGTTTAAAAAAACTTTCTCAAGTGATTTCATTTGGAAAGTTTATTTCTTGATAACCAATTCATTATAACAGTGTTTAAAAATACGAGTCAATTGATAGAGTTGTTCTTTAGTAAAGAGAGTAATAACTGAGAGTCTCGATATGTTACATCAGTTATGTGTGTCTCAGAATATTGATCAGGTGTTAAAGGGCCTTGTAAACACAGTTGGAGTAATTACTTGATCCAAAATAAATTACTGCGACAATTTCATTTTCTCTTCCATGGTTTCAATATCAGTTACGTGATATCTTGTATTAAACTGTTTTCCTCAAGTACTTTAAATTTCACAACTGTTCAAATCACTGTTAAATTTTCGAAACAATAATTAACATTTTACTAATATTTTGTATTTAAATATAAATACCTGAACAATGTACAAGAATACCATTAGTTACATTTACAGTCAGAGTCTAACAGATAGAGAAGATGTGCAGAATATTTGTTAAGCTAAATACGCCAAATATCCAGCAATATTACTTATTACTAAATAAGCTTCGTTTCTCATAATATACTTTGCTATGGTAGATGTTTAATACTTTTTTTAGTTCATTCAGTGAAATTCAAACAAAAAAATATCTCGTAGAAGCTGAACAAAATTAGAACAATTGTTCCACTGAAGTGTTGCAAGTTGCAAATGAGTTATTTCACAACGTGTAAACTAATGACAGTTATATTGACTTTAATAGTGAACAACATTTTGCATAAATTACATCCAGTTTCACATATTAGAGCTCATTAAAATTTAAACATGGATGGTACGCATAAATTTCTGGGTTGCACTTAATTAGGAGAAGTTCGCCCTACTGGGTGTAAAAAAAAAAATCCTGTATACTAAATACTCTTTCTGAAGGTGCTGAAGAGGCTGTGCAACCCGTCATTTCTCTCGCTCGTTTCTTCAGAAGGAGCATCGCTGGAGGAGAATCCACCCCTCAAGTGAGGTTCCTTGACGCTGGTGAGGGGCTCTTGATCTAGGGAACTGGATTTGTGCTCCGGTTCCCTGAATTGAGCATGAATACCTTACACTCCCCTCCCCCACACGCGCTGTATAATCCTACGGGTTTAGCGCTCCTCCATGATTATAATACTAATAATAATGGAGGAGAACCCTTCCAATAGGCCAAAGAATCTATGTCGAATAGAGCACAATACTTTTGTATATACTTTTTCGAAACTTGTTCTAGTTCATCATCGGGCGATTTCTACTTATCTCCTGTTGAAGAGGTCATGGACAAAAAAAAAAGGTGGGACCCAGATTTATAGTGTAATTTAAGTAGGTATAAGCTTGATAAGTGAATTACAAATACTTTTTAATTAACAGTTCAATTACAATTATTAATTCTAATTACATTCAGCTTCAATTACAATTACTCCAAGACTAATTGTGAACATAAGTATCGTACAAAGCAGTATGGCCAGCAGCAATTTGAAAACCTTTATTAAATGGCAGGGTTAACTAGACTGTGACAAGGCTTGTGCTTTGCGCGGTTCTTTACCTTATCCAGAAATTGGCGTTGAAATAGGGTGCAGGGTGTCCAATATTGGTGCATACTCAACATGGACGCTAACTTGTTCATTGCATAGATTTCTGCAGCCATTGCTCTCAAGCAAGAGAGAGACGCCCCTTACTGCTACACCTTTTTGGGTATCTAATTAAGAAATAATTCGTTTCAGCGAACATTCCTAATAACGAGACCAAGTGCACTTTCTCTTTGGTGTGTGGAACCCATTACACGGCTTACAGATGCTTAATGTAGAATGGAACGAGTTACATTTAGATCATGTAATTTTTCCTGGAACCAGCAGTGCTGCACCCACAGGCACCAGCATTACCGACAGAATTATACACAGTAGAGAGGCTCACTCTGATGTTTGTGATGCAAAATTATCTGAGATAATAGTGGCAGTAGTAAGAGTTATTAAAAACTGCTGTTATTAGTTGTGTTAAGATTGTCTCGTGAATGTTGTCAGTGATTAATATAATTTACGACGATTAGTATTTGCTGCAGGCTCTTTTTTTGTAAACTGTGACCACATTTTTTACAACTTCGACAGAGAGGGTAGAGAGGACTGAGAGGCGATGTTAGCTAGTGAGCATATCCATGACTCAAAAATGTGCTCATTTCTTCTGACTTCTGCTGTATGACCTTTATAAGTTTAGCGCTTACCCATGAATGTATTAATAATAAAACTATTCCTCCTACACAACAGCCTTTCAAACTATGCCACGGGCGGGGCTTGAATCCGTAAAACTACAGACCGACGCTAACGCGGCGGCCTGTAGTTTTACGACTCTACCGCGGGTTCAAGCCTCGCCCCTGGTATGGTTTGTTTGCAATCGTGTCATACGATTACGTGAGTCAATAGCCTTTCATCTGTCCTGGAATTTAAGGACGAAATGTTTAGTGCATAACTTACTGTCGCATATTACACAGTTCTTTCACAATTCTTACATATCAGTCTTCGGTGAAGAACTACCAGGCGTTGAAGCCTGTTTCTGCATGCCAGTTCTCTTTTTTGTGTCTGCTGCCCACAAAGAGATGACCCAGAAATTGTACTCCTTCATTCGCCGACAGGTTTGTATGCGGGAATTTCTATTAATGTTAGAGGAAATCTTTTGTACCTCCTCCAATTCTTGTATCATTTAGGGAGGTGAGTGAAACAGAAATCTGTTGAACGTACTGCACTCTGGCATGATTATTCGTCTTATCTCTCTGTCTTAGAAATATATTAGATGCCAAGTAACTCATTCTAAATTCTTATATATACATACAGGAGCATTAATTATATTAATAAATTTAATGAGTGTTTTATTTTATGAACTAGGATATTTTGTTTATACAAAACAGTAGTACAGTAATATAGACTGCTGGCAGACTCTCTCATGGAGCATAAAGAATAAGTAAAAAACGCGAGTAATTCTCGGATCTGTCATTTACACAATACAATAATGCTAATGTCATAATGTCGCGAAAGGATGACAGGAACGTTTATAAGTACTCCCAAAACAAGAGAAGGAATGCCAATTATGGTACTTTCCAAATCTCTCGTGACTTTAAGAGTGCTGTGAGCACAGAACAAAATTAAAGACAGGAAAGACAACGGAGCTGGAAGTTGTACAAAGGTCGTATGCTACGCTCATAGAATCAATAAAACATCTAAACTACTGGGAACGCTTCAGAGCCCTTAGATTATTCTCTCTGGAACGGAAGAGAGATTCTGTTAATATATACACGGAAGGTATTTGAAAGCCTCGTCCTCAATCTACACATTACCATTAGTTACCGGGGTGAGAGATACGCGCGAAAGTGTAGAACAAACATAGGCTAAATGTACGGGTGCCCAAAGCATAATTACCAACCACTATCAGATATATTTCCGGAACGAAGGTAAAAGCTTTTTCTAAAGGAAACGGGGCACCTATCTCCTGCAGGAAGCTTGGTTTCAAACAGAGCTGCGCTACATGACCCTTGTACGTTTAGCGCTTCTTTCTGATTATAATGATAATCAAACAGAGCTGCGAGGGTAGAGGAACCCCCGAATCTAGTCACAGGTACGTCACACAGAAACAAATAGTCTGTAAAGACTTCTGGAAAGTGCGATGCAGTGATACATGTTGGAATTATTTTAAAACCTTCCAAGGATAAAATCAACCAGAAGAGATTCTACGAGTCGTAGCCAATTGGATTATGAGGGCTGGAGGTTGTAAGATTCTCTTGACAGATGACAGCTCAGTAAGAGTTGTAGGTCACGTCGCACACGTCATGGTTCACCAACTTGTATCTTCATCTTTATGTCAAGTTTGTATCGTCCACCTTGTGCAACTCCTCTCAAGTTTCTGCTACGGTTGCTGCCAAGTGTTTACACTCCCTCGCTCACTTTCATCAACAAATGTTGTTTGGAGAAATACGGGGTGAAACAATTTTTCCTTATTGCCATATCTAATCTCTCAAAAGATTTCCCCAGGGCTTCAAAGTTTTTACACTAACTTTGATTACTTTCGCATATCTTGTAGTGTATGCTTAACTTTATTTTTAATCATATAGCTACTAGCGTCTAGGCTAAAAAAAAATAGTTTCATATATACATACTTTACGTAATGGATGTTGAACCCAAAACTTCCCGTGTTCTCCACACACTGTAGGAAACGATTTCACAAAATATATATATAATCCTTCATGAAGAAGCGGAAGTCATCGGCCTGAAAACCTAAAACAATTTTTTCCCATCCCAGGCAAGTAGTTAACAGAGAGAGGAATGTGTATGTGTGCCTCTGTCAGATGAAGTGAGAATTATCCCTGAAGATGATACCTTTCATGTTGTTTACGTGCTGTAGAGTATAGGTGAGAATATTGCAATACTGAATGCTAACCATGTAGCCATAAGGAAATAAGAAACCTGATAAACACTACAAGGATCCATAAGGTCTGAGGAAGGTCATCACAACCTCGTCTTTCTTCATAACTCACTTTCACTCAGAGTACCTTCACAATAATCTTAACCCCCATAATTATTATTATACTATTATACACCGACTACGATATTGATAACCAATTCATTATAACAGTGTTTAAAAATACGAGTCAATTGATAGAGTTGTTCTTTAGTAAAGAGAGTAATAACTGAGAGTCTCGATATGTTACATCAGTTATGTGTGTCTCAGAATATTGATCAGGTGTTAAAGGGCCTTGTAAACACAGTTGGAGTAATTACTTGATCCAAAATAAATTACTGCGACAATTTCATTTTCTCTTCCATGGTTTCAATATCAGTTACGTGATATCTTGTATTAAACTGTTTTCCTCAAGTACTTTAAATTTCACAACTGTTCAAATCACTGTTAAATTTTCGAAACAATAATTAACATTTTACTAATATTTTGTATTTAAATATAAATACCTGAACAATGTACAAGAATACCATTAGTTACATTTACAGTCAGAGTCTAACAGATAGAGAAGATGTGCAGAATATTTGTTAAGCTAAATACGCCAAATATCCAGCAATATTACTTATTACTAAATAAGCTTCGTTTCTCATAATATACTTTGCTATGGTAGATGTTTAATACTTTTTTTAGTTCATTCAGTGAAATTCAAACAAAAAAATATCTCGTAGAAGCTGAACAAAATTAGAACAATTGTTCCACTGAAGTGTTGCAAGTTGCAAATGAGTTATTTCACAACGTGTAAACTAATGACAGTTATATTGACTTTAATAGTGAACAACATTTTGCATAAATTACATCCAGTTTCACATATTAGAGCTCATTAAAATTTAAACATGGATGGTACGCATAAATTTCTGGGTTGCACTTAATTAGGAGAAGTTCGCCCTACTGGGTGTAAAAAAAAAAATCCTGTATACTAAATACTCTTTCTGAAGGTGCTGAAGAGGCTGTGCAACCCGTCATTTCTCTCGCTCGTTTCTTCAGAAGGAGCATCGCTGGAGGAGAATCCACCCCTCAAGTGAGGTTCCTTGACGCTGGTGAGGGGCTCTTGATCTAGGGAACTGGATTTGTGCTCCGGTTCCCTGAATTGAGCATGAATACCTTACACTCCCCTCCCCCACACGCGCTGTATAATCCTACGGGTTTAGCGCTCCTCCATGATTATAATACTAATAATAATGGAGGAGAACCCTTCCAATAGGCCAAAGAATCTATGTCGAATAGAGCACAATACTTTTGTATATACTTTTTCGAAACTTGTTCTAGTTCATCATCGGGCGATTTCTACTTATCTCCTGTTGAAGAGGTCATGGACAAAAACAAAAGGTGGGACCCAGATTTATAGTGTAATTTAAGTAGGTATAAGCTTGATAAGTGAATTACAAAATACTTTTTAATTAACAGTTCAATTACAATTATCAATTCTAATTACATTCAGCTTCAATTACAATTACTCCAAGACTAATTGTGAACATAAGTATCGTACAAAGCAGTATGGCCAGCAGCAATTTGAAAACCTTTATTAAATGGCAGGGTTAACTAGACTGTGACAAGGCTTGTGCTTTGCGCGGTTCTTTACCTTATCCAGAAATTGGCGTTGAAATAGGGTGCAGGGTGTCCAATATTGGTGCATACTCAACATGGACGCTAACTTGTTCATTGCATAGATTTCTGCAGCCATTGCTCTCAAGCAAGAGAGAGACGCCCCTTACTGCTACACCTTTTTGGGTATCTAATTAAGAAATAATTCGTTTCAGCGAACATTCCTAATAACGAGACCAAGTGCACTTTCTCTTTGGTGTGTGGAACCCATTACACGGCTTACAGATGCTTAATGTAGAAATGGAACGAGTTACATTTAGATCATGTAATTTTTCCTGGAAACCAGCAGTGCTGCACCCACAGGCACCAGCATTACCGACAGAATTATACACAGTAGAGAGGCTCACTCTGATGTTTGTGATGCAAAATTATCTGAGATAATAGTGGCAGTAGTAAGAGTTATTAAAAACTGCTGTTATTAGTTGTGTTAAGATTGTCTCGTGAATGTTGTCAGTGATTAATATAATTTACGACGATTAGTATTTGCTGCAGGCTCTTTTTTTGTAAACTGTGACCACATTTTTTACAACTTCGACAGAGAGGGTAGAGAGGACTGAGAGGCGATGTTAGCTAGTGAGCATATCCATGACTCAAAAATGTGCTCATTTCTTCTGACTTCTGCTGTATGACCTTTATAAGTTTAGCGCTTACCCATGAATGTATTAATAATAAAACTATTCCTCCTACACAACAGCCTTTCAAACTATGCCACGGGCGGGGCTTGAATCCGTAAAACTACAGACCGACGCTACGCGGCGGCCTGTAGTTTTACGACTCTACCGCGGGTTCAAGCCTCGCCCCTGGTATGGTTTGTTTGCAATCGTGTCATACGATTACGTGAGTCAATAGCCTTTCATCTGTCCTGGAATTTAAGGACGAAATGTTTAGTGCATAACTTACTGTCGCATATTACACAGTTCTTTCACAATTCTTACATATCAGTCTTCGGTGAAGAACTACCAGGCGTTGAAGCCTGTTTCTGCATGCCAGTTCTCTTTTTTGTGTCTGCTGCCCACAAAGAGATGACCCAGAAATTGTACTCCTTCATTCGCCGACAGGTTTGTATGCGGGAATTTCTATTAATGTTAGAGGAAATCTTTTGTACCTCCTCCAATTCTTGTATCATTTAGGGAGGTGAGTGAAACAGAAATCTGTTGAACGTACTGCACTCTGGCATGATTATTCGTCTTATCTCTCTGTCTTAGAAATATATTAGATGCCAAGTAACTCATTCTAAATTCTTATATATACATACAGGAGCATTAATTATATTAATAAATTTAATGAGTGTTTTATTTTATGAACTAGGATATTTTGTTTATACAAAACAGTAGTACAGTAATATAGACTGCTGGCAGACTCTCTCATGGAGCATAAAGAATAAGTAAAAAACGCGAGTAATTCTCGGATCTGTCATTTACACAATACAATAATGCTAATGTCATAATGTCGCGAAAGGATGACAGGAACGTTTATAAGTACTCCCAAAACAAGAGAAGGAATGCCAATTATGGTACTTTCCAAATCTCTCGTGACTTTAAGAGTGCTGTGAGCACAGAACAAAATTAAAGACAGGAAAGACAACGGAGCTGGAAGTTGTACAAAGGTCGTATGCTACGCTCATAGAATCAATAAAACATCTAAACTACTGGGAACGCTTCAGAGCCCTTAGATTATTCTCTCTGGAACGGAAGAGAGATTCTGTTAATATATACACGGAAGGTATTTGAAAGCCTCGTCCTCAATCTACACATTACCATTAGTTACCGGGGTGAGAGATACGCGCGAAAGTGTAGAACAAACATAGGCTAAATGTACGGGTGCCCAAAGCATAATTACCAACCACTATCAGATATATTTCCGGAACGAAGGTAAAAGCTTTTTCTAAAGGAAACGGGGCACCTATCTCCTGCAGGGAAGCTTGGTTTCAAACAGAGCTGCGCTACATGACCCTTGTACGTTTAGCGCTTCTTTCTGATTATAATGATAATCAAACAGAGCTGCGAGGGTAGAGGAACCCCCGAATCTAGTCACAGGTACGTCACACAGAAACAAATAGTCTGTAAAGACTTCTGGAAAGTGCGATGCAGTGATACATGTTGGAATTATTTTAAAACCTTCCAAGGATAAAATCAACCAGAAGAGATTCTACGAGTCGTAGCCAATTGGATTATGAGGGCTGGAGGTTGTAAGATTCTCTTGACAGATGACAGCTCAGTAAGAGTTGTAGGTCACGTCGCACACGTCATGGTTCACCAACTTGTATCTTCATCTTTATGTCAAGTTTGTATCGTCCACCTTGTGCAACTCCTCTCAAGTTTCTGCTACGGTTGCTGCCAAGTGTTTACACTCCCTCGCTCACTTTCATCAACAAATGTTGTTTGGAGAAATACGGGGTGAAACAATTTTTCCTTATTGCCATATCTAATCTCTCAAAAGATTTCCCCAGGGCTTCAAAGTTTTTACACTAACTTTGATTACTTTCGCATATCTTGTAGTGTATGCTTAACTTTATTTTTAATCATATAGCTACTAGCGTCTAGGCTAAAAAAAATAGTTTCATATATACATACTTTACGTAATGGATGTTGAACCCAAAACTTCCCGTGTTCTCCACACACTGTAGGAAACGATTTCACAAAATATATATATAATCCTTCATGAAGAAGCGGAAGTCATCGGCCCTGAAAACCTAAAACAATTTTTTCCCATCCCAGGCAAGTAGTTAACAGAGAGAGGAATGTGTATGTGTGCCTCTGTCAGATGAAGTGAGAATTATCCCTGAAGATGATACCTTTCATGTTGTTTACGTGCTGTAGAGTATAGGTGAGAATATTGCAATACTGAATGCTAACCATGTAGCCATAAGGAAATAAGAAACCTGATAAACACTACAAGGATCCATAAGGTCTGAGGAAGGTCATCACAACCTCATCTTTCTTCATAACTCACTTTCACTCAGAGTACCTTCACAATAATCTTAACCCCCATGATTATTATTATACACGACTACGATATTTGTATTACGAAAAAAAATAAGTAAAATAAAAATATATGCTATATTCAAACTAGGGTCTGGAACTTTTAAAAACCTACATGCTAACCTGAGAACCACGAGCTGTGAGAGGTCATTACAGCAGTATGAGAAGTTGTTATCCAGCTAGAGTCCCTTCTACTTAAAGTGACGTAATTAATAGTATACTCCACTGATTAGTTGTTGGAACTGACATCATCAGATTATCCAAACTGCAGCCAAGATGACCCACAAAAGCCACTCAGTAACAACAGTTCTCTCACAGAGTTGTCTGTTTCAAGTTTAATTTAAAGCCCATCAACTGCACGTGGGTCATTAACGTTGCCGTGTCTCTGTACAATAATATCAATAATTCTTTAATGCCTAAAACAATAATTAAAGGAAATTCCTTAGATGAGTAAGGCACACGTGCAACAGTTGATATCTAAAATATATTTACTTACATTAGGCTAAATTAAACTGCGCTTTTTGTAATACGGTTAGGTAAGTTTTCTAATGTTTTTTGGTACAAAATTATTAATTTTTACATAAACATTAATGAAAAAAATATATCTTTAAATGTGTAAGAGAAAATTTTGCAAAGGACTTAATTTTAAATGAGTTCTTGCTATTTGACCAATTTTACCTATTCGGCACGACACACACACACAAGGGAGGCAACAACGAGTCATGGTACGCGACGAGGTGTCAGAGTGGGCGCCTGTGACAAGCGGGGTTCCACAGGGGTCAGTCCTAGGACCTGTGCTGTTCTTGGTATACGTGAACGACATAACGGAAGGGATAGACTCAGAAGTGTCCTTGTTTGCAGACGATGTGAAGTTAATGAGAAGAATCGAATCGGACGAGGATCAGGCAGGACTACAAAGAGATCTGGACAGGCTACAAGCCTGGTCCAGCAACTGGCTCCTTGAATTTAACCCTGCCAAATGCAAAGTCATGAAGATTGGGGAAGGGCAAAGAAGACCGCAGACACAATATAGTTTAGATGGCCAAAGACTGCAAACCTCACTCAAGGAAAAAGATCTGGGGGTGAGTATAACACCGAGCATATCTCCTGAGGCGCACATCAATCAGATAACTGCTGCAGCATACGGGCGCCTGGCAAACCTACGGATAGCGTTCCGATACCTCAGTAAGGATTCGTTTAAGACTCTGTACACCATCTACGTCAGGCCCATACTGGAGTATGCAGCACCAGTTTGGAATCCACACCTAGTCAAGCACGTCAAGAAATTAGAGAAAGTGCAAAGGTTTGCAACAAGACTAGTCCCAGAGCTACGGGGATTGTCCTATGAAGAAAGGTTGAGGGAAATCGGCCTGACGACACTGGAGGCCAGGAGGGTCAGGGGAGACATGATAACGACATATAAAATACTGCGCGGAATAGACGAGGTGGACAAAGACGGGATGTTCCAGAGATGGGACACAGACACAAGAGGTCACAATTGGAAGTTGAAGACTCAGATGAATCAAAGGGATGTTAGGAAGTATTTCTTCAGTCATAGAGTAGTCAGGCCATGGAATAGCCTAGAAAGTGATGTGGTGGAGGCAGGAACCATACATAGTTTTAAGGCGAGGTATGATAGAGCTCATGGGGCAGGGAGAGAGAGGACCTAGTAGCAATCAGCGAAGAGGCGGGGCCAGGAGCTGTGACTCGACCCCTGCAACCACAAATAGGTGAGTACACACACACACAGATATAAAGCTCATGGTGCAGGGAGAGTGCCCAGTAGCGGCCAGTTAAGAGGCGGGGCCAGGAGCTATGAATCGACCGCTGCAACCACAACTAGGTGAATACATACATGGGGTGGAAATCTTTAGCTCAAGTACTTTCACACCTCTCAGTGCGTCATCAGGAGCTATGCAATGTTGCAAGAGAGCAACTAAAGCAGGGAGAGAGTTCTCAGAGTAGCCTAGTGCTGATGTGTCACCTGCCATTCTAAAGGTAACCGTAGCCGGTGACACATCCGCACTAGGCTACTCTGAGAATTCTCTCCCTGCTTTCGTTGCTCTCTTGCAACATTGCATAGTTTCTGATGACTCATTGAGAGGTGTGCAAGTACTTGAGCTAAAGATTTCCACCGCCCGTGGCTTGTCTTGTATAAAGATCGCCCGTCTGCGATGGGTTATTACTTAGCATCAACAAGTGTTTATTACGCTTCATTCTTCCTACATGTATATCCATATACACAAATTTCGAGATCAACATCATTCTGTGTATAAACTCTATGCTACGCCTATCAATCGGCACATGTGCTTTATATCAGTAGATCAAAGCCCAGGAGAATAATACCGTAGTCATTAGAGGAAATGACTGAATGTGATTCGAAGTGTAATAGAGATATGAGGGTTCAGAATAGTTCAAATAGATCCTGGTTGATCGTCAGTGTATTCCCTTGTAGGAGCGAGGAATACTTCTCTCTGAAACAAAATCACAATTATAGCTACGTAAAATACCATCGGAACCTGCAACATACCCTCCACTGCATGTTGCAACTTACCTTCCATGATCAAAGGAATGGGAACTACCATTGTCTTCCTCGAATCAAAGTTAATTAAACCCAATCTTCACATTCCCAGGAGCTGTACAATCCTTATGATTTTAGCGCCTCCCCATGAATGTAAAACAACAACAGCAACAACAACAACAACAACAACAACAACAATAACAACCACTACTACTACTACCACTACTACTACTACTACTACTACTACTACTACTACTACTACTACTACTACTACTACTACTACTACTACTACTACTACTACGACTACTACTACTACTTCATACGAGCACCGTGAGTGAGTTACTATCTTCCTCCTTGTCGTAGTGTCGCTCTACTGGACTGCATGAATAAATCACAGATATACAGGATCCAGGCAGAGTGAAAGTAGGGAAGAGATGAAAAAGCTTCTTGATCAGAGCTGTGTCAAGGATTGCGAAGTCTTGACCTGGATGTAGGATAATTTGGTGTTGGTGTTTTGTCTCGTCTAGGAGGCATTATGTTCATTAAAAGAAAATTCTTATTTACCGCGACTAGTGTTTATGGCTGTCTGACCGCAGCTACACAGCTCCTAATGAGCTCCTAACTCACAGTTTCGGAAAGTTATTCATTTTTTTTTATTTTTAACTTTTCTCTTTTGCTTATATTTATTTAATAAGATATGGATTTTTATATAATTTACGCACAGACACACACACACACACACACACACACACACACACACACACACACACACACACACACAAACCTCAGAACAGCATTCCGACATCTTAATAAGGAATCGTTCAGGACCCTATACACCGTGTACGTTAGGCCCATATTGGAGTATGCGGCACCAGTTTGGAACCCACACCTAGCCAAGCATGTAAAGAAACTAGAGAAAGTGCAAAGGTTTGCAACAAGACTAGTCCCAGAGCTAAGAGGTATGTCCTATGAGGAGAGGTTAAGGGAAATCAACCTGACGACACTGGAGGACAGGAGAGATAGGGGGGACATGATAACGACTTACAAAATACTGAGAGGAATTGACAAGGTGGACAAAGACAGGATGTTCCAGAGACTGGACACAGTAACAAGGGGACACAGTTGGAAGTTGAAGACACAGATGAATCAAAGGGATGTTAGGAAGTATTTCTTCAGCCACAGAGTAGTCAGGAAGTGGAATAGTTTGGGAAGCGATGTAGTGGAGTCAGGATCCATACATAGATTTAAGCAGAGGTACGATAAAGCTCATGGTTCAGGGAGAGTGACCTAGTAGCGACCAGTGAAGAGGCGGGGCCAGGAGCTTGGACTCGACCCCTGCAACCTCAACTAGGTGAGTACAACTAGGTGAGTACACACACACACACACACACAAAAGTGAACAAAGACAGGATGTTCCAGAGAAACAAGTGGTCACAATTGGAAATTGAAGACTCAGATGAGTCAAAGGGATGTTAGGAAGTATTTCTTCAGTCAGAGTTTTCAGGAAGTGGAATAGTCTGGAAAGTGACGTAGTGGAGGCAAGAACCGTACATAGTTTTAAGATGAGGTTTGATAAAGCTCATGGAGCAAGGTGAAAGTGTCCTAGTAGCGATCAGTGAAGAGGCGGGGCCAGGAGCTATGAACAGACCCCTGAAACCACAAACAAATGAGTACACACACGCAGACTCATGCAACCACTATCTACTTTGTGACATTCATCAAGAAGACATCAGAAGGCAAGCTCGTGTTCATGAGTCTATATGTTTTTATTCATTATACTCATAACTACAGTGTCTGGGCTTTATTCCTTCTTTAACTGATGTTGTCGGGTGTTGGAGGTTTTCAGCAATCGCTCACGTTCATGACCTCGGGATAGTGGCAGGTGGTCTTTTTTTTTTTTTCTTTTTTTTTTTTGGCAGGTTCCCGTATCAGTTAGGAGTTATTGACTCTGATTTACAGTTCAATTTCCGTTTTATTCTATACGTTCCCCTTAACTTTTTCCACTTTCTGTTATACAGGTTTCTCATTGTGCTATTTCTTCCTCGGTATCTTACGCTATCAGGTTCCTTTCTCAGTATACAAGTACACTGTTGAAATAATTAAGTATTAATAAACATATGTGTCAGCAGATGGGTCGATGAAGGATGAAGTGAACCATAGAACTGATGAGGGAAAAGGGGTGAGTTGTGCACTGAGGAGTCTGTGGAGACAAAGAACA
>NC_069413.1:45297326-45404826 GCF_026875155.1 Cherax quadricarinatus | reverse complement strand
AGAAAGCAGCAACTTCACTCTGGCTGTACCCTTCTCCAGAACATCACTCCATCTGAGATCATATATACCCAGGATACTCGAGTATGGAACACATTCGTACAGCATAATGATGTCAACGAGATAAAGTCAGTTGATCAAATGAAAATGCTGGCCTACAGATGGCTCCAACTTCATCCTGTTCCCTACTTGTCTGTCTCATAACAATAAAAATGCTTTCAAATGAGCTGATGTAGGTAACAGCTCTTAGCTTGCCAATAAAGTTAGGAATCCTTAACCTTGTCAAACCCTGTGTAAAAAAAAAAGAGAGAGAGAGAGAGAGGTGAGAGAGAGAGAGAGAGAGAGAGAGAGAGAGGAGAGAGAGAGAGAGAGAGAGAGAGAGAGAGAGAGAGAGAGAGAGAGAGAGAGAGAGAGAGAGGAGAGAGAGAGAGAGGAGAGAGAGAGAGCTAACCGTCGATGAGTGTGAGTGCTCCGATATTTCAAGGATTTGTGCTGGCTCAAGAAGGTTTAGGGAGCTTCAACATTACTGCCTTACGCTTCATCGTATTGTTTTATTTGATAGTTTTATTGCATTCGTAGGAACTGATTTTTTTTTAATCATTCCTATTTATGTTCTTCCAGAAAGAAATTTCTGTAGAAAACCGAAAAACTGCAAATCTGAATATATCTCCGTCAAAATTTAATAGAACAGAAACACCTGAAAGCCAGAAAGCACTCGGGTGTTTCTATTGTTAAATTTTAATTGTATATTTTTTCCTATTGATTCTTGTTTGGTTACATAGATTCCCAGACCTCAGAGGCGTAGGTGGTGAAACATCTGACTTACGTCTAATTTTTTGAAAAGAGCTGCTCTGGTGGGGAAAAATGCACAAAATGCAATAAATTTAAGACATATTTAATCGAAACGTTTCGGCAGTTGAATCCTGGTCAGTCCAAATGCCCGCGAGGGTTAGAAAAAAGTCAGCTTCGGCAGTCGCGAAGGCTTCTGTGTCTGATGGTTGGCAGGACGATGATGTTTGTTTGATGACCATGTGACAGCGTCTCGGTGATGCTTTGATTTCCACTGGTTGGCGAAACGTTTCCACAACTTGTTGGTTCTTTAAACCATTTACATCACACTATAATTTCCATTTGTGTGTGTGAGTGTGTATGTGTGTGTGTGTGTGTGTGTGTGTGTGTGTGTGTGTGTGTGTGTGTGTGTGTGTGTGTGTGTGTGTACTCACCTAATTGTACTCACCTAATAGTGGTTGCAGGGGTCGAGACTCAGCTCCTGGCCCCGCCTCTTCACTGAGTGCTACTAGGTCCTCTATCTCCCTGCTCCATGAGCTTTACCATACATCATCTTAAAGCTATGTATGGTTCCTGCCTCCACTACTTCGCTTGCTAGGCTATTTCACTTCCTGACTACTCTACGACTGAAGAAATACTTCCTAACATCCCTTTGACTCATCTGGGTCTTCAACTTCCAATTGTGATCCCTTGTTTCTGTGTCCCATCTCTGGTACATCCTGTCTCTGTCCACCTTGTCTATTCCACGCAGTATTTTGTATGTCGTTATCATGTCTCCCCTAACCCTCCTGTCCTCCAGTGTCGTCAGGCCGATTTCTCTCAACCTTTCTTCGTAGGACATTCCCCTTAGCTCTGGAACTGACCTTGTCGCAAATCTGCACTTTCTCTAATTTCTTGACGTGCTTGATCAAGTGTGGGTTCCAAAGAGGTGCTGCATACTCCAGTATGGACCTGACGTACACGGTGTACAGTGTCTGGAACGATTCCTTACTAAGTATCGGAACGTTGTTCCAAGTTTGCCAGGCGCCCATATGCTGCAGCAGATATCTGGTTGATGTGTTCTTCCGGAGACGTGCTCGGTGTTATTACTCACCCCAAGATCTTTCTCCTTGAGCAAGGTTTGCAGTCTTTGGCCACCTAGCCTATACTCCGTCGGCGGTCTTCTTTGCGTTTCCCCGATCTTCATGACTTTGCATTTGGCGGGTAAAATTCGAGAAGCCAGTTGCTGGACCAGGTGTCCAGCCTGTCCAGGTCTCTTTGAAGTTCTGTCTGATCCTCATCTGATTTAATTCTCCTCATTAACTTCAGATCACATGCGAACAGGGACACTTCAGAGTCTATCCTTTCCATTATGTCATTCACATATACCAAAAATAGCACTGGTTCTAGGACCGACCCCTGTGGGACCCCGCTCGTCACAGGTGCCCACTGTGATACCTGATCACGTACTATGACTCGTTGTTGCCTCCCTGTCAGATATTCTCTGATTCATTGCAGTGCCCTTCTGTTAAACGCGCCTGATCCTCTAGCTTCTGTGTGTGTGTGTGTGTGTGTGTGGTGTGTGTGTGTGGTGTGTTGTGTTTTGATGTGGTGTGGGTTCGTGTTATGTGACTGTGTTTGTTATAGAAAAAAGAGAGGCTTCAACACACGACTTTTCAAGAGGTTAGACTGTGAAGACCATTTATTTGCTCTGCGTGAGACAAGGGGAGTACGTACCGGGTAGCAGAGAGCTCAGACATATAAATCTTGGTACATTCCACAAACAATAGATGAAGTGTTCACCACCGTAGTCTTGATGAATCTGGTTGTCGAAACATCTTCAAGATAGATATCTAGGCGTTGCACAGGTGTTATTCATCAAGTTGTCTTTGTTGTATACCATTAACGCTACGGCACTTGTCTGGCACAGCTACACCGTGGAATCTTGGTATAAAGGATATCTTCTTCAACCTGTTTGCTAACCTCTGACCTAACGCTTGGGCATGACCTGCTTTCACTAGTGGGTCCCACCCACGATGACTATGCCTTCAACTGCTGCACCTCACATGACTCTTACACTCTTACATAAGCTTCCATCTTCCTGCGGTCCTCCCTATGCTTCGAAATCATCAAGACTATGCTGCGGTGGTGAACACCATCTACACTGAGGGTCTGATTACCTCGTCTTCTACTGTCTCCAGTTTCAACGCTAAATATCCTCTGTACTGAACTGATAAAGCCAATGGTTGGCAAAGATTCCCAGATGTTACTCATCTTATTCATCAACTTTTGGGCAGTATACCATTAATACCATTCTGTTTATTACCATCTTTTGTCCATTACAATAAACATGTGTTGAAAACAGATTGATTCAGTGATTAATGGATAGTGGTGAACCAGTGAAGTGATTAATCTAATGGCCCTAGGTAATTAATCGAGTTAACTATATTAAGTATAATTAAGTCACGGTTGGCTTAAGGGTGATACCTCAACCCGTGCACAAAGTAATCAAGTCACTTCTTCAGATACGATTTACAACTCATTTCTAAGTTAGATTAGTTAGCTTAGATTGTCATATATTCATAAAAGAGTAATTAACTATAACATACCACGACGGACAAATTATAAACCTGAGATAAAATCCGATAATAAAAATCTGTGGTGCGAACAGAAAACAAATAGCCACTGTTTGATCATACAGCCAGATCACTACTGTTCAAGGAGCCTTCAATAGTCACCCATACGATTTACAACAGTGCCATGATATCTGTGGTTAAGAGGATGGGCTGGATACCTAAGTATCAGTCTGACAACGTGGTAGTTTAGCGGTGGAAATTTAAGTCATTAAATCGCCCTACGTTCCCTGAAAAAAAATAAATGAAAAATATGTAACCATTAATACCATTGATACTGAAGCTTTCTGCTTAAGTGCTGGAGATGTGAAGCTGTCAAAAGTACAGTAATAAAAGAGTCTACGGTGATAGCGCTAACCTAGTGCTGCCGAGTATTTATTCAATTGTTAAACGTGAAACATCGGTGAAAAATATCAACAAAAGAAGATTAACGGGTGTTGATTTTATCTCTGTTTTAAAGAAAATTACCGAGTCAATTTATTGTGGTTAAGATTATTTAATGGAAAGTAATGATCGTCAGTATTTTGGTGCTATATATTTTTGAAAGGTCATCAGGAGTCAGTGTTTTAATGTATTAGATTTTCTTCGCGAAATAAGTAAGGGTTAATGTGAACGGGTTTATTGGTAATGCTGGTAGCGGGGTGTAAATGATAAACATCTTCGGAGGCTTCTTTGTTTATTGAAAAGCCGTGGTGGGTACACAGGCTTGTGTGTTGTGCCCATGGCCCAGGAGGGCCATCCCACGAGAGGGAGAACTAGTAGGCCTTCTGTCTTGCTGCTTGGCCTCTGTGAGAGTGAGTGTGTGTTTGGGACCAGCTTCCCACAGACCTGGAGCAGGCCCGTAGGGCAGCACCTTAGTGCCGCGAAATATGAACTAAGCTGGCAGACAGCATAGGCTGTCTATGCAGACAGTACAGGCTGTCTACATACGCTCGGCCACCTACCGCGCATCGTCCCGACGCGACAATACTGGCGGTAAAAAAAACTCGGTCTCTCTCGTAGGAACAGAGCACAGAACACAAAATAAAAAACATATATATACATATGGACATGGAAAAAAAAACTTCCTACAGGGAGGGAAGAAAAAAAGCATGTGGGGTCCGCTAAACATCGTGGTCATAGGCATTGAGCGTCGATGGGCATCACTGCACACCTTCCTGCGTCTGGACAGATACTGGAACACAGGAGACATCGCTGCGGCTGAGCTGTGGCGTAACAGGTTACGGTCTCCTCTGGAACGGTGAAGCAGATATCATAGGAGTCACTGCAGGTTTCACTCAACCTGGGGCACGACATGCTGGTGCCCTTGAGTGAGGCGTCGACAAAACTCGGCAACTGGGCAGGACTTCTGGCAAGCGACTCAGGAGGACACTTCTTGACTGGTACTGTCGTTGGGCTGTCACTGCCGGCGAGCATGGAGCGAGTTGTGGAGTGAGTCGTGGCAGAGACGACTGGGTGAAACATCTGGGAGTCGTAACATCATACACCAGACTGCAGTGAGCGAGCTAGCAGTCAAAGTGACATCTTTGTGCAGGAGCTCACTGAAGCTTGTGACACGAGGCTTACACAGCGCCTGCCGACAGGGCTAACTGCGGCTTGACGAGTGTCACTCTCTCTCGGCAGTTGGAGTTATAGCAGAGGTTAGTCTAAGTGTCCCCAGACCTGTTTCTCTACATTTGACTGCACTCTGAAGGTCTGGAGGTGAGGTGAAACAAATCTTGATGGGAATCGTAGCAGGTACGATTCTGCAGAACATCTATGAGCGATGAGCATAAGAGCTTTCTGTACAAGGGGCTCATACGCTCAGGGGCTGACTGATATCAGCCGTCAAATGCACTGGTCACACCGGGTGACTTAACACAGTGGTGCTACTCAGGGGTCTAGCTCAAGACCACTGGATACATGGAAAACTTTACACACACCCATGGTACATGCAGTACAACATGGCTTAACTAGCAAATGATGCTTTTCTGTGCACAAAACTGACACTAAGCCATACACTAACATGTGAGAACACTGATCGAGAGGAATTAATTAACACACGACATATATCTTCTCTCAATCTTCTCGACAATACTGAAATAATTACTAGAACACTCGATGTGACATCATGTGATGTCAGGCGTGACGTCGCGAGGTGACGTCAGCAGACATCTCGATGTGACGTCAGCAGACATCGTGACGTCATGAAGTCGGGCAGCAGCATCGGTGACGTCAGTGTGATGTGGGCACCAGACCACAGCATGTGGCCTGGGACATCTGGCTTGGTAACCCACGTGGCTTGTAGATCCACGTGACACCGTGATCTACATGGCATGCTGGTCCATGTGGCTTGCTGATCCACATGGCTTGCTGATCCACATGGCTTGCTGCTCTATGTGGCTTGCTGATTCACTTGGCTTGCTGATCCATGTGGCTTGCTGATCCACGTGGTTTCGAGTGGCCTCAGGCACTCAGATACACAGCTCTGGCAATGAATTCACACGAAAAACAGCAGATACACCGCAGAGGGAGTGAGTAGTGGTGAGTGGTGGTAGACGGGTGAGTGTGAGTAGGGCGAGCATGGGCGAGGCGAGGAAACGGCCACTTCCTCCTCTTCTTCTCTCCCACCCACAAACACAGGGAGACACACTGGGCACAGAAATCACCACAGAACTCACCTCTGGCTTGCTGAAATAGCTGTACTGAGCTGTTCAACAGCAAGAACAGTAATAACAGTGGTGACAGTGGAGTCAACGGCATTATGAGCCTACTCGGGGTGGAGGGGTCGACGCCCGTCAACACCATCGGTCGACGCCAGTCAACATCATCCGTCGTCATCCAACGCACCTGCTGGCCTAAAGAGTTATCTGTTACTCCCAGCGTCTTGACGGGGCCTGAGATAGATCTTCGTCCTAGATTTTTCCCACAAATTCTGGACATAGGCGTCACGGCGTCATATCCAGCCTTAGCAGTCACTTGTTCACCTCATCACCCTCTCTACAGCCCTTCAACACTCTCAAGCACCATTCTCCTGCCTCCTACAGTGTCCGTACGCCCTTCTCAGATACAAGAAGTAGAGGTGAGGTCGTTTAGTGTGTTGGCTTCGCATGGCTCCACGCGTGACCACGAGGAAGCTCTGGGGTTGGTTGATACCCTAGGCGGTGTGTAAACACACCCGCCTCCTCTACAACCATCTCTGCTACGCAACTACGTCCATCTCGCCGTCCGGGTGTGTTGTGTTCCTCCAAGAAGTTCTACCTGGCTTAACCACGTGGGGACCCAGTTGGCTTAGCCCCTAAGTCAGCCTAGTTCAGCCCCCATGCCGTCTACTTACATATTTTGGTGTTACTCGCGATTTGATGAAGATGAGAGGGTTGTTATTTTCCTGCCTTAACCATCGCTTCTCCACTGTTAACGAACACTAATAATCGTATAGCAAAATTTCTTTAACGACCTCTAACGAATGAGAACATTTGTGATAAAGAATGTTTAGTGATTAGGGTTTAGAAGGGGACAATGACCTAGTGAACACCGGCGTATGTAAAGGAGAGAGGAATATCTTTTAGGGAGGATTAATTCTAACATCTTGTTTATATCGTGGAGAGTGAAGGTAAGGCTTAGAGCACTTCACGTTTCATCTCTTGTTCGCTCTCTCTGCAGCGCTTCCCTCGTGTTTGGTCTCCTTGATCAGTCTCCTTGATAATTCTTCCATCTAACGGGGTTATATTTACATCTTCCTTGGTTATCCTTCCCTATTACGGGGTTATTCTTCCATCTAACGGGTCTGTCCTTTCATCTAACGGGTCTATCCTTTCATCTAACGGGGCAATCTTTTCATCTAACGGGGCTGTCCTTCCATCCAATGGGACTATCCTTCAACTAACGGCTAGCCAGTTAAACCATAGCTACCCGTCACTAACAGTGACTTCATACATAATTTGAACGCCTCAGGGGCGGGCATTCGGGTCTGATCAGATCCTCAGAGCCAGACTGAGCAGGTTCAGTGTAGCAAGGTGTTCAGTTCACACAAACTACGTATAATGAACCAGACTCCTAATCACACATTATTGTTCCTCCACTCAAAATTTTACAAAAATACATAAGTGACACATCTATAAACATGAGGAAATTAAATCTTCATCAGAGTACAAAACAAATTCTGGCCACAAAATAGAGCGAAACACCAACGTCAAAGACCTGGGAGTGATCATGTCGGAGGATCTCACCTTCAAGGACCATAACATTGTATCAATCGCATCTGCTAGAAAAATGACAGGATGGATAATGAGAACCTTCAAAACTAGGGAGGCCAAGCCCATGATGACACTCTTCAGGTCACTTGTTCTATCTGGGCTGGAATATTGCTGCACACTAACAGCACCTTTCAAGGCAGGTGAAATTGCCGACCTAGAAAATGTACAGAGAACTTTCACGGCGCGCATAACGGAGATAAAACACCTCAATTATTGGGAGCGCTTGAGGTTCCTAAACCTGTATTCCCTGGAACGCAGGAGGGAGAGATACATGATTATATACACCTGGAAAATCCTAGAGGGACTAGTACCGAACTTGCACACGAAATCACTCACTACGAAAGCAAAAGACTTGGCAGACGATGCACCATCCCCCCAATGAAAAGCAGGGGTGTCACTAGCACGTTAAGAGACCATACAATAAGTGTCAGGGGCCTGAGACTGTTCAACTGCCTCCCAGCACACATAAGGGGGATTACCAACAGACCCCTGGCAGTCTTCAAGCTGGCACTGGACAAGCACCCAAAGTCAGTTCCTGATCAGCCGGGCTGTGGCTCGTACGTTGGTTTGCGTGCAGCCAGCAGCAACAGCCTGGTTGATCAGGCTCTGATCCACCAGGAGGCCTGGTCACAGACCGGGCCGCGGGGGCGTTGACCCCCGGAACTCTCTCCAGGTAAACTCCAGGTACCCGATTTCAGCATTTTTTTTTTTTTTTGATGAAGACAGACATGACATATAAATACACCCATACTAAAAACAAACACAATACTGTCCGTCTTGGGAGCAAGGCAAGTGATCCCCCTCAGTATTTTCTGATTTTATAGCTGGTATGAATGGCAACTTGAGCAAGAAACACAAGTAAAATTCTTGAGTGATCTAGGACTGAAAACGCAAATTTAAAAAAAAAATAAAATTTTCACTTACCATGTCACGATTTTAAAGCTTTGGATCGAGAGGAGGAGGAGGAAGAGGAGGAGGAGGAGGAGAGAAAGAGGACGAGGATGAAGAGGAGAAGACAGAAGAAGAGGGGGAAGGAAGAAAGAGAAGGAAAAAAAGAGAAGGTTGTGTAATGGAAGAGAAGGGTGGCACTGGGGTGATATACGCAGCTGACGAAGCAAAATTGCATTTTTTTACGGGAAGCCGCACCTCATAACACGACCGCTGCTCTCACGCCTTAGTGAAGCTTTTAGCCAATACTTGACTTGGAAGTAATGGCTAAACTTTCATGAAAACAGTCTTAAAGGTCAAATACAGTTTGCAGTTAGCACTATCTTCATCACTCTTTATGTATCGCTCGTCTCTGTTTCACTCTCATGTCTTCTATTAAATAACTTTTCACAACAACCTAACGTATGATGACCTAAATATTTTCTCCCCGATGTTATTTTCATAAATTTTACGGGCTGAATCGAATCTTATTCCCATTTAGATAGTTGATGTTTATGGATGAGACATCTGTTTGTTCTCTTGTCAATATAAGGAAGAAATCTCTTGATTGGCGTCAACCCTCAGAAAACTTCTTTATATATTTTTTTTTATATTGTCATAATTCTTGTATTCTGCTTATTTTATCTTTATCATCTATTATTCAATATTTTATTAATTTGGTATGTGTCATTTTTATATAATTTCTCATCTGCCTCATTTGATTTTTATATCAATGTAACATAATTGATAAAGTAACAAAAGGACCCCAATGGAAATAAGTCACTGTCCAACTTTTTTGGGTCATCGACACCATGCCCAGCCCTTCTAGGGTAGGGTAGGTGCCTGAGCCCGAGCCTTTAGCTCATAAGACTGTCATTCCCATTTGCCCCCTTGGGGCGGGGATGGCAGACCAGAGAGGCCTAGCTTGTGGCTAGGCCTGGGGACAGTTGTCCCAAAGATGAGGAGGTACTTGTGCCTCCTCCCATGGGAGACTTAGGTCTCAGACACTCCCTAAAGAGGGAGCCAAGGCCGGGCCACCACTTGGAAAAGGCCCGGGCCGGGAGAATACCGGCTAATCTTTAATAATAATAATAACTTTTTTGGGATATTCTAGTTTCTCTACACATATGCTGCTATGTATGATGATCTATGTAACTGTATTTGTGTATACCTGAATAAACTTACAAGACGACACCTGTCATCCTCCCAAGTTAGCGACTGAGTCTTTCTTCCGCGGGAGTGACGCTTGCTTGACGAGCTTCACAAGCGTCTCACTGACGGATGTCTTAATTTATGTATTTATGACAGCGGTTCTTAACCGGTGGGGATTGGGCTCGTCCCCCACTCCCTAGGGAGGCGTGAGAAATTTTCAGGGAAGGAGGCGAACCCAGAGCAAAAATAAGGAATGGCCTTAGCATGTGTTTGTATGTCGTTATTTGGGCTTTCATGGGGGAAGGTGAGATATCATTCACCACAGATAGTTCAAAATGTACCTCAGAAACAGTGCCAAAAATCTCACTAAATGTGTTACTGCTTTATGTGCTGTGTATTTGTGATTTGCTCCTTAAACATACACTTTTCATTGTTTAAAAATAATAAACTTGAGACTGAAAAAATGAAATACTTTCTCAATTGTCCTTTTTAAAAGAAGACTCTTTTAATTTTTATATATTGAATTATAAATAAGGAAAGGAAGGGCGGGAGGTCGTGGCGATGAGGATCAACAGTGCTAGGGGGCGCCACCCAAAACAGATTAAGAACAACTAATTTATAATATGCAAATTGAAATCATTGTACTTAATACCATTCATAGAGATTTACCATATATTGGGTTTCCATTCTCACTGAAGGTCGTTCAAACGTTTTAACATTTACACAATGTTTATGCTAGTTTCACATGTGTGTAAGTTACTTCATTCGTTAGGAAAAGCCTCCTGAAACGCGTTTTTTTTCCAGATGTCCTGCTATCAGGCCTTTGAAGGATGGTGGGTGATTTAAAACTGGAGGAACTGATAATGACAATGGCGTGACCGAGTACTGCCATTTTTATTCGGCGTGCATCACATACAAACATACATCCAGCATCAGCTTTTTAAAGCACGGTAGCTACTAATATGAGTGAGGTGGGGGTGAACTCCGGGCTAGCCTAGTTTCGTAACTTGAGGCTGGCTTGAAAGTCAGTTCCTCACCCTCTTTTCTCTGTATGGGTGTATAAACTATGGGAAGTGATTGTACTCATTTTTTTTTTCATAAATCAATTTTACAGGCTAAGAGTTGTTACCCTACCTCAGCTGCTGGTCGATAGAAATATAATAGAATAATGTTTCATAAAAAGCAGTTTTGAAAATATGAATATTTCTTTTGGTTTATATAAACTGGATTCATTTATAATTAATACAATTTGGGAAGAATTTAATGACACAATAGACAAGTAAAATCTTAATACTTGGGTAGAGTATGTTTTGTTTCACAGACTCGGGTGTTGTGACGTGACTGTGAGTTGTAGTCTTGCCCTTATATGCCTTCCTGTTGATGTTTTATTTTGATAGTTAATTGATAATGTGAGAAGTCACGAAACCGATTAGAACTGAAATTTCACAATGTCTGTTCTGTATATTGTGATATCATTTGTTTACTGTGATCTTATTGCATATATATATATATATATATATATATATATATATATATATATATATATATATATATATATATATATATATATATATATATATATATATATATATATTATTGTTTGAGTTTTTCTATTCAGTCACAGTTCAGTTCAGCTTATAATATATGTAGCTTTTGAAAACTTGCGATTTTGTGTAGTCATCTGGATTTAATGTGTAACGTAAGTTCTTGGTATTTCTTCCACATGATTTGTTTCTCATCCGTATCCCTTTCCTACTTTGTTTTTGTCGTCTTCTTCATATTCATATTTTTCTCTTAAATTTTTGTTCTCACTTTTTTTTTAGATATCGTTCCAGTTCATATTGCCATTGAGAAGAATTCTGCTGTGCCTGCTGCTGTTGTAGTGGCTGATGCTGCTGCAGTGGCTGTTGCTGCTGTAGTGGTTGCCGCTGTTGTCGTGGCTGCTGCTGTTGTAGTGGCTGCTGCTGCTGTAGTGGCTGCTGCTGCTGTAGTGGCTGCTGCTGCTGTAGTGGTTGCCGCTGTTGTCGTGGTTGCTGCTGCTGTAGTGGCTGCTGCTGCTGTAGTGGCTGCTGCTACTTATTGGCTGCTGCTGCTGTAGTGGTTGCCGCTGTTGTCATGGGTGCTGCTGCTGTAGTGGCTGCTGCTGCTGTAGTGGCTGCTGCTGCTGTCGTGGCTGCTGCTGCTGTCGTAGCTGCTGCTACTGTAGTGGCTGCTGCTGTTGTCGTGGCTGCTGCTGCTGTGGTGGCTGCTGTTGCTGTTGTGGCTGCTTCATTTGCTTCTACTGTTTTGCATTAGTTGCTGAACTTGGCTGTGTATATTATGTTGCATATCACTAAATTTTCGGAGTATCTCTCCCATTTCTTACAACTCCATTTGTTGCTAATACTGCTGCTGTTGCCTTTTTTGCTATTACTATTGCGATAGTAGTTGCTCTTTTTGCTGCCGCTCCTACTGCTGTGGCTTGTGTATGGACTAAGATGCTTATGTACAATTCAGGACATTTATTAAATGAACGTTTCGCACGGAGCTACTTCAATTTTAATTCAAAGCTAAAACAGTGTGTTATATATCTGTTTGCTGAAAATCTTGAAACGCTGAAGCTCCCGGGTCTTCGTGGGATAGTGTCGGTAGAGGGAATTAAGACAACTTCCAGCAAGTTCCGCCTCTGTTGGTTCTTTTCACGATAGTTAATCGAGCCTCATTATGCTTCATCAGGTGCCTACGATCGTCCCTGTGCTGTATACGCTGCAGAAGTACGTGTGCTCGGGAACTATACTTACCAAAGATCTAACAGTTTTCCTGCGTACTTTTTATCTCGTGCCCTGTATGGTATATTGTATGCTTCTGTGCTGGTCGAAGATTCACTTTCATGCTTCTGATCTATGTTTTTGACTGATAATGAAAGTTGGTGGCTGTTTTCTGGGGGTTGACCGTTTAGCCACATTAGTTGCAGTGTTGCTCTCCAGCAAAACGATTTATCTGGTAACTTTCTCACTCTTGTGTTGGTGTTCGTTCTGTAAAATGTACTCATATGCAAAGCACGTTCCTACACTCTAAAGTGTGAGAGGAATTGTAGTAAACTGAAAGCACTTGTGATGCATGTGCATTCCTCTAAGAACTGGACTGGAGATTCTGAAGGCTCTGAGAAAAAAAACTTGTGACTACACTTTTTTCTGTCTTGACATCATAGCGGGAGAAGAAGAATAAAAAACTATTTTGAATGCAAGTTTTCGAAAAATCTCAAAGGAGAATCTTTTTTCACTTATGTGTAAAGTATATCTAGAGAAGGTAGTTACTAGGTGTCCTTTTCTTTTTCTAGTGTGAATTCAATAGTTGGTTCTAGATTACTGTACGATCCAAGGATAAGCACGATGAGATATCATCCACATTCCGCAACCATTTGATGGGCCTGGGGATCGTAGGATGTTGCTGTATTACAAGTCTGCTTAGTTAGCAATGACACATTTAAAATTAAATCCTTTCTAAAATTTTCTCTTATGTGTTTAGAGATATATTATTTCTGTAGCTTTCTTAATCAATACTTCGGGTTGAATAACTGCCCATCGCACGGGGATTACAAGCACGTAATGGAGAGCTGATCCTCTTCTCACCGACCCTTGAAACTCGCTGTTATGTATGTCAGTGTAGCTTATCCATCAATGTTAGCCGAGGAGACCAATGTTTACAATAGTTGACCATTGCACGTAGAACATGGTACAACCTCTGCTCTGTTACCAGTGGTATGACCTTTTTGCATGGACTACATGTATGTATTCCAGTAACCACATCAGTGATTGTAGACATTACATACGAGAACACCATAACTACATCCTTGGAATCTGAAATACTATATTCGCTCCTTAATGTATTTCTTCACTCCGGACATAAATCATCCTTCTCAGGGACCACCGTTTTGAAGTCAGTGACATCCCCTTTCCAGCCAGCTATTAGTTGTAGTTATTGACCTCATGATTTAGTTTTCTTGTTCATGAAATTTATTTGTGGTTCTTAGCTCACTCCATGTCAGAGTTAACAAACTGGAAGGTCGACTGAAACGCAAAACCAGGAAAAACATGGGCGTCTTATATAATTAAGTTTAAATTACAAGATTCATCATTCTATCTGCGGTACACAATGCCGAGAAGTTGATGAATAAGACACATGTGCAACAACTGGGTATCTTTATTGTGAAGTGGTTTCACCAGTCAGTGTTTTTTTCTTTTCAATTCAAAAATTACATACTGGAGACGAATGACGCTGAGGCAGTCAGTCCCTCGGCCTTAATAAGTGTTCACTCCCACAACCTTCATCAATATGAAGGTGCAGCAGTTTAAGGCGCTGTTGAAGGTTTACTATATCAACTAGTGAAAGTAAGTCATGGCTTTTCATTGAAGTGAAAACTGCATTGGTTAGTGAAACGTGGCGAAGTCTTTACAATAAAGACACCCAAGTGTTGCAACTACGTCACATTCATCAAATAACAACATTGCTGCAAGACTAAAGTAACCTAACAATTACAACTTTGTACATCAGTAGTACGAACCAAAGTATGAGAAAGAAAAGCACGGGAGATAGTAGGAGTAAGATATATTTACGAAACAAAATACACGAACAAGGGTGAAGAGCAAAGTGTGTTGGTGAGGAAGTGAGGGGGTCGTGCGGGTGAGGAAGAGTGCTTGCTGTTTATGTAGATTCTTTAGTGGTGAGTGAAGTAGGTGTGAAGCTCGTGAACGTGCTGATGCATAAATAGGAACGCACACTCGTGCGCTCACACGCACGCACGTGCACACACACACACACACACACACACACACACCACACACACACACACACACACACACACACACACACACACACACACACACACACACACACACACACACACACACACACACACACACACACACACACACACACACACACACACACACCACACACACACACACACACACACACACACACACACACACACACACACAGATAAGAAGGGAGGCTCAGCGACAATATGAAAATGACATAGCATCGAAACTCAAGTCTGACCCGAAGCTGTTGTATTGCCACATCAGGAGGAAAACAACAGTCAAGGACCAGGTAATCAGACTGAGGAAGGGTGATGGGGAGTTCACAAGAAACGACCGAGAGGTATGTGAGGAGCTCAAAACGAGATTTAAAGAAGTATTTACAGTGGAAACCAGTAGGACGCCAGGAAATCAGAACAGAGGGGTACACCAACAGGTGCTGGATGAGGTACACATAACCAAGGAGGAGGTGAAGAAGCTGCTATGTGAACTTGACACCCCAAAGGTAGTGGGACCAGACAACATCTCTCCGTGGGTTCTTAGAGAGGGAGTAGAGATGCTGTGTGTGCCATTAACAAAGATCTTCAACACATCCAGTGAAACTGGGCAACTCACTGAGGTATGGAAGATTGCAAATGTAGTCCCAATTTTTAAAAAGGGAGACAGACATGAAACATTAAACTACAGACCTGTATCACTAACGTGTATAGTATGCAAAGTCATGGAGAAGTTCATCAGGAGGAGAGTGGTGGAGCACCTGGAAAGAAACAAGTGTATAATTGACAACCAGCACGGTTTCAGGGAAGGAAAATCCTGTGTCACAAACCTACTGGAGTTTTATGACAAGGTGACAGAAGTAAGACAAGAGAGAGAGGGGTGGATCGACTGCATTTTTTTGGACTGCAAGAAGGCCTTCGACACAGTTCCTCACAAGAGGTTACTGCAAAAGCTAGAGGATCAGGCACACATAACAGGAAAGGCACTGCAATGGATCAGAGAATACCTGACAGGGAGGCAACAACGAGTCATGGTACGTGACGAGGTGTCAGAGTGGGCGCCTGTGACAAGCGGGGTTCCACAGGGGTCAGTCCTAGGACCTGTGCTGTTTTTGGTATATGTAAATGACATAACGGAAGGGATAGACTCAGAAGTGTCCTTGTTTGCAGATGATGTGAAGTTAATGAGAAGAATCAAATCGGACGAGGATCAGGCAGGACTACAAAGAGACCTGGACAGGCTACAAGCCTGGTCCAGCAACTGGCACCTTGAGTTTAACCCTGCCAAATGCAAAGTCATGAAGATTGGAGAATGGCAAAGAAGACCGCAGACACAATATCGTCTAGATGGCCAAAGACTGCAAACCTCACTCAAGGAAAAAGATCTGCGGGTGAGTATAACACCGAGCATATCTCCTGAGGCGCACATCAGTCAGATAACTGCTGCAGCATACGGGCGCCTGGCAAACCTACGGATAGCATTCCGATACCTCAGTAAGGAATCGTTCAAGACTCTGTATACCATTTACGTCAGGCCCATACAGGAGTATGCAGCACCAGTTTGGAACCCACACCTGGTCAAGCACGTCAAGAAATTAGAGAAGGTACTAAGGTTTGCAACAAGACTAGTCCCAGAGCTAAGGGGATTGTCCTATGAAGAAAGGTTGAAGGAAATCGGACTGACGACACTGGAGGACAGGAGACATGATAACGACATATAAAATACTGCGCGGAATAGACAAGGGGGAAAAAGACGGGATGTTCTAGAGATGGGACACAGAAACAAGAGGTCACAATTGGAAGTTGAAGCCTCAGATGAATCAAAGGGATGTTAGGAAGTATTTCTTCAGTCATAGAATAGTCAGGCCGTGGAATAGCCTAGAAAGTGACGTAGTGGAGGAGGGAACCATACATAGTTTTAAGGCGAGGTATGATAAAGTTCATGGAGCAGGGAGAGAGAGGACCTAGTAGCAATCAGTGAAGAGGCGGGGCCAGGAGCTATGACTCTACCCCTGTAACTACAAATAGGTGGGTACAAATAGGTGAGTACATACACATACACACACACAGACACACACACACACACAGACACACACACACACACACACACACCACACACACACACACACACACACACACACACACAACACACACACACACACACACACACACACAAATACACACACACACACACACACACACACACACACACACACACACACACACACACACACACACACACACACACACACCACACACACACACACCACACACACACACACACACACACACACACCACACACACACACACACACACACACACACACACACACACACACACACAAACACACACACACACACACTATTTCGTGGCAAGCTACGTGTTTATTTAAATATAAAATATGGGCTTTGCTTGCTGCATAACTTCTAATTAAGTTCGTTTCCTTGAAATTATTGCTTTTTTAAATAAAAAAAACAGAACAATACTTCCATAAATTTAAGTTATGGTAATACTACGCTCTAAAGCAGAAGAAATGTTTCTCAAAAATACTGACAGGAATAATTTAGTGCAACATATAACCTGAGTCTTTTTTTTACATGATATTAATCTTTCTCATATATTATTCTGTTAATAACGACAAGAAGAGAAAGAATTTAATTTTAAAGAAATACTTATAATACTTATAACATACAAGAGGAGACAGGTGAAAACAAAGTTTGATACAAGTTGGTGGAAGCGGGAATTCAACAGGATCACAGGAATAAATTACAGTAATGGAGGGTTGTAACGTCAAGGACTGTAATGAATAGTCATGCACGGGGTGGGAGGGCGGCACCAGTGAATGACCTCTATGTTGAAGGAACACGGAGCGAAACTGAGTTACGGTTAAATGGATGTTTGACGCGAATACCAGAGTAAGACTGAAGGAGGGAAGGGCGTGGCGAATACCAGAGGAAGGTAGAACGAGTGAAGGATGCAACGAATACTAGAGGAACGTAGAAAGAAGGAAGGGTGCGATGAATACCAGAGAAGGTAGAACGAGTGAAGGATGCAACGAATACTAGAGGAACGTGGAAAGAAGGAAGGGTGCGATGAATACCAGAGGAAGGTAGAACGAGTGAAGGATGCAACGAATACTAGAGGAACGTAGAAAGAAGGAAGGGTGCGATGAATACCAGAGGAAGGTAGAACGAGTGAAGGATGCAACGAATACTAGAGGAACGTGGAAAGAAGGAAGGGTGCGATGAATACCAGAGGAAGGTAGAACGAGTGAAGGATGCAACGAATACTAGAGGAACGTGGAAAGAAGGAAGGGTGCGATGAATACAGAGGAAGGTAGAACGAGTGAAGGATGCAACGAATACTAGAGGAACGTGGAAAGAAGGAAGGGTGCGATGAATACCAGAGGAAGGTAGAACGAGTGAAGGATGCAACGAATACTAGAGGAACGTGGAAAGAAGGAAGGGTGCGATGAATACCAGAGGAAGGTAGAACGAGTGAAGGATGCAACGAATACTAGAGGAACGTGGAAAGAAGGAAGGGTGCGATGAATACCAGAGGAAGGTAGAACGAGTGAAGGATGCAACGAATACTAGAGGAACGTGGAAAGAAGGAAGGGTGCGATGAATACCAGAGGAAGGTAGAACGAGTGAAGGATGCAACGAATACTAGAGGAACGTAGAAAGAAGGAAGGGTGCGATGAATACCAGAGGAAGGTAGAACGAGTGAAGGATGCAACGAATACTAGAGGAACGTAGAAAGAAGGAAGGGTGCGATGAATACCAGAGGAAGGTAGAACGAGTGAAGGATGCAACGAATACTAGAGGAACGTGGAAAGAAGGAAGGGTGCGATGAATACCAGAGGAAGGTTGAATGAGTGAAGGATGCAACGAATACTAGAGGAACGTGGAAAGAAGGAAGGGTGCGATGAATACCAGAGGAAGGTAGAACGAGTGAAGGATGCAACGAATACTAGAGGAACGTAGAAAGAAGGAAGGGTGCGATGAATACCAGAGGAAGGTTGAATGAGTGAAGGATGCAACGAATACTAGAGGAACGTGGAAAGAAGGAAGGGTGCGATGAATACCAGAGGAAGGTAGAACGAGTGAAGGATGCAACGAATACTAGAGGAACGTAGAAAGAAGGAAGGGTGCGATGAATACCAGAGGAAGGTAGAACGAGTGAAGGATGCAACGAATACTAGAGGAACGTGGAAAGAAGGAAGGGTGCGATGAATACCAGAGGAAGGTAGAACGAGTGAAGGATGCAACGAATACTAGAGGAACGTGGAAAGAAGGAAGGGTGCGATGAATACCAGAGGAAGGTAGAACGAGTGAAGGATGCAACGAATACTAGAGGAACGTAGAAAGAAGGAAGGGTGCGATGAATACCAGAGGAAGGTAGAACGAGTGAAGGATGCAACGAATACTAGAGGAACGTGGAAAGAAGGAAGGGTGCGATGAATACCAGAGGAAGGTAGAACGAGTGAAGGATGCAACGAATACTAGAGGAACGTGGAAAGAAGGAAGGGTGCGATGAATACCAGAGGAAGGTAGAACGAGTGAAGGATGCAACGAATACTAGAGGAACGTGGAAAGAAGGAAGGGTGCGATGAATACCAGAGGAAGGTTGAATGAGTGAAGGATGCAACGAATACTAGAGGAACGTGGAAAGAAGGAAGGGTGCGATGAATACCAGAGGAAGGTAGAACGAGTGAAGGATGCAACGAATACTAGAGGAACGTGGAAAGAAGGAAGGGTGCGATGAATACCAGAGGAAGGTAGAACGAGTGAAGGATGCAACGAATACTAGAGGAACGTGGAAAGAAGGAAGGGTGCGATGAATACCAGAGGAAGGTTGAATGAGTGAAGGATGCAACGAATACTAGAGGAACGTGGAAAGAAGGAAGGGTGCGATGAATACCAGAGGAAGGTAGAACGAGTGAAGGATGCAACGAATACTAGAGGAACGTGGAAAGAAGGAAGGGTGCGATGAATACCAGAGGAAGGTAGAACGAGTGAAGGATGCAACGAATACTAGAGGAACGTGGAAAGAAGGAAGGGTGCGATGAATACCAGAGGAAGGTAGAACGAGTGAAGGATGCAACGAATACTAGAGGAACGTGGAAAGAAGGAAGGGTGCGATGAATACCAGAGGAAGGTTGAATGAGTGAAGGATGCAACGAATACTAGAGGAACGTGGAAAGAAGGAAGGGTGCGATGAATACCAGAGGAAGGTTGAATGAGTGAAGGATGCAACGAATACTAGAGGAACGTAGAAAGAAGGAAGGGTGCGATGAATACCAGAGGAAGGTAGAACGAGTGAAGGATGCAACGAATACTAGAGGAACGTGGAAAGAAGGAAGGGTGCGATGAATACCAGAGGAAGGTTGAATGAGTGAAGGATGCAACGAATACTAGAGGAACGTGGAAAGAAGGAAGGGTGCGATGAATACCAGAGGAAGGTTGAATGAGTGAAGGATGCAACGAATACTAGAGGAACGTAGAAAGAAGGAAGGGTGCGATGAATACCAGAGGAAGGTTGAATGAGTGAAAGGTACAGCGAGTACTAGAGAAGGGATAAGTGAACGAATGCATGGCGAAAGAAACAGAAAGAGTGCAGGAGATAATTGTTAGGAAACACTGGCATACGTGCCACAAAAACAAAGAATGGAGAAACTGAAAAGAAATATTGGTTTGCATGCAGTGACGAGTGTTTACATGACCTTACTATCAGGGTATCGAAAGTAAAATATAATTTAGAGAATACGAAGGTAGGGACAAATCTGATAATATTTTCCGAACCTGACTGTTGATAAACGAATAACCTGTTCTAGCTACCTTTACTTTTCTTTAGAACAGATAGTTGAGATAAAGTTAGTATAGGAAAATACACAATACTTTCACCACTAGAACTCCTACTAATGTATATATGTCGCACCAAAAGAATATTAGAAAATTTACCTAACCTTATTATAACATGAACAATTTATTTTAGCCTAACCCAACTAAACATATTTTAGATACGTTTACAATAATTTAATACTAAACAAACACAGTGAAATATATTTTTTTTCGTTAGGTTCAGAATGATTTTGGCGAAATTATTGCATACACAAATTTTCACTCGTCTTATATGGCAAGATGAGCGATGCTATTTAAGCCAAGATCGCAAATTCTGTCTATTCGGCACGCCCATATATATATATATATATATATATATATATATATATATATATATATATATATATATATATATATATATATATATATATATATATATATATATATATATTATATATATATATATATATATACATATATATATATATATATATATATATATATATATATATATATTATATATATATATATATATATATATATTATATATATATATATATGTCGTGCCGAATAGGCAAAACTTGGGATCTCGGCTTAAATATCAACGTTCATCTTGCCATATAAGACAAGTGAAAATTTGTGTATGCAATAATTTCGCCAAAATCATTCTGAACTTAAAGAAAAAAATATATTTCACTGAGTTTGTTTAGTATTAAATTATTGTAAACAAATCTAAAATATATTTAGTTGGTTTAGGCTAAAATAAATTGTTCTTGTTATAATAAGGTTAGGTAAGTTTTCTAAGATTCTTTTGGTGAAAAATTAAAAATTTTTACATCAACATTAATGAAAAAAATATATATTTAAACGTATAAGAGAAAATTTTAGAAAGGACTTAATTTTAAATGAGTTCTTGCTAATTGACAAGTTTTACCTATTCGGCACGACATATATATATATATATATATATATATATATATATATATAATATATATATATATATAAAATATAATATATATATTTTTAATCACACTGGCCGATTCCCACCAAGGCAGGGTGGCCCGAAAAAGAAAAACTTTCACCATCATTCACTCCATCACTGTCTTGCCAGAAAGGTGCTTTACACTACAGTTTTTAAACTGTAACATTAACACCCCTCCTTCAGAGTGCAGGCACTGTACTTCCCATCTCCAGGACACAAGTACGGCCTGCCGGTTTCCCTGAACCCCTTCATAAATGTTACTTTGCTCACACTCCAACAGCACGTCAAGTATTAAAAACCATTTGTCTCCATTCACTCCTATCAAACACGCTCACGCATGCCTGCTGGAAGTCCAAGCCCCTCGCACACAAAACCTCCTTTACCCCCTCCCTCCAACCTTCCCAGGCCGACCCCTACCCCCGCCTTCCTTCCACTACAGACTGATACACTCTTGAAGTCATTCTGTTTCGCTCCATTCTCTCTACATGTCCCAAACCACTCAACAACCCTTCCTCATCTCGGGACAACAGTTTTGGTATCCCGCCCTCCCCCTAACTTCCAAACTTCGAATTCTCTGCATTATATTCACACCAACATTCCCCTCAGACATGACACTTCACTCCTCCACCCCCTCGTGAAACTTTCGTACCCATGTTCACACCCTTTAAAAGACTTTGGTAAAACTATACTTCATCTTTCCCCCTCTTTGCCCCAAAGGAAGATTTTTTTTCTCCACAGACCCTAAGTGCATCACCACCCTTTTTCCCCCCATAATTCTATGATTCACCTACTTTCATAGACCCATCCCCCCCCCGTCCCCCCAAAAATATTGAATACATTCACCTCCTCCTACTCTCTCCCTCCAATTGATATCCCCAATCTTTTATCACCTAACTTTTTTTTTTCCTCATAACCCCTTTCTCTTTCCTGTATTCACTTTTAATTTTCTTCTTTTGCCCCCTACCAAATTATCCACCAATCCTCAAAAATTCTCTTAGAATCTCCCAAGACACAGTGTCACAGCAAAGACAATTGTGACAACTCCCCCTGATGTGTTATTTTTATATTTAAATCCACGCCTCTTGCCAAGACCCTCGATTTACTTCACTTAAACCCCCCTCTTAAATAATTAAACAACCACGGTGACATCACACATCCTTTTTCTAAGGAAACTTTTACTGGAAATAATTTCCCCTTTCCACATACTTAACTTGAGCCTCACTACCCGAAAAACCCTTTACGCTTTCAGTAACCTACCTCCTCACCATAACCCGCAACATCTGCCACATTTTCCCCCCAAACCACCCTGTCATAGCCTTTTCCAATCGCCTTATCAAATATGTTCACTTATATTTTTCACTGTAAACACCTGGTCCACACACCCCTACCTTTCCTCAAGCCTCCTTGTTCATCTGCTATCCTATTCTCCCGTCTTACTTTTAAAATTCTTTCAATAATAACTTACCATACACTTTACCAGGTATACTCAACAGACTTATCCCCCTTAATTTTTTGCACTCCTTTTGTCCCCTTTGCCTTTATACAAAGGAATATGCATGCTCTCTGCCAACCCTAGGTCCCTTCCCCTCTTCCTTTACATTTATTAAATAATTGCACCAACCACTCAAAACTATATCCCCCTGCTTTTAACATTTCTATCTTATCCCATCAACCCCGGCTGCCTTACCCCCCTTTCATTTTACCTACTGCCTCACGAACTTCCCCACACTCACAACTGGTCTTCCTCACTCCTACAAGATGTTATTCCTCCTTGCCCTATACACGAAATCAAGCCTTCCCCTATCTTCATCAACATTTAACAATTCCTCAAAATATTCCCTCCATCTTCCCAATACCTCTAAATCTCCATTTAATAACACCTCCTCTCCTAAATTTTTTAAATGACAAATCCATTTGTTCTCTAGGTTCCTTTAAATTGTTAATCTCACTCCAAAACTTTTTTCTTGTTTTCAACAAAATTTGTTGATAACATCTCACCCACTCTCTCATTTGCTCTCTTTTTTTCATTGCTTCACCACTCTCTTAACCTCTCTCTTTTTCTCCATATACTCTTCCCTCCTTGCATCACTTCTACGTTGTAAAAACTTCTCATATGCTAACTTTTTCTCCCTTACTACTCTCTTTACATCATCATTCCACCAATCGCTCCTCTTCCCTCCCGCACCCATTTTCCTGTAACCACAAACTTCTGCTGAACACTCTAACACTACATTTTTAAACCTACCCCATACCTCTTCGACCCCATTGCCTATGCTCTCATTAGCCCATCTATCCTCTAATAGCTGTTTATATCTTACCCTTACTGCCTCCTCTTTTAGTTTATAAACCTTCACCTCTCTCTTCCCTGATGCTTCTATTCTCCTTGTATCCCATCTACCTTTTACTCTCAGTGTAGCTACAACTAGAAAGTGATCTGATATATCTTTGGCCCTTCTATAAACATGCACATCCTGAAGTCTACTCAGCAGTCTTATATCTACCAATACATAATCCAACAAACTACTGTCATTTCGCCCTACATCATATCTTGTATACTTATTTATCCTCTTTTTCTTAAAATATGTGTTACCTATAACTAAACCCCTTTCTATACAAAGTTCAATCAAAGGGTTCCCATTATCATTTACACCTGGCACCCCAAACTTACCTACCACACCCTCTCTAAAAGTTTCTCCTACTTTAGCATTCAGGTCCACTACCACAATTACTCTATCACTTGGTTCAAAGATTCCTATACATTCACTTAACATCTCCCAAACTCTCTCTCTCCTCTGCATTCCTCTCTTCTTCAGGTGCATACATGCTTATTATGACCCACTTTTCGCATCCAATCTTTACTTTAATCCACATAATTCTTGAATTTACACATTCATATTCTCTTTTCTCCTTCCATAACTGATCCTTCAACATTACTGCTACCCCTTCCTTTGCTCTAACTCTCTCAGATACTCCAGATTTAATCCCATTTTTTTCCCCCCACCGAAACTCCCCTACCTCCTTCAGCCTTGTTTCGCTTATGGCCAGGACATCCAACTTCTTTTCATTCATAACATCAGCAATCATCTGTTTCTTGTCATCCGCACTACATCCACGCACATTCAAGCATCCCAGTTTTATAAAGTTTTTCTTCTTCTCTTTTTTAGTAAATGTCTACAGGAGAAGGGATTACTAGCCCATTGCTCCCGGCATTTTAGTCGCCTGATACGACACGCATGGCTTACGGAGGAAAGATTCTTTTCCACTTCCCCATGGACAATAGAAGAAATAAAGAAGAACAAGAGCTATTTAGAAAAAGGAGAAAAACCTAGATGTATGTATATATATATATGAATGTGCGTGTCTGTGAAGTGTGACCAAAGTGTAAGTAGGAGTAGCAAGATATTCCTGTTATCTAGCGTGTTTATGAGACAGAAAAAGAAACCAGCAATCTTATCATCATGCAAAACAGTTACAGGTTTCTGTTTCACAGTCATCTGGCAGGACGGTAGTACTTCCCTGGGTGGTTGCTGTCTACCAACCTACTACAACCTATATATATATATATATATATATATATATATATATATATATATATATATATATATATATATATATATATATATATATATATATATATAATAATCAATAACAGCACCTAGCTTGGCTGGGTGCTTTGTTCTTGTAGGATTGGGTTGTCCTGTGGGCTAAGGCGTCATGTGGTTCTCGCTCACAATGAGGGGCCAGTACAACATGGATTCGAATCCTTGGCTAGCGCAGTGTTGTTATTGATCAATACGACTAGTATTACTATTTCTTTATTAATATTATTACTACTACTGCTGCTACTACTATTACTACTGCTGCTGTTACTACTACTACTGCTACTTTTCGACTATTATTACTACTACTGTTATTATTACAATTACTATTACTTCTACTACACTTTAACCACTACTACTATGTTCTGTGTGGAACATGGTCAGCTGGTCGTCACTGGCAGGCAGTAAACTATGTCGAAGCTCCAGTGGCCGCAGCTAACCATGGATCGTATCTAACTGAATCCGAAAATTGCAAGATATTTGTTCAACCTGTTCGTGAAAAGGTGTAAAGTTTTCTCCTGACAGCCTCAGTGAACACCCTCCTCCTGTGTTCTTAACTGTGCCAAAAAGAAAAAAAAAACTTAACCAAATAAGTTTTGAATCTCTTTCCTCATAATTTGAATTTGACTTTTTCGTGTTATTGAATCACTTTGCAATTTAACAGCTCGTTGTGTCTAAGGATGTTAGATTTGTTTCGTATAGTGAACATTTGAATTTGATCTCGTATTACCTGTTTCATAAAGAAGGTACGAACTTTGTCTCTTACACTCCCTCTCCATTTTACCTTCGTCCCAAGTTATGTAAGGAGCTCTTGGAATCGACTCTTCGACCTCACGCAAGCCTAAACTATTAAAGACTAAGTTGGAATAAAGGGTAAATTGGTATGGATAAATTGTCGAGGATAACCTGTCAAGGATAAACTGCTGATGATAACTTCTCAAGGATAAACTGATGGGGATAACTTGGAATAAAGGGTAAACTATCTTAGATTATTTAGAATAAATAATTAGCTAACATTCTAAGATTTAAAGTTAACCTGTCGTCAATGACACGTTTATTTAATGTATAAATGTATAGAAAAAACTTCATACAATAGTTTCACCTCAGTGTTAAATAAAAAATTCATTAAAACAAATAATGTTTAGCTATTCTTGTAACGTTCGACTTTTTTTTACTTGGACCACTTAGACTCAGCGTCAGGTCATGTAACCTGAAAAGCAGTAATGATCCCAAGTTACAGTTCTGAATACAGATTTATCTACATGCTTGTAATTAACTTTTAAGAAGAGAACATCAAGGATCCTTTTGTAAGGACAGGACAAAGGATTGGCAGGTATCCAGGTTTTCCAATACTATTGTCATTGCTTATCTGTCGCTGGCAGGATTTTGGAACAGCCTGTTGTCAGTTCGTCTTGGACAGACTATATTTGCAATAACACAGAAAATGTAGTATCAGATATTCACATATATTTCAACATATATCATATAGACTTCATATATTTCATTATAAACGAGCTTGCGCGTTTCCGCTGACTGGAAACTCCTCGATGACTGCTTCTTTGAGGTAGCTGGCAGAGAACTTCTCAATACTGAAGATGATACTGATGTATCATCTTTAATATTGAGTTATCGTCTTACTTTAGAAAGGCTGTCACGTGTACGACCATAATATTCATCATAGCTACTTGCGATGAGCGGTTTTAGTACTGCTCATTTTGATGATGCAGAGTGTGTAGGTATGACTCCTGTTGTGTGTGTGCACTCATCTAGTTGTACTCACCTAGTTATGGTTGCAGGGGTCGATTTACAGCTCCTGGCCCCGCCTCTTCAGTGGCCGCTACTTGGTCACTCTTCCTGCTCCATTAGCTTTATCATACCTCTTCTTAAAGTTATGTATGGATCCTGCCTCTACTACATCACTTCCCAGGCTATTTCACTTCCTTACAACTTTGTGAGTGAAGAAATGCTTCCTAACATTCTTGTGATTCATCTGAGTCTTCAACTTCCAACTGTGGCCCCCCTTGTTGCTGTGTCTCATCTCTGGAACATCCTGTCTCTGTCCACATTGTCGATTCCTCTCAGTATTTTATATGTCGTTATCATATCCCCCCTATCTCTCCTGTCTTCCAGTTCCGTCAGGTCAGTTTCTCTTAACTTCTCTTCGTAGGACATACCCCTTATCTCTGGGACTAGTCTTGTTGTAAACCTTTGCACTTTCTCTAGTTTTCTTACGTGCTTGGCTAGGTGAGGGTACCAAACTGGTGCTGCATACTCTAATATGGCCTAACGTACACAGTGTACAGGATCCTGAACGATTCCTTATTAAGTTGTCGGAACTCTGTTCTTAGGTTTGCTAGGAGCCTATATGCTGCAGCAGTTATTTGGCTGATGTGCGCCCCAGGAGATGTGCCCGGTGATAATTATAGTCACCCGAGGATCCTTTTCCCTGAGTGAGGTTTGTAGACTCTGGCCCCCTAGACTGAACTCCGTCTCCGCTCTTCTTTACCGTTACCCATTCTTCATGACTTTGCACTTGGTGGGGTTGAACTCCAAGAGCCAGTTGCTAGACCAGACCCGCAGCCTGTCCAGATCCCTTAGTAGTTCTGCCTGGTCCTCGTCCGATTGGATTCTTCTCATCAACTTCACATCATCTGCAAACAGGGACATTTCGGAGTCTATTCCTTCTGTCAAGTCATTCACAAATATCGGAAACAGCACCGGTCATAGGACTGACCCCTGTGGAACCCCGCTCGTTACAGGCGCCCACTCTAACACCTCGCCACGTACCATGACTCACTGTTGTCTTCCTGACAAGGTATTCCCTGGAACTGTGTCAAACGCTTTACAGTCCAAGACAATGCAATCCTCCCACCTCTCTCTCTCTCTCTCTCTCTCTCTCTCTCTCTCTCTCTCTCTCTCTCTCTCTCTCTCTCTCTCTCTCTCTCTCTCTCTCTCTCTCTCACTCTCTCATGTTTTACTGCTGTCACCTTATCATAGAACTCCAGTAGGTTTGTGACACAGGATTTCCCATCCCTGAAACCGTGCTGGCTGTCGTTGATAAGCTCACTCCTTTCTAGGTGCTCCACCACTCTTCTCCTGATAATCTTCTCCATGTCTTTGCATGCTATACATGTCAGTGACACTGGTCTGTAGTTTAATGCTTCATGTCTGTCTAATTTTTAAAAATTGGGTCTACATTTGCTGTCTTCCATACCTAAGGTAGTCGCCCTGTTTCGATAGGTGTGTTGAAGATTGTTGTTAGTGGTACACATAGTGCCTCTGCTCCCTCTCTCAGGACCCATGGAGAGATGTTATCAGGCCCCATGTGTGTACTCACCTAATTGTACTGACCTAATTGTGGTTGCAGGGGCCGAGACTCAGCTCCTGGCCCCGCCTCTTCACTGATCACTTCTAGGTCCTCTCCCTCTCTGCTTCCTGAGCTTTGTCATACCTCTTCTTAAAGCTATGTATGGTTCCTGCCTCCACTACTTCACTTGCTAGGCTATTCCACTTCCTGACGACTCTATGACTGAAGAAATACTTCCTAACGTCCCTGTGACTCGTCTGAGTCTTCAGCTTTCAGTTGTGACCCCTTGTTTCTGTGTCCCCTCTCTGGAACATCCTGTCTCTGTCCACCTTGTCTATTTCCCGCAGTATCTTGTATGTCGTTATCATGTCTCCCCTGACCCTTCTGTCCTCCAGTGTCGTCAGTCCGATTTCCCTCAACCTTTCCTCGTACGACATTCCCCTGAGCTCTGGAACTAGCCTTGTTGCAAATCTTTGTACTTTCTCTAACTTCTTGACGTGCTTGACCAGGTGTGGGTTCCAGACTGGTGCTGCATACCCAGTATGGGCCTAACATTCACAGTGTACAGTGTCTTGAACGATTCCTTATTAAGGTATCGGAACGCTATTCTCAGGTTTGCCAGACGCCCATATGCTGCAGCAGTTATTTGGTTGATGTGTGCCTCCGGTGACGTGCTCGGTGCTATGGTCACCCCAAGATCTTTCTCCCTGAGTGAGGTCTGTAGTCTTTGTCCACCTAGCCTATACTCTGTCTGCGGTCTTCTTTGCCCCTCCCCAATCTTCATGACTTTGCATTTGGCAGGGTTGAATTCGAGAAGCCAGTTTCTGGACCACATGTCCAGCCTGTTCAGGTCTCTTTGCAGTCCTGCCTCATCCTCATCCGATTTAATTCTTCTCATCAGCTTCACATCATCTGCGAATAGGGACACTTCAGAGTCTATTCCTTCCATCATGTCGTTCGTATATATCAAAAATAGCACTGGTCCTAGAACTGACCCCTGTGGGACCCCGCTCGTCACAGGCGCCCACTGTGATACCTCTTCACGTACCATGACTCGTTGTTGCCTCCCTGTCAGGTATTCCCTGATCCATTGCAGTGCCCTCCCTGTTATATGCGCCTGATCCTCCAGGTTGCGTGTATGTGTGTGTGTGTGTGTGTGTGTGTGTGTGTGTGTGTGTGTGTGTGTGTGTGTGTTTATGTGTGTGTGTGTGTGTGTGTGTGTGTGTGTGTGTGTGTGTGTGTGTGTGTGTGGTGTGTGTGTGTGTGTGTGTGTGTGTGTGTGTGTGAGCGTGTGCGTCTGTGAAAACAATCACGGGGGAAGTATGCATGCATGTACCATAGTCTCGATGTCGGTGGGTATCGACCAGTTTTACTGTATCGGTACAGGTTAAAACACCCCCGATTCCAGTCGATACCTTTCAAAATATTAGCATTACATGTGGTTTCCGTAATGAGTTCATCACCTAACTCTTTAAGGATCCCGTGAGCACACTTGCTTCATGCTTCGAGGTTCTCCGATTCTACTGAGACGAAGTTATACTGGATCTTCCTGAAGCTTCATAGTATTGTAAGTAGGTGTTAACAAATGTAGATGTACAGGTGTAGTCCCATGCAATCTGCTTACCGTCTCCCAGAGTAGCATGGTGACTCCATCTGGACTTTTCTGACTTCCATCGGGCCTTAGTACCCGAAGTTCCGTCCTGTTGGATAATGTGCTGAAGCAAGACTTCGTTTGATGATGTCATTGACTTCTTCGTGTTTACCTGGAGTTTACCTGGAGAGAGCTCCGGGGGTCAACGCCCCCGCGGCCCGGTCTGTGACCAGGCCTGGATACTTTTTTTCCGACGTATGACAAACGAGACCATGTAGCCCCAATTGATTAGCAGACGTCCTGCTGGAAATGGACCTGTTTCCTATGAGTATGAGGGCGGGTAGGCAAAGAGCTACACCAGTCTAAACACTCACACACACACACACACACACTATGTCTGCATGTCTGTCTGTCTGTCTGTCTGTCTCTCTCTCTCTCTCTCTCTCTCTCTCTCTCTCTCTCTCTCTCTCTCTCTCTCTCTCTCCTTTCTCTCTCTCTCTCTCTCTCTCTCTCTCTCTCTCTCTCTCTCTCTCTCTCTCTCTCTCTCTCTCTCTCTCTCTCTCTCTCTCTCTCTCTCTCTCTCCCTCTCTCTCTCTCTCTCACACACTCTTAGACACACATACTTACAGTCACACCTACACACCTACACACCTACACACACACACCAGGCCTAGTGTCTAATCGACATGTGCCTAGGACAAAATGGTAACTAACACACATACACACACACACACACACACACACACACACACACACACACACATACTACACACACACACACACATACACACACACACACACACACACACACACACACGCACACACACACACATATATATATACACACATACACACACACACACACACACACACACACACACACACACACACACACACATACACACACACACACCTACAACAGGCCTAGTGTCTAATCGACATGTGCCTAGGACAAAATGGTAACTAACCCACCAACTACCAACATTGCAGTCCCAGCTCGTACACTCTCTCCCCTGCTGGCTCAGTTGATGACGCCTAAATAGTGTGACTTATTCCTAAAGATTTGGAAGGAATTATGGGCAAGGTTCGGAATGTGATTCACTAATTTAGATTTGTTTGTTATTAATATGATCATTTTGCTTAATATGGCAGTAAATTAATCACAATTCATATTTTCCTAGAGTATAATCTACGGTCAATTATGCACACATATCACTGCCGTCAGTCACATTTCTGTCATGTCTAATAGTATACTGCAGAGTCAAGCTATGAAAATGCCTTGCAATCGCTCCTGACCTTAGAGTTTTTACATCCCCTCGACTTTCACATTTCACGCTGGCTGTCTCGCATCTTCACTTGACACTAAAGACTTATTTTCCCCTGATTCTTTAGTTATACAAGTGTTCCAGGTAGTATATTTACACTGCTTCTGATCATTTCACAGTTGAAGACCAACCTCTCTCATGTACATGGATTTCATTTATACTCTTATCTTTTATTAACTTAGCACTTCACAGATCGCTGACAATAACCTATTTTAATTTAAATTACAATTGAACTTTTGACCTTTATCCTTGGCTACTGATTGTAGGAAACTATACTCCCTCGACAGAGCAGTGAGTCACATCAAACTTGTACATGGTTATTTCATGGAAATGCACTCGGGTTCTATTATCACTGCGAGACTTGTTGAAAAACCAGCAACTCTGGATTGCACCATTCATCAGCGAGTTCGTTGACTTAATTTGCAAAATCTAATTCGGCGCTCTCATATACTTGTTTTGTCTTCCTCTCTGAAAGTCCCACTTTTATTGCTGTTGTCTCTGATTTGATTGGCTGCACCGACTGTAGTCTCTTTCCGTCACTTTCTAATGACAGTGCTGGATGTTTCACACGGGTTTAGAACTGACCCATAATTCTGCTGGTACTGCTTACTGTTGCTTCAAGGCACCCTCCAACACAGTTAATACTGAGGAACCAGAAATAACAATTCGTTCCCTCCATACCATCAAGACTGCAAATGGCATGCATGACTTCCAGCAAACTGTTTACACAAAGAGCTGGAACAAGTCACACAACAGCGATAAGGTCACCGCAGTTTATCCTGATCTCCGACCTTCATTCCAGAGTCGTGACAATAGGCTGTTTTCACAAGAAACGTGATGATTCATCTCTGCTTTGTCGAAGTAAAGTTGACACATAGATAACAAACAACATTACTGCCATCTAGGAAACCACGAAGCATTATAAGATTACAACGTGAGAATGAAAAAAAAAAACACTTACTCTGAAAAGGAGAAAACAAATTCCATCAGTGATAAAACGATTCATAAACCCACAAAAATCAAACCAAACCATACATCATCTTCCATAAAACGACCAAGCACTGAGTAGACAATATTACAGCTGAAAAGAAATTGAGGTGAGGGTATACCTGGAGATATACCTGGAGGGTATTTCGAGGGTCAATGCCCCTGCTGCCCACTCCATGACCAGGCTCTATTTCACCGAAACTCTAAGTGTTGGAGTAAAACTGAGTTCAGATTTGAATTCTAGGTCCCAAACTAAGTTAGAAATACATGTACATCAATGTGAAGTGAAACATTTTTATCCAGTGTTGCTTTCATACTTTTTTTACTGTAGTTTCATTAAGAAGAGATAGTTATGAGAATTTTATTTTCGTCTCTACCCCACTTTTACTATCATTATCTCCACACATCACCTTCACTTACATTATCTCTACACACCTCCTTCACTCATATTCTTATCTCTACACACCACCTTCACTTATATTCTCAATTACACACAACACCTTCACTTATATTCTCAATTACACACAACACCTTCACTTATATTCTTATCTTCACCCACCAGATGTGTACCTTTTCTCATATTCTCATCTCCATACACCATCTTAACTCATATACTCATTTCCACACACCATCTTAAAGAATATTCTCATTTCCTCATATAGCCTTTACATATTTTCTCTTCACACCTTCCACAACTTTCTAGACACGTAAGATGTTAGCTAATCCTCTAGAAAAGATAATCTCGATATGAGCATTGAGGTCTCTTAATGTCTGCTTTTCGTCAAGTGCTGCAACTGCAGCAGAAACCGACAAATAAAGACACATGGAGAGAGTACTTATTTAAGCTGAGCAATAAAATATAAGCTTTCTCGGTCCATGTTTAATTTACCTATTTCTCAATGGAAGTAAACAATGATAGGTAGACGACTGTGTAAGTGGTAGCTTCAAAGACACTTTATCGGGGAAAACAAATATTATACGACGTCTCACCCACAGTTAGAAGTTTCACCCACAATGGGACGTCTCACATTCAATCGGACGTTTCACATATAATGGTACGTTTCACCCATAATGGGATTTTTCACTCACAATGTGACGTTTCACCCTCAATAGGGTGCCTCATCCACATTGGGACGTCTCACATTCAACCGGACGTTTCACATATAATGATACGCTTCACCCACACTGGAATTTTTCACTCACAGTGTGACGTTTCACCCTCAATAGGGTGCTTCATCCACAATGGGACGTTTCACTCACATCTGGGTGTTTCACCTACAGGTGGACGCTTCACCCAAAATGGGACGTTTCACCCACAATGGGACGTTTCATCCGCAGTTTGTATTGCACCTACAGAGCGACTTCATCAAGAACATACTCCCATGGACCTCAGGCGCTGCACAAGGATCCTCTATCTGCTGGAAATGACCTACAAACTTATTGGCTTCCAAACTCCGCAACAATGTCAGTGTAAAATTTACCCACAGATTCACCTTCCTGAAAGTCTGGAAATTAAATGTTTTTCTGTCCATTTACCGTTACTAAATGTGACATTTCTCTAATTGCAATGCTCGAGCTCTAAATTACAGCTGTGAAATATATTGATGTTACAACCCTGAAATGTATTCAGGAACGATCGTTAAGAGCGCGCATGATTTGGATTCGACATTAAATAAAACGTCGAAATAGTATTTCTCCTATCAGTCAAATTTGAGCGGCATTATATAATTAAGTAACAAATGTCTCATCAAGCATGAAATATGTTTTTCAAAATAGTAAAAATGCCTTATATTTTATTGCCATTTCGAGTGTGTGTGTGTGTGTGTGTGTGCATTTATATATATATATATATATATATATATTATATATATATATATATATATATATATACATATATATATATATATATATATATATATATATATATATATATATATATATATATAGAAAGACACGTAAGCAGACACTATAACATATTTATTAGTAAAACGTTTCGGTCCTGGAACTTGATCCTTGATCAAGGTTCCAGGACGAAACGTTTTCTAATAAATATGTTATAGTGTTTGCTTACGTGTCTTTCTAAACCAACTTGTCGGTATTTATTACCAAGGTTTTACCAATATACTTATAATATCATATATATTTATACTATATTATATTATTATAATAATATATATATATTATATTATATATATAAAATATATAAAAATATATATAGAGCAAATATATATAGATAATATATTATACAAATTATATATATATATTATTAATATATATATATTATATTATATATATATATAATATTTATATATATATATATATATAACATATACGAGTAACAGCAGAATGAATCCGTGAAAATGAGATGCATACCTGAGTGTTTTCATTTTTACACACACATTTTTCGGTTGAGCTAGAAAGAAGCAAGTGAAACATTTTTATAGGTTTCTAGATGAGTTTACTCCCCTCCCCCCATTTTTACTCCCTTCCCCCATTTTTACTCCCTCCCCATGTTTACTCCCCTCCCCCCGTGTTAACTCCCCTCCCCATGTTTACTCCCTCCCCCCATATTTTAGCTTAAACAAAGGACTACAGTAGGTCTATTTCCACCACACTAAGAAAAGAGAAACACTGCAGGAGGCCTACTTGCCTAGGGATAGATCAGTTCCTCCTCGGTGACATAGGTCTGCTTGTACTTCGACAAGCTATGTTGTAAATTAGCAAAGTGTCTATAGATAGTCTTATATCTGTCACCAGGATATCAAAGTGCCCATAGCTCGATGATCCGTCTCCCTATACTCAATGTGTGAATTTGCATTTTAATGCAAATTTATGTATCAGTTTCATAAAAGCTCAGAAGAAGGCTGGTTACTGTGCATTAGTTGCTATGTGTTAACTTTATTTTTTTAAATGAATTACAAGATTATTACTGCTGATTTCAGGAGAAATACCCGTTTGGGCCTCACAGCGCATTGAATGCTGGAGGGCTGATCCTCCATCCGGAGATCGTAGTACGATCTCTGACCAGTCAGGCTGTTGGTGAGGGAACACAAATGCAATAGCAAGAAAAACTGTGGAGAACAGGTCATGCAGGTGAGTGCACGCGAGGGAATACATCGCAACCTTCGCTTTACTCCATCAAAGTTTAAGAGCACAGCTGCGAACTCTCCGTGTGTCTCAGGAAAGTAAAGTTAACTGTCAGTGGAAAGTTGGATGCATCGCAATGTTTCTTGTTATCGTCTCATATCACCGGGCTGGGAATCTATTTTCAAGACGCACCGAAGGCGCCGTTAAAATATTCACCGTGAACTCGAAGTGGGAAGTTCAGTTGCCAGCCAACTGGGACCAGAATGCTGCTACTAAACAGCTGCGACCGGAATGCTTCTACCAGACAGCCGAGGCCAGCCAGACCACTATGAACACAAAATTGTGATCTGTCAGCTGCGGCCAGAATTCCGCTTTCAGTGACCTGCAGCTAAGAAGCCGTGAGCCGCCAGGAAAGTTTAGCCAGACAACTGTGGGAAGTATCCAGTTGTGACTTAAACAAGATTCGAGTAGTCATCTGCTACCAGCCAGCCTGAATGAAAAAACGCAGACTTCCAATTGCATCCAGAAAGCTGCGTTCAGAAAGTTGTAGACAGCCAGCTGTGGGCAGAAAACTGCGGTTGGACAGCTGAAGAAATCTAACTTAGAAAAAAAGGAGCAGAGAACCAGCTGAAAACTTCTAGCAGAAACGAGAATGCAGCTGCCAAAAGAAGCTGCAACCAGCTGTATGAAAATATAAACAATCCTTGTTCGTACACTCACACACACACACACACACTGAACTGTGTTTAGGCAGGAAAGCACCATAGTCGTGGAGATTCAGAATCTCCATGACTATGGTGCTCTTCGCGCCTACTGCTAGGTTGAGGGACTGATTACCTCATCTTCTGTACATAGCTTTCCTGTCTTCAAGTTATGTCCAGGAATTTGTATTGATAAAGCCACTGGATGGCGAAACGTCTACAATAAAGATACCCAGATGTTGCCATGTGTGTCTCAATTTCACGAAAGCGTTTAGTGGCGGGCAGATTCGTACATAATTTCAGAAGGCTTGTTCATTTTGTGATAAAAGCTTGAATTTTTGAAGATGTGTTTTATAAACTATAAGGAATTGTAGGAAGAGAAGAGCCACTCTGGTTCTCAGCCCGTGCGTCCGTGATGGACATTTTTCAAAATGGCGGCCACGCGCTATTTCAAGTCGTCAACATAGCAATCAGGTGATAATGATATCATAAGGTCGTAGGTACTAATTAACATCCTAAACAAGTTAGGGGTATCAGTGTCCTATGACCGTGTCCTTGGAATTTCAACTGATCTTGGTAACGCAATAATCCATTACTCTTAGAACGTTCGAACAGTGTATTGACCATCTTCAAAACTTGGTGTTGTATAACTTATGCCATGGACAACATAGACGAAAATCTTAATTAAATAGCCTCCAAAAACGCATTTCATGGCACTGTTATGTAAGTTTTTCATTACTTTCACAGTGACATTCAAAGAAACCCCTCCCCCCCCCAAAAAAAAAAATACTGGGATGAAAGCTAGCAGACTGTTGACCTACTTGGAGGACTTCACATCAAAATGACTTTCCTGAAATATTTGAGAAATCTAAAACAAAGTGGAGCAAAAGAGGAACGGGGACTCGCTTAAAATGTTTTTATCTAGTATTGTGTATTGGTAGATTGTACATGTCAACAGCTATTAGTTTCTTTATGCTTCTTTTTTATAGCTAGTTTTGCATTATTAATATTCTGATTTCATTTGCTTATAATGATTCTTTACTTCCTTATTACAACTGTCTTAACATTGCTACTTGATTGTCTTTATTGTATAATTTTCTTTGCCATATTGTATAATTGTCTCTACCATGTTTTTATAATTGTCTTTAAGCACGATCTTGTATGGTGCGTTACACTCTAATTTTTGTATCAGTTATTTTTGAAATAGTCGATACAATTTACGTTTTCATGTTAATTAGCTATAGTTTTTGTAGACGTTAACTCACCTGTGTATGTACATAAATTCACGTTCAGTATTTTCCACTATGTGTTATCTTGGGTATTTTCATTTACATACTGTGTGTTGTTTCCTCATCTACATAAGCTTAATTAATCCCATTACTTCGTAAAGAAATATTTTTCACATATTCTTTTATTTACACCTTCTACATAGTTCAATCTATATTTACTTTGATTCTAGTCCTGTCTACCTCCTGTTTTCCTAAACTTTCGACTTCTACAGATGTTTCCTTTATGTCCTCTGCATCTGTATATGTAATCTTAAGAAGTTTATATTTTCCCATCACGTATTTATCTGCCCTTCAGTGAGGCTCTACATGTTTGCTGAGTCAAACCATCAATATCTGTGTAAGCTTTAATTCAAGTCTTTTAAATATTAATTTACGCCATTTTTTCTTTCTTTTCTTAACTATCAAATATCATTTGTTCTATCTTTACCAGTTATTAAAAATAAAACACCATATTTTTTTTTATCTCTGCACTTGAGTTAGTCTTGGCTTTACTTATATCTTTTTTATTCTTAAAATTCTTCTGTCATCTCTAGCTTTGTTATATTTGATATAATTTCTGCTCTGTTATCTCTTCATTCAAGGCGTCGAGAGTTACCATGCTACCAGATTCTCATATAATAATAATTAAAAATGTCTGTATATCTTCCAATCACTAACAAAAAATCTTTTTCCCTGTTAGACCTAATCATAATTTCTTGCTGCCTCACCTGATAATTCTCCAGGTTGGGTATATTTGCAGTTCAGTCGCTTGACCTTCTGTTTCCTTGTTTTTATGAGATTTTCTTGTGCCACTAACATCAATGATAGTTTCTGTCTGTCTTTATTCTCTTTCCTGGCGTCATATCATCTCTGTGCTCACTAATTACTGCTCAGGAGTGAACCAGGGGACCAGCTGCGATTAACAGACGCAGGATCGAGCCTCCACCCTTACATGTACCGATTGTTTCATTCGGATTTATCGCGTCACAAATTGTATTCTTCACTCACTTTTCAGTAATTTATAAAAAAAAAAAATCCATGGCTCCTTTAAATTTACACTCACTGGGATATATTCGCTTAAAGAAACACAGTCGCTCACTGGGACACACTGGACATACTCGCTCACTGAGACACACTCGCTCACTGGGACACACTCGCTCACTGGGAAACATAAGCTCACTGAGACACACTCCCTCACTGGGACACACTCGCTCACTGGTATACACTAGTTAACTGAGACACACTCGCTCACTGAGACACTCGCTCACTGGGACACACTCGCTCACTGGGGAACAAAGGCTTACTGGGACACACTAGCTAACTGGGACACACTCGCTCACTGAGACACACTCGCTCACTGGGAAACATAAGCTCACTGGGACACACTCCCTCACTGAGACACACTCGCTCACTGGGAGATATAAGCTCGCTGGAACACACTCGCTCACTGGGACACACTGGACACACTCGCTCACTGAGACACACTCGCTCACTGGGAAACATAAGCTCACTGAGACACACTCCCTCACTGAGACACACTCGCTCACTGGTATACACTAGTTAACTGAGACACACTCGCTCACTGAGACACACTCGCTCACTGGGAGATATAAGCTCGCTGGAACACACTCCCTCACTGAGACACACTGGACACACTCGCTCACTGAGACACACTCGCTCACTGGGAAACATAAGCTCACTGGGACACACTCCCTCACTGAGACACACTCGCTCACTGGGAGATATAAGCTCGCTGGAACACACTCGCTCACTGGGACACACTGGACACACTCGCTCACTGGGACACACTCGCTCACTGGGAAACATAAGCTCACTGAGACACACTCCCTCACTGGGACACACTCGCTCACTGGTATACACTAGTTAACTGAGACACACTCGCTCACTGAGACACTCGCTCACTGGGACACACTCGCTCACTGGGAAACATAAGCTCACTGAGACACACTCCCTCACTGGGACACACTCGCTCACTGGTATACACTAGTTAACTGAGACACACTCGCTCACTGAGACACTCGCTCACTGGGACACACTCGCTCACTGGGGAACATAGGCTTACTGGGACACACTAGCTAACTGGGACACACTCGCTCACTGAGACACACTCGCTCACTGGGAAACATAAGCTCACTGGGACACACTCCCTCACTGAGACACACTCGCTCACTGGGAGATATAAGCTCGCTGGAACACACTCGCTCACTGGGACACACTCGCTCACTGGGAGACATAAGCTTACTGGGACACACGCGCTCACTGAGACACACTCGCTCACTGAGACACTCCCTCACTGGGAGATATAAGCTCACTAGGACAAACTCGCTCACTAAGACACACCCTCTCACTGGGAAACATAAACTCACTGGGACACACTCGCTCACTGAGACACACACGCTCACTGGGAGATATAAGCTCACTGGGACAGACTCGCTCACTGAGACACACTCGCTCACTGGGAGACATAAGCTCACTGTAACACTCGCTCACTAGGAGACAAGCTCACTGGGGCACACTCGCTCACTGAGACACACTCGCTCACTGAGAGACATAAGCTCACTGAGACACACCCACTCCCTGAGACACACTCGCTCACTGGGAGACATAAGCTCACTGGGACTTACTCGCTCACTGAGACACACCCGCCCACTGAGAGACATAAGCTCACTGGGACACACTCGCTCACCGGGAGACATAAGCTCACGGGGACACACTCGCTCACTGAGACACACTCGCTCACTGAGAGACATAAGCTCGCTGGGACACACTCGCTCACTGGGAGACATAAGCTCACTGGGACACACTCGCTCACTGGGAGACATAAGCTCACTGGGACACACTCGCTCACTGAGACACACCCGCTCACTGAGAGACATAAGCTCACTGGGACACACTCGCTCACTGGGAGACATAAGCTCACTGGGACACACTCGCTCTCTGAGACACACCCGCTCACTGAGAGACATAAGCTCACTGGGACACACTGCTCACTGGAGACATAAGCTCACTGGGACACACTCGCTCTCTGAGACACACCCGCTCACTGGGAGACAAGCTCACTGGGATACACTGGCTCACTGAGACACACTGGCTCACTTGGAGACATAAGCTCACTGGGACACACTCGCTCACTGAGACACACCCGCTCACTGAGAGACATAAGCTCACTGGGACACACTCGCTCACTGGGAGACATAAGCTCACTGGGACACACTCGCTCTCTGAGACACACCCGCTCACTGGGAGACAAGCTCACTGGGATACACTGGCTCACTGAGACACACTGGCTCACTTGGAGACATAAGCTCACTGGGACACACTCGCTCTATGAGACACCCGCTCACTGGGAGACATAAGCTCACTGAGACACACTCGCTCACTGGGAGACATAAGCTCACTGGGACACACTCGCTCTCTGAGACACACCCGCTCACTGGGAGACATAAGCTCACTGGGACTCACTCGCTCACTGGGAGACAAGTTCACTGGGACACACTCGCTCACTGAGACACACTCGCTCACTGAGAGACATAAGCTCACTGGGAAACACTCGCTCACTGAGACACACTCACTCACTGGGAGATAGAAGCTCACTGGGACACACTCGCTCACTGGGAGACAAGCTCACTGGGACACACTCGCGCACTGAGACACACCCGCTCACTGGGAGACATAAGCTCACTGGGACACACTCGCTCACTGGGGCACACTCACTGGGACACACTCACTGGGACACACCCGCTCACTGGGAGACATAAGCTCACTGGGACACACTCACTCACTGGGAGACATAAGCTCACTGGGACACACTTGCTCACTGGGAGACATAAGCTCGCTGAGACACACTCGCTCACTTGGAGACATAAGCTCACTGGGACATACTTGCTCACTGGAAGACATAAGCTCACTGGAACACACTCGCTCACTGAGAGATATAAGCTCACTGAGACACACTCGCTCACTGGGAGACATAAGCTCACTGGGACACACTCGCTCACTGGGAGACATAAGCTCACTCGGACACACTCGCTCACTGGGAGTATAAGCTCACTGGGACACACTCGCTCACTGGAAGACATAAGCTCACTGAGACACACTCGCTCACTGGGAGATATAAGCTCACTGAGACACACTCGCTCACTGGGAGTATAAGCTCACTGGGACACACTCGCTCACTGGGAGACATAAGCTCACTGAGACACACTCGCTCACTGGGAGACATAAGCTCACTGAGATACACTCGCTCACTGGGAGACATAAGCTCACTGAGACACAATCGCTCACTGGAGACATAAGCTCACTGAGATACACTCGCTCACTGGGAGACATAAGCTCACTGAGACACAATCGCTCACTGGGAGACATAAGCTCACTGGGACAAACTCTCTTAATGCTCCTGTAAATATTTTTAAATAGTTGTGCCAGTCAGTGTGTACACGTATGTGTTTGTAAGTGGGTGCACATACTTTTGCGTGTAAACAGGTGGATATTCATGTACGTAGGTGTGGCTGGTGTCTGACGCACACTGTGAGAGTTATCTAGTATCCGCCACATATGTCTTCACTACCATTTTCTCAATTTCCCTGGGAACACTTGAAGTCTAGCCGTGCACCTTTGATCATCACCCTTACATCTTCTGACTTTGGGTCCCCCAAGAACATGTCAGATCCCCAGTGCAGTGTTTAAAGGTTATCTGTGCCGTGCGTCAGGATTTATGCACGAAATCCACCCTTTGTTGTAGAATATGACAGGAAAGCATACCGAAGTTATCGTTTATTCCCTTTACGCAACTTCCATATAAAATAGGGTAGAAGCACGTTACTAATGTGTCATAGTTTGTATAACTAAAAATACTAGTTTTCTCAGGAACATAAAGCAGTGTATGAGGCCTCTAGGACTACCTAGATGGGCTCTTTACGTTCCTAGTGCGACACTGAAGGTTTTCCTGACGTCGAAATCTTGGTCCCCAAGGACGGCTGTCAAGGTCGGCCAGGCGGCTGCAGTCAGCCAAGTGAGAGGTTTCTCCAGACCTCGCCCATCAGTGACAAATATTGTACCCAATACATTTCCGTTTCTTGAAAAATCCTCTATGTGTGATTTATTTGAGGACACGGGCGAGGGTGATGCATGTGTGGGTGCGTCAGGGAGGCGGCAGCCAGTGAGGTGAGAGAGATAAATGACTGTCTGCTCCACATGATAAGCAGCTAAGTCATTTTTTATCAATATTTAATAATTTCATAGTGATATCTCAAGTTTATATATATATATATATATATATATATATATATATATATATATATATATATATATATATATATATATATATATATATGTCGTGCCGAATAGGCAGAACTTGCGATCTTGGCTTAAATAGCAACGCTCATCTTGCCATATAGGACAAGTGAAAATTTGTGTATGCAATAATTTCGCCAAAGTCATTCTGAACCTAACGAAAAAAATATATTTCACTGTGTTTGTTTAGTATTAAATTACTGTAAACAAATCTAAAATATATTTAGTTGGGTTAGGCTAAAATAAATTGCGCTTGTTATAATAAGGTTAGGTAAGTTTTCTAAGTTCCTTTTGTTGCAAAATTATAAATTTTTACATCAATATTAATGAAAAAAAAAATATTCTTAAACGTATAAGAGAAAATTTTAGAAAGGACTTAATTTTAAATGAGTTCTTGCTAATTGACCAGTTTTACATATTCGGCACGACATATATATATATATATATATATATATATATATATATATATATATATATATATATATATATATATATATATATATATATATATATATATATATATATATAAATATATATAAACCACTTGCAATGTGTCTTTTATACCTTGTGTGCGATATTAGATAATAAGTACATATGTACGTGTACGTATAAAATAAAGATGGAAGAACATTATTTAAACATTGTCAAAGAAAACTCTCAATGTTTGTACCTAAAGCCATTTTATTCACTTCTCCAAGGTTGTGGGTTCCCAAGTGACCTCAGGGCGAATGTGGTTATAACATCATGATTTTGAGACTGTGCTTGCAGTTTGTTCTATATATAAGTGAAGCAACTTTCCAGTTAATATCAGAGTTTTAAATCTTAATATACTGAACTGTATAGTTCATATCTAATAGATATCTGTCGTTCAGTTGTAGTGATGATTTAATATGTAACTGCTTGTCCTATGTATAACTGGTAACAGCTTCGCGAGGAATTATATGTACACTAGTACATCAAGGGTTATTCAGGTTTTTAAACCCCTGGTCACACACTGATCCATTTTTGTTGGGTAAATGAGCTCAATTTTGTTTTACAGGAATTACATTTTTCATATTCTTGAATATGATTAAGTGCTAAGGTATTAGGTATTAAGTTTAGCATCAGTTTCCATTGTTTCGTTTTCATATTGTTCCTTGGCTCTATAATATCTAACATTTGATCTTAGAGTTTAGTTTAACCCATTACGAATAGCCAATGATTTTGAGCTGTACAGCAATCGCGTTGTTGCGAACAGTACTCATTAAATACAATTAGAAAAAAAAACAGAGCATTTTTTTTTATTTAGAAAAATTGGATTCATCAGCAATATGCTGCCACCATGTTCTCAATGATAGTAATATAATGGGAAAGAACATCAGCTTTTTTTCCATGTCATATTCCACCACACAGGATGGACTTAAAATGGAGTTGAAATCTGTCAGCCTGTTTATGGAGACGTTATTAGAGTAACAAGGATATCGTCAAGTATTCTACTAGAGGTTTATCACCTACAGGAGTTCCCCAAGTTTCCTTCCATTAGAGCTGCAGTTACTATTACCGGGAATTACCCCGGTAATAGTTACCGAAGGATGAGGAGAGAAAAGAAGAGGGGAGGAAAGAGGTATTTGGACTACGTTGCATATTTAAGAATGCGTATGTAAATCAACATATAAAAACTGCAAATTCATTGTTGCATTAGTCGTTCGACATTTTTAAACTACATTACATGCCTAAGAGCATCATGAAATAAACTCTAATTCACTTATACTAAGCCATTCCCCCTAAATAGGCTGACCCAGGATAAGTTGGGCAGGGATAAGCTGGATTAGCTCTCTTGACAACATTGACAACAGAAGAGTAAATAATTTTACTTTTGTATTTGGTTCACGGAACACAAGAATTCTAATAGTGGATTTACTCTGATTACAGCTATATCCAGGAAACGGAAAGTATCATTTGTTTACTATTAATAAGTAATCCCGGAGGGGTACCTTAAAAAGGTTGCCTGAATTTCTCTACTTTTTACCTCCAAGCTTTTCGATTTTATTTCGCTCATAAGTCGAGAATGCTTCATTCTATTCCCTTCATATTTTCAATATTTGTGTATGGTAACGATAACCAAATTCTTGGAGCGATTTGCATGCCCATATGTCCTATGGTTAAATTTGTTGAACCCTTTCTGAAAAGGTTCAGATAACTTATAAAATTTTCAGTGGCGGAGCTTTAAACGTTTATGAAAAGTTGTCAAAAAATTCGACGACGGCGGAGAGTAAAATTCAGCTGCGAAGGTTTGGCTGTGACCATTTTATCTGAAAATTAGCGTGAAATTTTTATTAGAGTTAAATCACGTTAAACAGTAATCAGCTTACTTCTGAACAGTTTCAATATTTAATGCAGGCGAATTTGTTGATTTAGCAAAATAGTAAAAAGCTTGAAATCGTAGGAATCCGTGCCACAACTGGAGAATAACGCATTGGATCAACTTCAAATTATTATCACAGGCGTGATTTCCTTAACACAAGACTCCCGCTGCTGTTGGATAGCATATGTCTCAATTTGCCATTATACTGAATAAATACTGATTTTTATCTTGTATTCAATAACCAAAGAATGCTTCTTCTGACTGGCTGCAAAATATTATTGACAATGCATTCCATAAGAAGGATGCTACGCCATAAGCTTCGTCCGAGTAAGTGCAAATATGAAATTATAATCAGACCGTTGAGTCCAGCACTCGTTAACCAGTGATCGTTCCTGCCATGACCCACCACACGACCATCAGCTACCACACCATTTGTGTCCCTAGACACTAACGTTATACCGCGCCTCCTGCACAGTGTTGGCACCAGGGAATTGGTTATGTTATGACAAAGGCTTGTGACAGCAGATTTTTACCCTGGTGGAAAAAAAGCCAACAATAACTGTATCTGCACAAATTTTGAGAAATGTTCAACATCCTGAAGGCCATTTGTTATTTTATGCGTCAGTGTTTAATTCTAAGGCATTTTAAATATTTTTGTGATTGAAAATTATGCATACATATAGTTTTTATTCGACACATATTTGTTTAGTATTAGGTATATGGATAAGGTGAGAGGGATGAATGGCCGAGAAAGAGTGCGAGTGAGAGAGATAGATTACGTTGGAGCAGCACACAAGAGCTTAGTAGTGGTCCTCTGTTATCTTGTCCTTAGACCCTACTACTACTACTACTACGCTACTACTACTACTACTACTACTACTACTACTACTACTACTACTACTACTACTACTACTACTACTACTACTACTACTACTATTTCTTCTGTGCCCCTTCTTTCAATACGTAAGAGTACAGTGAAATTACACCAGAGGACTTGGAAGTCTAGACTGAGGCTGTATGCTGAGAAAAACTATATAGTTTTACCTGTACGAACACTTACTGAGTTCTCTCTGTGTACTCTTCGCTCTCAAGCTTTTCACCGAAGGTCTCCTACACCGTCTGCCAAGCCTCTTGTGTTCATAAATAATAAGTTCGGTGTGCAGGTTTGGGACCAATCCTCCAGCATCTTCCATGTGTAAATTATGATGTATCTTTCTCGCCTTCGTTCTAAGGCGTACAGTTCCAGGGACTTCAAGCACTCCCAGTAATTTAGGTACTTGACTGAGTTTATACGAGCTGTGAAAGTTTTCTGTACATTTTCCAGTTTGGCATTTTCGGCTGCCTTAAGTACTCCATCAAAGACTGATGGCCAGACTAAAAGCACATAGTATAGGAGAAGTATAGGCAAAGTGACACAAAACAGAGAGAAGTCTGAGTGACTTCTTGTAATGTGTACAGTTTCTTAGGATCAGTTCTTGCTTCACTCCACTTCACCAGTGTACATAAATGACCTGGAGGTAGGATTAACATCTATGATACTAAAGTTTGTAGATGACACCATATTGGGAAATGTGAAACATTCAAAGAAAATTTAATATTTAGAATGATGTGGACTGGTTAGCGCTGTGACCGGAGATGAAAGATTACTTTCAATGGTAAGTAATTAATTTTGGGTATAACAATTTCAAATATGAATACAAAATGTTGGGCATCTAGCTAACCCACGACTCTAAAGCTCCAAGAAAAGTCTCTCCGGAAGCAGCAAAGCTAACAGAATGCTAGATTTCATTGCTTGAGATTTAGAGCACAAAATACCAGACACCATATTAACACTTACAATGCAGTTGTTAGATCACATCTTAAATATGATGGCCACTTTTGATCTCCAAATTATACCAAAGACGAAGAAATGACTGAGAAACAAACTTATGAAGGAAGACTCACAGCACTCATCCTTTTGTTTTTTCTTAGGAAATGGAGACTACAAGGATGTCACATTCAAACCATTAAGGTACTGAATGACTTTGATACACTCAAACATGAGTCACTACTCGAGGTGCTGAACGAGTTCATACCTCGAAACAATGGAATGAAACTGAGATATAGAAGATGAAACACGAACGTATGCAAAGTTTTTCTACAAACAAAATAGTAGCAGAATGGAATAAACTACATGCTAATATAGTACGCGCTAAAACAATCCAGGCCTTTAAGAATCATCTGGACAAGTACTGTGAGAGTAAAGGATTTAATACATACATTGTTCACTAGCACGTGGTTGCCCATTAGCTTCTGGATCTACATATTACCAAATTATCCGTCTTGATTGGGGTAGCCCAATTGCTACAAATATCCCCTTAATGGAAGGCGTTCTGGTCAATTGAAGAGAGAGAAGATCCCTAGTCCTACCTTTGTTTATCATATATATATATATATATATATATATATATATATATATATATATTATATATATTATATATATATATATATATATATATATATATATATATATATTATATATATATATATATATATATATATATATATATATATATATATAATATATATATATATATATATATATATGTTAATTATTATTATACTGTACTTGTATCGCCCTATGTACTGGTTGATTATTGTATCATTGACTGATAATAATATTGGGTAATAAAACATGCAGGAGCTCCTCAAATTGTGTTCTCTGAGCATCATGCATCCACCCTGAATGACACATTCAAACACTACTTACTACCTTTGGCTACGTGAAAATATAATGCGGCTTCCTGGTAGTCAAAGATTAGCCCCAGAAGAATATATTTTGACCAAAAGTGAACGAGCTCCGTTCCCATCGTAACGGTTCTTATTTTAATTTATTAAATATTCTACTTAAGTTTACAGTGTGGGAATAAATGCTAGCAATGTTTCCCTGTCATACTCTATCACAGGATGGATATCATGCACGAGATAATGAAATGTGTCAGAGTGAGCTGAGAGATCAGGCAGGTGCGAGTGCCCGCCCGTCAGTGAACCTACTATATCAGAGGGGAACAGAGCGGGTCTTCATATAACCAAGACCCCGTCAGCTGATTTTCCCTCAACAAATTACCGCGAAAGCAATATTAAGATTACAGGAGGTTAAGAAAAGATCCTAACTTACCTTAATATCTCCAGCGTATTTATCAAATTAATATTTAAATTTTGTAATATCACCATAAGACTTTTCATGCTTCATGTACAGTTTTAAAATAACTGTTAACTCATGACTCTGCCGAAACTACGTAATTTTATAACTGTAATTTTGACTTGTGATATATACCGGGAAGAAAAAAAAACGAGAATAATTAATATTATCGAATGATGTCTAGTAATGATTTTTGTCATTAACTTTCTCTTGACCTATTTTTTTTCTTTTGTTCTCTATTTGAGATGTTATCAATAATTATATAAACTAGAATTTCATCATATACAAAACAGTTGTTTTAAACTCGTGACTAACTAAACCTATCACTTCAAAAATTCTCAGTATGTAGTATGGATGATATTTACATGCTCAAAAAAAGGTCAGAATTACTTATATGCATTTAAAAATTATTTTGATGTCTGCAGGGTCATCGTATTTGGGTCTGCGAAGGCACCAACACCTCTCTGGTCAGCCATGAAGAGGCGTCGCAGAGGAAATTACTAAGTACCAGTTACATATATGTATGTGGTTTCTGTCTTACTTTTTTCTACTCGTGCAACCCTGTGTAGGTTTAGGCTTCACTGGTAACCACTGAATGAGCTATGGCTGTTACTACCTGCAGCTCGCATCATGGCTGATCAGGCACCATCTGGACAAAACCCGGCCGGTACAGCACCGGCGAACCTACTACTTAAATCTGTCATAAATGATTCTGAATAGTTAGAGCATCACGCTGTTAGCGTCCGGTATACTGGCAGTCACACACGTGCTAGTAATACTGTTTTCATCTCACCAGTCGCAATAAAATAGTATTTATTTGAAGTATTATATTTTATATTGCTACTACTAATAATAAGTAAAACTTAATGCTAAGGCAAGAAATCTGAAGAATTGATACATTACATATTATTTATAATAAGGTTCAAATTAACGTTTAACAGAATGCTACTATGTGTGGACACAGTCGCCTTGGTGCACCCACAGCCCATCCCGTCAGCGACTGATGAAAAAAATAGGATTATGAAAGTCGCAATAGGTCTTTGTAAGACCTCACTGGGCAAAGTTACATCATTAAGATATTATATAAGTTTTATATATGACAGCCTCACCTTATAGTTAATCATCTATTCAATGAAGTATGTATACACAAACTTTAAAAAATATTACTATTACTACTACTACAGACGGTGTTACGTACCATGTTATAATCTCATAAAATAATAAGATTCATCTAGCTAGTACAAAGTGTGACTTTCTATTTCCTGGTTTGCTTGGTCGCGTCCTTAAGTTGTTGATTCTTTGAATACACTAATATAATGTACTACTGTGACTCCTGTCTATTTCCACACATTACATTTCATTTATTACTCCTTTTCTTTGACAGGCAGGATAAAGGAAGTCATTATTTTTCACCGATGTTCCCACACGACAAAAATAATTTCATTATGGAATATCTGTTTATTCAGTAAATATAATGACAATGGCATGTGATTAGGATTGTTATTTTACATTAATTAAATGCCTGGAATCTTACGTTTCTTAAGTAGACAGTAGAAGCGTGCAGAGTTACCCGTATATCCTGGCTTCCTTTCGTTTACGTATCTTTTCTCTCGAACTACGCCAGTAAGTATTGCCAGCTATGTAAGATAACGTTGTCCGTTCATCGTGGTTTACGACAGGAGTAGTAAGGTCCGGGTGAAGTCAGTTTCCCGCTGCTTGAATAATCGGCTTGTTTCTCATCTGTCTCTTAACACTCCGGCTGCCGTCCATTGAAAGTTAATACTCCGGCTGCCGTCCACTGAAAGTTATTACTTTAGGCTGGATTTCCTCAACTCTTTAGTTGGCTAAAGGAATGTTCACTGCACTTGTGTGATTGATCTTGATAATGTTATTATTATTATGTATTATCATTATTATGTATTATTATTATTGATTATATTTTATTATAATTATTGTTGTTATTAATATTATTATTATTTATTTATTGTTATTATTATATATTATTATTTTATTTTATGTTATTATTATTATTTTTATTATTATTATTATTATTATTATTATTATTATTATTATTATTATTATTATTATTATTATTATTATTATTATTATTGCTGAAGCGCTAAATACACTTGGGTCATTCACCGCAAGGCATTTGGAAGACTCGATGCTCTGTTCACTAACAGATACACTGCAGTTTAGCAGGTGGAGCGGTTTTTTCACCTCCAGGAAGGTGGTCTAGAGGCTGTGGAAAATTTCACCACAAATAATAAAGATGATGATGATGATAATAATAATAATAATAATATTAATAATAATAATATTAATAATAATAATAATAATAATAATAATAATAATAATAATAATAATAATAATAAATATTAAATAAATAGTAATAATAATTCCGAGCATGTTATCTGCCTGCTTATTCTGCTACGTTCATGTGCTACGATTAGAGACACGCCTTAAGCCGCCGGCTTATCACCCATGAATTATTGAGATGTTCGCGAAGTGTGACTTCAGGGAGACTCCCTTCATTGTATACCTGTCCTTAGCTTATCTAGGTGCCCCAAGCCAAATATCTGACAACGGCTGACTAATACCTAGGTACCTATTTACTGCTGAGTGAAGAGGGACAGCAGGTGTAAGGAGATCTTTTTCCATATATTTTTGCTGGTTCGCCTATCGAACCAGGAATCTCCCGGTTGTGATCCAACTGGTTTGCGTATAATCGCTCTTGCTGCAAAGTACTTTTATATAATGTCTTCAGACACTTAAGACTGTTTCTTGGGATAATATCTGAATATCAGCTATTTTTGTCGAAATTGATTGAAGTCGCTATCACGTTTAATTCCGCTAAACATATTAAAGCAAATAACAAATGACTAGTTTTCATAATATGTCCTAATCTTCGTCTGGACATTTATCTCGAACCACTGATACTCCTGGACCACTTAATGCTGCTTTTGTAGATGAAAAGGAAAGTCGTATGTATTACATGAGATTCAGGGTTTGAAAACTGAGAATCACTTTGGAATGAATTCGATACTAGTTATATCAGTTAGGTGATATTCCTGGTCACGAGTTTGGTTTCAGAATTACTTCCCGAGTTTCGGAATGTTTCATTCACTCCATTGTAAATTTCGTTTTACATTACCGAGAGTGAAAGAGACTATAAACTGCGTAACTATGTGTCTAGATAACGAGGTGTTGAGTTACCAGAGAGCTTGTGGCCCAAATTGGTGGTCTACCGTATCCCGATAACAATATAGCGGCTTCCGGTTCTAAAGTTTATTATGCGATTTGTATCGTGGTGACTTACATTTTACTGGACATAAGTTTCTTAAGGCAATATTCTCTGATTTTGGAAACAATTCATTCATCTTATTTCATCGTAATTCAGTTTATTCTGTCTTCACAGTTCGGCTAAGGTTATTTGTTGATTTTGCTAACATGTTACGGACATAACTCTTTATGCGATTGTCTTGGCATGAAAAAAAGTTTTACGTCAATTTTTGCAACTCCTATCATGTCTTAAACATTGTACCCAATGAGGGTTTTGAAGAATTACTCATACATGTTGGATGATGTGAAGATATCTCGTATTAATATCGTTGCTTTGGATGAACATTCAAGAGGTATACGCAATTCGGCAAAACTCCAGACTCAATAATCACTATAAACACAATATTCCAGAAGGGTTTTTAAAGAATTAACTATTGACATGTCGGATGCTCATGCTGAGAGCCCCAGACATATGCATTGACGTATTGCAAACAAATCGATCGTTATTAAAATCGTAAAGCTCAGTGGCTCGCAATATGCTGCAGTACAGTGGAAACATTACCAGATAAATAATATTAATAGCCAATATTGCATAATTTTTTTAAAGTATATATTTATTGCAGAGCGGCGTAATATAGGTTCAACAGGCAATTAGCAAAATCAGTAAATTAGCTTTCTAAAAAATTCTTTCGTTTATTTTTCATTAAAATGTAATTTATTTGCAAAAGATCTAGACAATTTATTTCACAATATGGAATTATTATAATTACTAAATATATTTAAATATTTTACATAATTTATATATAAAAACATGAAATATATATATTTTTTATTCAAATTTATTTTGGAAATTATTGCATAAAATTTTCGCTGTCTATAGGCAAAGATGAGAGTTGCTATTTACCCAATCGCAAATTTGCCATATGGACAGCGAATAATTTGTTACTAATATATATTATTACGTTCATATATAATTTATATATCTTCTACTCTGAGCCTATTTTTATTTCTTCCATTCTTCAGTGACGTAGTAACTGAAACTTGTCCTCATTAAACATCATATCGTTGTTAGTAGCCCACCGGAAGACCTGGTTTATATCAACTTGGAGACTTGCTGTGTCTTCTGTGGATGCTACTTTCTTACAGATTTTTGTATCGTCTGTGAAGGAAGATTCAGTGCTATGATTTGCTTCCCTGTTTGTGTCAGTTATGAGAATGAGAAAGAGAAGCGAGGCAAGTAACGTGCAGTGAGGGACAGAACTTTTCACTGTAGCAGCCACTGATTTCTTCTTTAGGTTCTGATTGTTAGGAAGCTAAATATCCATCTGCCCTCCTTCCCAGTTATTCATGTTGCGCTCATTTTTTTGCACAATTACCCATGGTCGCACCTACGAAAGACTTTTGCAAAGTGAGCATAAATATTACATCTACATTTTGCTTGTCTTCCAGTACATCCAAGACCATGTAGAGCAACAAAAACTCTCCCCTTTAATTTCGTAGCGCCGTCTTTTACAATAGTATTGAAACACTCTTGAATTCGCCATATCGGTTTCATTACACCGAGCTTAACGTGGAGATGTGGCTGGAAAATCATCGCTGGATCAACTAATGGAACACACCGGTCACTTTTCGTTCCTGGCTCGTAGTAAATTTTCTTTAGATTTATTGTGATGGTTCGCTGCTGTGATTTCCTTTTGAATGAGCTACATGCGTAACATGAATTGTTTGGGGGATTTTTTACAAGTTCCAGACTTGCTAATGATTGCTTTTATTTTACCAGAAATGATCACAGCAAATGTTCTCAAACAAACAAGAAAAAACATACGACTGACTCCTACCTAACACTAAAGCTAATAAAGATCATCAACCTAATGAATCACAACACTCAAACACGATATTCACAAATAGGCAAGGAAATAAATTGGCAGCCTGGTGAGTACAAACAGGACTTACATCTCTCGACGACAGTCAGACGCACACAGTCGTCCTTCGTCCAGTCTCGACTCATTTACTAGATTCACGAGACCTTCATCCTGATCAAAAAAAAAAAAAAAATATCTCAGAAATGTGCGTGCTTTTGGAAGAATTCGTGAAATAAACAAGTTTGAGTACTTACCCCACAATATTAAATGATGAATTTCGCTATAAATTATTCGAATGATTTTGGTTTCTATGTATTTTCCATAAGTAATCAGTGTTTCACGGTCATTATAGATCGAACAACACAATTAAATATCACCTTATTAAAGGTTACTGATTTTGCTTATAAAAGGTCCAAAAACTCTGATTGTTCTTATCCTGATAGCTATGGTTTAGAAAAACACGTAAGCAAACACTAGGACATATTTATTAGAAAACGTTTCTGTCCTGAGACCTTGATCACTTGTCGGTATTTATTAGCAAGGTTTATACCATCTTGATAACTATACGTTTTAGAGGAAAACTCGAAGACAGTTTTGGAATCAGTGCCAAAAGATCTACATAGCACAACAATTTATCTCTGGAATTTCGTTGTTTACCAGTGAATTACCAGCATCTGAAAGAGAGTACTTAGATCATTTTTACGTTATTTCATACCTCTGAGAGTTTAAACCCTTAAAACACGTGTAACTGTTATTTGAATATATTAAAATGCTTGAATTCCATTACCTGCACTAAGATAGGGAACAACAACATATCAACTCCATCTACAGGTGAAACAACTTTTCACGTCATCTTACCTAATTACACTGAAAGAATCTAAATAAAGAATTATCTTCCACATCTATAAATTAAGTGCCCCCGAACACATACACGGTCTGCAATGAGTACAGTGAATCAAATGGTGTCCGATGGTACTACAATCCACTATACCATCTACTAAACTATTCAGTCTGAACTGTACATCAAGCTTGTAAAGGCTATAGACACATGTATATTAATTATCTCCGATCCCTACTCCTCATGACTTTCTGTAAATATCCAGAAACAGATATACACGAATTACTGACAGGAAAGAGCTGCAAAGGTATTTGAAAAGTAGAAGAGTGCAGATTGAAACTAGCGGATCATAATGAACTGTGTCGTACTGTACAGAGCTTCATTACAGGGTGTGTACAAAGACAGGCTTAGGCACACTAGAGCAAGACAACTTATATTGAAGAATGGGACACTTGTGCAAAATTTGGGAATCTTTATGGAAGAAATGTTTCGAAAGCCGTAGTGGCCTCTCCAGTACAATACAGAGAATAACAGTGAAAGATGATGAGGAGTTAGGGTTATCAGTCCCTCAGCCTGGAGTCGATGTGTTCAGTTCATTAGTCGTAAGAAATGCACAGCATATGTACAAAGAAATTGTTTATATATATGGACTGAACACATCGACTCCAGGCTAAGGAGTCGGTATATATATATATATATTATATATATATATATATATATATATATATATATTATTATATATATATATATATATATATATATATATATATATATATATATATATATTATATATATATATATATAATACGATAAACCTACTGTTATCCCAGAGTTGAAAGGCAATTCAAGTCAAATGAAGCAATCGACATATTTCAAAATTTGCAAAATTAGGAACCTTTGCCAATTTAATTGTTTACACAGATGTGGGTGACACTTGAGTACATGTTGAAAGCCCAAAGTTACGCAGAGCACTGGCGTGCAATTTGACGCTACACGGGAACGTAATACAGTGTCTCTTATTGCGTTCAAATTTAGATAATGGCCATAGCTTGTGTATTATTCCTTGCTATATAAGTGTGTTACTATATGAGTCGCCCAAGTCCTGCCCTCCAGGGTAATCCCAGTAACAGTCTAATATTTTCTTTCCTAGGTCTCACAGCCATCTTCCTCGCCCAGTAAAGACACTCCATAATGAAAATCCTTTTAAGAAGGATATCATATTTCCCCCGTGGCCTTATTACCGTCAGCAGCGGCAGTATTGTGCTGCTCGAGACGGTCGTGATTGGGTTTGAGGGTTCGACAGGAAATGACGTTCCATATCCTACCTATCAATGGAAAAAAGCTGCCAATGCTGCAACATTCTTATTGCAGCAACAAATATTATATTTCAAAAGAAAGAAAACTGCTTTCCTATCTCAGGTTTCAATCAAAAATATGTTATCGCTTCTAGATAATTTTTGGATAATATATTGAAACAATTTTTCTTTTGTATTTGATGAAGAATTAAAGCCATGAGTGTTATTCAGTGCAAGGAGTGATGGAGGCTTCATCCGTTTATTAGATAATTCAATTTTCATCGGAAATTAGTTTCTTTAATACTGATAATGAATTCTTAGTTTTTAATTATCAAAAAAATCTCCCAACTAATCGGCGTGTTTATGAGTTACGGGGACAAAAATATGTAAACCTAACATACATACGTAGCTCATTTGAGGTCATCTGGTAGTATAAGAAAGAAAAATTGTAGATCTGGTGAAACAGAATGGAAAATGCGTTGGGGAAAGAGATGTACGAGAACACAGTGGCTTCCTTTGAGACAAAACATACAAGTACTTGAGTACTGATAAAGATCAATATTCCTAGGATGGCGCCGTGTGTTGCCATGGTTACTGAGGAGAGGCGAGATATGTACATAGGCGTAGAGCAGCAACCTATCCTCTTAATACAGCGTTAATTATGCGTTATTTTAGGTTTTGAATTGCTCCTTGATATAAAGTTGATACGTTGGTCAAAGAAAATACCCCGAGGGAAATGTAAGGTATAATATGTGGAGTATAATATGTAAAGTATAATATGTAGAGTGAATTAAATGATATAACTGAATGTTTTAAGAATGCAGTTAGAAACCGGAATAGATCTATCACTCGCTATGATAACATGAACGGAGATAATAACATTTATGAAGCAATTTGCAATGTGAACACACTGACTGATGTTGCGGTCAGGTTTGCACTTGGTTACGAGTACCTCTTACAGTGTGGCAGACTCAGTGATGATCAGACTAAATGCCAAGCATGTGGTCAGGCTTGTGCTCACTTTCTTGAACACTAATGTGCTTAATTGTCCACTTATTGAAGAATATGGAGATAGTATAATCCCCTATATGATATGTCAAGTTAGCTTATAAATGATAATAAGATACAAGTTATATTAAGCAAACATCCTAAATTGATTGCAACAGATAAAGTCAATTGCAGACATAAATCCATATGTACTCCTGTTAACCCTTTATGGACGCCATTTGTGCGTCCATATCCTCTTGCAATATCGTCCACAGGATGGATACAGGGTGTACAATAAACTAGCCGCATTCACCATAAAATCTAAATTAAATGCTTGTTAGGCCATAACATCGATAACAAGAATGAAGAAGTGAAAGATTGTTGGTCGATGTCATATCTATTTTTAAATTAATGTAATGACTGAGTCTCCATATCCTCTCTTCCTTTCCTTGGCATTCCAGTTGCTCACCCATATGAGAATGAAACAATATTTTCCTATGTATTTCTGACTACTGTATGATTGTGTTATCATTGAGTGGTATTTCCTGATATCAATGCGACTCATCTATATCTCCAGCATCCACGTGCTTTCCCTTCTTTCTGTTCCTCTCATGTCATACATTCTCCTTATCTACACAGTCTGCGTCTCTGAGTATCTTGTACGTCGTTGTCATAAGTTTTATTACACAGAGATGCTACTGTAAACTTATTCAAACATGTATAATTTTGTAAATACTCTGTATTAACTTACACTGTACAGATCATTTAGTCAAATTTAATAAAAGAAAATAAAAAATAATCAACGAGCACATTCAAACGCAAACTCAACAAGTATAAGGTATACATGACTCTAGGACACTCTGCTGTGCCACACTAAGGCACAAATGCATAAATAAGGAGGAACCATTAAAGTGAGAGCCAGAAACACTCTGATTACCTTGAAGGTTACAATGAGTCACTTGCCCCAGCTGCTGTTAAGTCTTCCAGCTGACACAAATCCAGGCTTCCTGCACCTGGACTACTGGCCTTTGAATATTAACATTATTCGTCTTCGTATGTTTCTTATTTCTTGTTTTTTTTTTATTTAAAATTATATTAATTTAAGATTAAAATATGTCATCTTAACCTTTGTTATTTCAGTGGCACGAGGCTCAGGTGCTTAAGTTTAACTCCTCATAACTTATTTCTCTTAGCTCCGCGATTAGTCTCAGTGCAGATCTCTGACTTTCTTGAGTTTATTTACATGTCTGAGATGTAAGCTTCACCGTGGTATTGCTTATAAAGTAAATGGCCTGAAATATACCATGTATGGTTTCCTGAGTGACTCTTTTCTAGGTCCTCAAAGATGGGGTTTGTCTTTCGGAAGAGACAGTTAGTATGAGATTCACCTGGCTGGAATAATTCACCAAAAACTCGCACTTAGGAGAGGAACTTTATTTGCAATAGTAATAGTAGTGGCAATACATGAGAGCAAAAGATCAGAGGAGCACTGCAGGAGCACTGTTGGCAAGACTAGCGACACAGTAACGAGAGTGAGTTACATTTCAAGGTAGTGGAGATTGCAGTGTCTCAACCTGTCCCCGAGGGGACAGGGATGAACTTCAATAGGCCAGCTGGCCCAAGCTAGGAAAGAAAAGGAAGCAAGAAAGAGGAAAGTCAGAAGACAGGAAAAGTAAAAAGAGGCTGAAGGAAGGTCAAGAGGAAAGGCAAGGCCGAAGGCAGGTAAAGAGGAAAGGAGAGAAGAAGGCAAAGATCAGGTCAAGGCACGATGTTTTGAAGATTAAGATATTTGACAAAGTACTGAGAAAGCATGCATCTGCAGAAGCACACTTAAAAAGTAATAAGAACACTGGTTATAATCGTAACCAATTTTTAAACGGATAGACTGGTAAGCCAGCTAAAAGTCTCGGTCAGATGACCAAAAGCTCCAGTTGCTGGTCATCACATGACTAAGACCCGCGTCAGGAAACACATGTCTTGTTTCCTGACTAGCCTTAACTAACCTAACCTAACTTAAAGAGTTTAAAATATGTGTTCGCCTTGCCAACACCAACAGTGCTCTTGTATATCATATCAGGGATTACAGCCATACTACTAAATGGTGCTCTTTTAAAAACTAGCTAGTTTTCCTCAAGAATTCAAAGACGCCGTCTTGTCGAATCTGCCCTTATATACAATTTTCATAACATAAATCTCTTTCCTTCTCTTCAGATACTTTTTAATCCTTTATTTTGCCTTTCTAGTTATTCTTTCCCGATCTTCTAATTTGTGAATTAATATTTACGGGATACAGTTTAGAATGATTTTTTGTACTCCAAAAATATGCAGCTCACCCACCTTTCTCTTCCTTCATCTGTTACTGTCATGAAACTCCAGAGAGTTGGTTTGTATGTGAGTAACAGGAAGCGGGCAATATGTCCTCCAAATGCAAAGGTAGAATTCTCACAATTTAAAGCAAATTTCTCGACATACGTTACTTAGGTTAGGCTAAGTTGTTGTTTATAAGGAGAGTTTTCGGAATTATAACTTACTATAAGGCTAATAAATGCGATATTGTACGATGGCGATAGAAACTTTTGATGTCCGAAATGAATGTTAAGACATACCAAGCCCATATTAATAAATACACAATGAAGTAATCAACTTTTCATTTCAGTATCAGTATGACCATTTGACTTTCTTAAACAAAGTACTGTATACAGGCGTTGATTAGGGAAATGGTATGAATGAAAGAGACAGGAAAGGAGTGTGAGTCTTACTGCCTAGCGACAGTAAGACTGTATTTCTATGTCAGCGCTGGCAGCGGAGTGGATTCCAGAGCTACACCCTCCACCTAGGAAGAGCCGATCTCTGACGTCTTAACCTACTCGGTCACAGATCCTACATAACTGTGGGCATCAACCACAGGCTAGCCGTTTATTCAAAGTTTATTCTTTATATGGATTACAATGCTGAGTTTACAGAATTTGGTTTTTGTGTGGTTTACATGTAGTAAAATAAAGATTACAGAGTGTAATCATTCTCATAAGCTGGAGTTGCAGTAACCTTACGAGTGTGCTGTTTGCTATTTCAACTTCTCCACTCATAGTTATGTGTAGCTCCGTAGCCGAGTTGGTTAAGACATCAAAGCTTGACTCACTGTCTAGATGGAGCGTGAAGGACCAGGTTCGAATTGGCTGTTGGCCTTAAGACAAATGACTGTATATAATTTATCTCGTTTCTCTGCTTTATAATATTCAGCCTTAAGCGAAATGTAATCCCAATGAAAGTGTGTTCTGTATATTGCCTTTATACTCGTTCCTGTCAGTGTTACTCATTTACAGATAATAAAATATCTGAAATTAATATCCCTGTATTTAAATACCTTGTTACAACCAGCAAGAGTATCATTATTGTTGGCTTCAACAAGAATGATACTCTGTTAGTTACCAGTTAACCAGTGCATGACATGAAGCTTCATGGCTTTTCTTAGACGGAATAAGTCTTGTTTTTTTAATCTTACTCATCCACGTATGATAATTTGGCATGTTTGTCCTAATTTGTGCAGGAAAACAAGAGCAAATATCATGCCTGCAATTAAGTTCTTATAATTAAATGCTGATATAAAAAAATCAATAGTCGGGATTATCACAGATTAAGGACGGGAAATGTAGGTCAGCATGCATCTCTTGACAGAAAAGAAGTCTATAATTAAGACTTTGGGGACCATGAGCTGACGTGAAACATTATTACTGCTGAATTCCACCTTTGCGTTTTTCTTGACAGTTCCCCCCCCTTCTCAAAATTTATGGCTGGAAAATCGTTTGTCTCACGATTTTCCCCACTGACTGACGTTTCAGGTATTAAGTAATGTTTGAAATTCACTTCTCTATCAATTTTTCAAGCGTATCTCTAAATTTGCAGTTCAAGGCGGGTGACTAGATGCTGAAGAGCTTTTGATCCAAGGGATTTAAGCTTCCTTCCTATTTCTCAGGTCAAGCCTACTTACCACCCGTTTGCAAGGCGCTGTGTGGCCCGTACTGGGCGAGCATTTCACCGTGAATATAACAGAGGTAATTAAATTACAGTCTGTCAAGACTTGCGCCTCAGGCAAGATTAATTGTTGTTGGTTGCGCCTCAACCATATTAATAGTCGCTGGTTGTGTCACAACCATATTTATAGATGTTGGTCACAATATAACCATATTAGTAGTTGCGGGTCGCTCACAACCATATTAATAGTTGTTGGTCGCTTAATAGTTACTGTCGAGCCACAACCATATTTGTTTTCTCAAAAGTTTTGAACACCAGTATAAAATTAATTTCGTCTTGACAGTATCCAATTTGAGAGGAGGAACGATGCACCTTTCTCGTTCATCACTGTTGTAACGATATTACATTATTAACGCAAATTATGAAAGGGCTGGAGAGAGAGAGAGAGAGGAGAGAGAGAGAGAGAGAGAGAGAGGCGGAGGAGAGAGAGAGAGAGAGGAGAGAGAGGGGGGGGGAGAGAGAGAGAGAGAGAGGAGAGAGAGAGAGAATAGAGAGAGAGAGGAGAGAGAGAGAGAGAGAGAGAGAGAGAGATGCTGGATGGGAATAATCACGAGAGTTAGCAATAAAAATGAGCTGAGCTGAGTGAAAAGAAAAATATTAACAATTTCCATCCAGTTACAATTATGACTGTGAAGGCCTCAGGTAGACCTAGAACAAGAACAAAATTATAATGCTTGGAAAAGGAAATGGAGAATAGAGATGGGTTGCGATATGGGGAAAAAAAAAACTCACTAAGCAGTTAAGGAAAGACTTAGAAATAACTGTTCCCTCATGCAAATGTAAACAGGATAATAGCAGAACAGGTTCAGCTTACAAGATTTACAGTAGGATTTCAGGAACCTTAACAAAGACTTAGAAATAACGCTTTAATCTCTTCTATGTACGGGTTATTTGTGTGTTGTTCCGGCCAGAGTATTGTGCCTTTTTTTAGTTATTTAAGTATTCAGGGTCTGTATAGAACCCTCACATAGTAAAACACAAAATTAAGTTGGTGTATTTAGATCTACGTATGTGCGATCCGAGAAAGGAATCCCTGTACTGCCGAACCCCAGCCCCCTCTACCTTAATGCACATGACTGGAATTGTATAATGTACAGTTCAAATTTTTAATGCGGTTTGAAGAGTTTATGTGAATCCTCTGAGGTATTCGTAAGTTGTCGCAGGAAAACCAATATCCTAATTTCTTCAATGAAAATGGGGAGAAACTAATTCTAATCTTCCACGAAAAAAAACCCACTAGGTTTGAAAATCTGATGCCAGTCTTTAAAGGCATTCTCTAGTTATCTAACAGAGATCAATATAATAAAACACACAAGTACTTATTGAAAGTTTTGAAACTGAACCAATGAAATTTTGCAGATTATCAAACAAAATCCCTAATTTCCACTTTCCCAATTTGTTCATGACATGAAAAACGGAAGTCTACATAAACCAAAATAAATCCAAACTTTTCTTTAAGTATGACCCCACCAATTCATTCTACGGTAATTTAACGGAAAATATTTTATGAAACAAAATCGGCAAACTAATTGATACACAATCCTGAACTCAAGGCGAGGCTTTCTTTGAGAAAACACATCGGCACTGAAAATTTGAAGCCGATCAGAAAATGCATTTTGCAGTTATTTCACAGAATCAACTTTATTAACGACGTTAGTAAATTTAATAAATATACACCTACACAGCCTAAAGCCCCAAAAACCTGAATCCCTTTCACAAAATGCGCCAGCCATCGAAGCTTGATGTCTTTCTGATGAGGAAAACACCAGTTATTGAAAAAAAAAGAAAACAATGCTGACCATTCCAACTTTCTTCTAAGTATTAGGTATTCTGAAGTTACAAACATTCGGTGTTGGTTTTTATTAAAGAAAGCTTGGTATGCAATTTTCGTTGTGCTAAATTGTGATTTGCCAATTTTAATCAATAAATCGGTTACTTTGTAATAACTAGAGAATAACACTTCCCGTCGGTGTCAAACACTAAGCTCTGATGTATCTATTGTAGTTATTGGATAACAAGAATACTATGTCAGTATGACGGCCATGGCATTATATCGCACCAAAATGTAATTAAAGGCCAACTACACTCGTGAAATTTAGAAGATACTATAAAAGCTTTCTTTTCTTGTTTATGTTATAATAAAACAATCTCTTTAATTGCTCAACAAAACAAATTTTATTACATTTTTTACTCTCCAATGATACATTTTTTTTTTTTTTTTTTTTTTTTTTTTTTTTTTTTTTTTTTTAATTAAAAAAATTGTCTCCAGTACCATCCAAATTCAATACAAAAATGTTTCCTATTAAATAGATACACCAGCCCATAATTTTTAAAGAGGTGGACTGGTAAGCCAGTGGAAGGCCTCGGTCAGATGACCAAAAGCTCCAGTTGCGGGTTTTCATATGATTAAGACCCACGTCCTGTTTCCTGATAAACATTACCAACAATAGGTACATCAGAGCTTAGTGTTTGACACCGACGGGTAGTGTTATTCTCTAGTTATTACAAAGTAACCGATTTATTGATTAAAATTGGCAAATCACAATTTAGCACAACGCAGATTGTATACCAAGCTTTCTTTAATAAAAACCAACACCGAAAGTTTGAAGCCTATCCGGAAAGGCTTTCTCCAGTAACTACTGTAAATCCAAAGATTCGATTTTTTATGAATAATCACAGTAAAATTTCAAGGTTGCAATTACACAAACTAATTTTATTGGGCATCAGCCTTGTTATTGAATACAACAGTGATAATATGAAGCCGATCAGAAGAGGCATTGTTTGTTTATTGATCGGATATCAGTTATAATTTATTTAATAAAATTGGCAAATTGAGACCAAAAGAGCCCAGTAGCAACACGAACTTTCCATTCAACAAAACACACCAGAGCTAAAAGTGTGATGCTGATTAGAAGAAGCATTCTCCAGTAATAGCAAGATTACCTAGATTCCATGCCTTTTTATATACGTATTGTAGTATACTAACAAATTTACAGCTATATAAACCTGTAGTAACCTGTGTGTTAAAGACGTCAACTTTAAAATACTGACGCCGTTCAGAAGAGATGTATTTGATTATATTTAACTTGTTTTAACGAGGGGGGGAGGGAATCACACTATTTTACACTTAAAATTGGAAAAATGGTACCAACTATTAACAATCGCAACATTCTTCCAGTTAAGATACATTTTCTAAATATTTGAAGCGGATTAGAATAGACGTTAACTTGTCTCACTGAATAAAAATTATGATCGGTTTTGATCATAGGTCTCCTGCACCTGCCAGTAGTTTCATAAACTCTTCCCCAGGTACAGTAAACCAGAGTTGAAAAATTTAAGCCGACCGGATGAAGCGTTTTCAAGTTACAAATGAAAGTTAGGATGAAGGCTGAAGGCAGAAAAATAATTCAACCATCTTATAGATACTCCTGCAAGAATAACTAAAAAATAATCGAAAATCGATACGAGTGCATCCAGACTGATGCCAAACTCAGGCAAATGAGCTGGTTAAAAAGGAAATGGGAGAGCATTGTCATCCATCACTGGAAAAAGGAACACAATGCTCACGACATACAAAATACTCACGACATACATTTTTTCAACATTTTCGTAATTAAAAAGCGGAATGTTCTGAAGAATGACACAGAGGCAACATGGCTATTTCACGTGAGTAGTACGAAAGGAGCAGAACCATGAGCTAGAACTCTATTCTGCAAAATTAATTAGGAAATAAAAAATATGAAGTGCAAACACGGCGTTTTAAAGAAAAAAAACTAAGAAACAAGTTTCTGTACATATACACGGATTGAGGAAGATAACCTGTGCTTGTTATTTGATGCAAGTAAATTGAATATGACATGGAAATTGGAAAATAATAATGATTAAGTCATTGCTGATCCAACTAGTGTGAAGAAAGGGGGGAAAGGGAACCTGGAAATATGTTAATAGAAACTTGAAGATGATAATCCTGATGCCACGAAACAGTTTGTGTGAGTCGACGCGACTAGGACGATGATAGTTCATTCCCAGTGTAAATAATGTAGTTGTTACAGGGAAAATTAATTTGTGAGTGTAACTGAGACAATCCTGACCTAAAGTGTGTGATGTAAAGAACTTGATGAAGAGAACTATCAAAGGATCAGGGATAGAAAGGGGATGAAAATTTTTTTTTTTATTGAACAACAGGACTGAGCTCGGTCACGTAATAATTTGTTAGGGCAACGGCCAGGGAAGAAAAACAAACCAAATGTTTGTGAAGGGAAACTTTTTCTAGTGTCCTTTCGATATTTCTTTTAAAATCAGTTTACAAGTGAGGCTTCTTGTTCTATGTTTGTTAGGTTAAGTATTCTATATTCTTTCGTGTCCTTTTTTGTGATGTTATTAGTGGTTATCACGTTTACTCTCTTCCTGTCATCAACCAACAAAAGCCCTGTGAATTTGTTTGTTTTGTGTGTATATACTCTCCAAATAAGAATATCTTGCGTAAAAGCACAATTTTTCTGAATCACTGTCTGATACTATTAAATATTTTGCTGGAAACTACGAGATTTGATATTGAGGAAGATTTAATTTACATAATATAAATTATTAATTTTTAACTACAAATTCACTTGAAAGTTAAATTATGTGGGATATTAGAAAATAAAGAGGCAAATCACTGATCAATGTTCATATGACCAAAACACTATTATTTTGAATAAGTGCACCTTTACATCTTTAAAAAAGGACATTAAACATTAAACATGTAGCTACTGTACATGATGCCAGAATCCACATGTTAGTGCAGTGGTCCAGCCACAGCCTTCCAAGTAAGCTCCGTCTGTGTTCCACATCGCTCTTTCAATGCGTAGGCCTCCTAAAGAGAAAGGTTTGGCTCTGTACTTAATCAAATCAGCTGTTGCAGCCTCCTCATGAAAAGGGCAAGAGACATGAGAAGGTCATGCGTAAATAATGTGATACATCCTTTCGAGAGGCAGGGTAAGTGAAAAAAATTATGTGCCCCTCTTTTTTTCAGATCCACCTCTTGGATGGGGTCGAATGCCTAACCCAACCTACATTTTTTTTTTTACCCTTAACTTCAATGAAGTGCCTTTTACATAGTTTCAATTTACCAGAGGACATCTGATGCTTCGCAAGTGAAGCTCTCAATCACTGAGTGATTCTTTTTTATACCTTAGGGTGGTATCGTCATTCCATCCTGGCAGACTTCCATGTTGTAGTATTTGATGGATTATGATCAAGGTTGTCCAGAGCACCCACTGTGAAGAACCCAAGTCGTAGTTAAGGGAGACGCATGGCACTGCTTGTGTTGGCAAACGGCAGTTGCCAGGTGATTTTTAATCTGTAGGGTTCGGTTATAGCTAACACTGAGGCCCAGGTCAAAGAACTCTCTGAACTGGTCTGTGTATGGTCATTCAAAACAATGTAAATTGACAAATGTAGTTCATGATTAACAGAGTATCGAGTTTTGGCTCAAGTACAAGGTCTCGTCATGGTGAGGTACTTCTGGAATTACATTGAACTCTGATCCATTAGGTCAGCTCCGTACAGTATCATACTCCAAGGTAGTTTTCACGAACTCCTCTTGGCACACGAGTACAAATGAACCAATAAAGTGAAAGTCATCTGACTCTTGAGAACAATTTTTTTTTCGAACTGCCTTTGCACCCTTATATTCCATAACAAAGGGCACAGATCTCCAACATAAAATTCACGCATTGGCTATAAATAACAATAAAAATAAATATTTTGTCTGGTTTGTTCACTTGTTCCGAAAATAAGGTCCTGAGCTGTCTGGTCAGTTTATAAAACTCGATGTGCTCCATGTTCAGTGTTTATTTTTCAAGGCATCCCCAAAGCGAGACCTTTAAAAGTTGACTGATATTTTCTTTTACTTTGTTTTTCTTCCAACTGTTCGATTTTATTTTGCTCATAATTCTAGAACAATTCATCCAATCAGCTTCAGTTCTTCAAACCCTTGTGTATGGTAATAAGGACATAATCTTGAGACAGTTGAAATGTTCCTGTGTACTCTGAGTCATTCCCAGCATCCTGGAATGGCTCGAATACATCCAAAACCCTCAATGGTGTAGCTTCAAGCGTCCAAAAATATGTGCATAAAAGCTCGACGACGGTAGAGAGTGACCATTTAGTGTATAAAAGAGTGTGAATTTTTTATTCCCGTTAAATTACGTTAAATTAATTTCAGTTTATCTCTTCTGAACAGCTAAAATATTTAATGACTGATGCATCTTAGAGTCAGGATAATACCTGCTATGTTTCGCTTGTGTTCAGGCAAATTTGTTGCTACAATAAATTAGTAAAAACCTTGGAATTGTTGGCATCAGTGTAATAACTGGAGAATGACTCATCTGTTCGGCTTCAAATTTTCACCAATGGTGTAATTTAGTGAAAACAGGGCTCACGCTGGATTGGCTGGCATTAACCCAATATTTCTAATATTACTGAATTAACAGTGATATTCATTTATTACTCAGTAACCAATGAATGTTTCTTCCTATTGGTTTCAGAAATATTATTGACGATGAATTCTATATGAAGTTTAATCTCAGCAAGTGCAAATTTGAAACTTTACTGAAATAGTTATATATCTTGCAACCGCTGGAGGCAAATTAATTACTGTAGAATACCTTTTTTTTTTAAATCGGCTTCAAGCTTGCACCATTGGTGGGATTTATTAAGATATATCTTGTAACTCTGACTTGTCTTACTTTCAGTTTACCAGTTTTGTTAAGCAAATTGTTTTCCATGCACTAAATAAGGAATGCTTTTTCCGGTCAGTTTCCAACCCAAAATGCTGTTGTATCGTAATAAGAAGCATTTTTGTAATAGTTTTGGACTGTGTTGCTGCCCATTTTCCCATTTTATTTATAATTTTGCCCATTTCATTTATATCTTTTGCCAATTTTATCAAATTGGAAAAAAATTATAAATAGAATTTAAATCAGAAAAGGAAAATAGCAAAAAAAATTTAGCGGCTTTATGGTATTTTTAAATTTAACAAGGGGAGGCTTTTCTATATTTCGGAAAATTCTCAGTTTATTACTTAGAATCAGTTTCAAATTTCCAATGATTATGTTATGTATCTTGGGCAAGACTCACGTGACTATTTGCATGTGTGGATTACCTTTGCACAATGCTACATAAGTCATTAACAAATTTTGTTTGTATGTGATAGGTGGAGTCAGGCTTACAAACCATACCACAGGCGGGGCTAGAACCCGCGATCAGAGAGTATCAAAACTCCAGACCGTCGCGTTAGCCACTGGACCAGCTAGCCACAATAAGATTCGTCCAACTAGGTATATTTCTACACCATAGGAAGGTTAGCATAGGCACCACTGTGACCACAAATGCAATCGTGTCATTACGATTTCGTGAGTCATGGAGCCAGGCTTTTCTGTTAAGCTCCAAAATTTAAAAAAAAAAAAAAATTGAAAAATTTAAATACTGCTTGTCATGTAAAAATTTCTGAGTGTCGTATCTGATTAGCTTCAAACCTTCCTTGCTGATTACTAGATACTTGAACATCTGCGCGACTTTACGCTTAACGTTCTTGTGTATTTTACGACAGATATCTTTGATCCCTCTGAACGATCTGAATTAGATTTGGTCTGTGTATGCCCTAATTTGCCACTTTTACTGAAGAAATTTGGATATTATTTTCCGTATAATGATTCGTGAATGCCTCTTCGGATTTCCTTTACATCTTTAGCGAATTATGAACATACACTATACTCTGCATTATTTTAATCGCAGTCATTGAGACACTGGGGACTGAGGTTATGGAATACGGGAATACCTTTCTCGGATCACGCACCGTCTAAAATACATTAAGTTTAAGTGTCCAGTGATCTTTGTACATACAGAAGCACCACATGTGCTGAAGTCCGACCCGTCATTCTTGACTCACAAAATCGTAATGACACGATTGCAAACAAACCATACCACGGACGGGGATAGAACCCGCGATCAGAGAGTCTCAAAACTCCAGACCGTCGCGTTAACCACTGGGCCAGCTAGCCACAATAAGAGTCATCCAAATAGGTATATTTCTACACCATAGGAAGGTTAGCATAGGCACCACTGTGACCACAAATGCAAGTTTTTACAGACGAATCTCCAGCTAGCGTGGCCGTGACGAACTCTAGCTCAAGTAACCTCAAAGCCGTCAACATTTGTGGTCACAATGGGGCCTATGCTAACCTTCCTATGGTGTAGAAATATACCTAGTTGGATGAATCGTATTGTGGCTAGTTGGCCCAGTGGCTAACGCGACGGTCTGGAGTTTTGAGACTCTCTGATCGCGGGTTCTATCCCCGTCCGTGGTATGGTCCGTCATACTTGCAATTACAAGTACAGAGCTGCCTGCCTATTACTTCTGCTATGAAATATATGTTTACTACACAGGTAATATTGTTGACACTGACTTTTCTGCCGTTGTACATACGTAAACAGGTGCATATCTTTGTGTATGATACTCTTGCAAACTGCTAGAATTTTATGACAAAAGAGAAGGAATTCAAACACAAGTGACTGGGTCAAGAAGTTGAGGAGCAGACAGAAATAGCAGGAAATCCCCCAAAAGGAATCATCTTGTACTTTATGGGAAGGAGACAAAGAGTGATTATCCGAGAAGACGTCGCAATTGGTAAGTGTAAGAAGTGGGATTCCGTAAGAATCGATACTCTTTTTATTATATTTAAATTACATATTAGAAGTGGTAATCAGATGTTTGTAGAGGATATAAATTTAATAAAGAGAATAAAAGTATATGAGACATCAGACATCTGGCTACTTTAATTAAACCCAATGAAATACAAGGTTACCAAAAATCGTGAAGAGACAGGAAAACTGCAATTTGAGTATAACCTTTGACGGAGGTTGCACACCTTAAGAAGAAAGACGTGGGGCTGAGGAATGCCGAGTACATCACCAGAGGCACACATCATCTGAATAATCTCTGCTATGAATACTCGTTTTACAAGTCCTGGAGAAACTTCCAGGAATTTCAAAAACGATTAGTTTCAACGCTGTATACTTGTCTGACGTGTGTTTGACCTCTCATGGAATACACAGCACCAGAGAAAGTGTAGAGGTATGCAACGATACTAACCCCAGAGGCTAAAAAGAATGAACAGTAAGAAGAGGCTAAAGGAAATGAACCTGACAACAATAAAAGACAAAAGAACTAGTGAAGATATAATGACGACATATAAATACTCAGCGGATTTGACAGGGTGGACAAGAATAGACAATTCCACAGATGCTAGTTACTGATCAGTCGTAGGGATGTCAGGAAGTATTTCTTCAGCCTCAGAGAGGTCAAAAAGTGAAATAACCTGGCAGACTTTATATATAATTTTAAGAAGAGGTATGACAGGGCCTACGAAGCTGAGAGAGAGTACATCCGACAAGCGGCAAGACAAGAAACGGGATCAGAAGCTGTGACTCGTCCACTGCAGTTACAAATAGGTAAATACAACCGAGTACACACACACACACACGCACACACACATAGGTGCTGTTTCTGATATATGTGAATGACATGTCTGAAGGAATAGACTCAAAAGTGTTTCTGTTTGCAGACGATGTCAAGTTAACGAGGAGAATTCAATCAGGGGAGGACCAGGCAGGACTACAAAAGGATCTGGATAGGCTAAAGGCCTGGTCCAGTACATGACTCCTGGAGTTCAACCCTGCCAAGTGCAAAGTCATGAAGATCGGGGAAGGGCAAAGAAGACCGCAGACAGAATACAATCTAGGGAGCCAAAGAGTACAAACCTCACTCAAGGAAAAGCATCTTGGGATGAGTGTAACACCGAACACATCTGAGGCAAACATCAACCAAACAAATGCTGAGGCATACGGGCAACTAGGAATAAGGATTCGTTCAGGACTCTGTGCACCGTGTACATCAGGTCCATGTTGGAGTATGCAGCACCAGTTTGGAACCCACACCTAGCCAAGCATGTCAAGAAATTAGACATAGAGCAAAGGTTTGTAACAACATTAGTCCCGGAGTTAAGGGGGCCTGTCCTACAAGGAGAGGTTAAGGGAAATCGACTTGACTACACTGGAGGACAAGAGGAACAGGGAGGATATGATAACATATAAAATACTGAGAGGAATCGACAAGGTGGACAGAGACAGGATGATTCAGAGATGGGACACACCAACAAGGGGTCATAATTGAAAGTTGAAGACTCAGATGAGCTACAAGGATGTTAGGAAGTATTTCTTCAGTCACAGAGATGCCAGGAAGTGGAACAGTCTGGAAAGGGAGGTGGTGGAGGCAAGATCCATACATAGCTTTAAGAAGAGGTTTGAAAAAGCAGGGAGTGACCTAGCAGCGACCAGTGAAGAGGCGGGCCCAGGAGCTGTGACTCGACCCTTGCAACCACAATTAGGTGAGTAAACACCCACCCACCCACACAAAACACAAAACACACACACACACACACACACACACACACACCCCACCCCACACACTTTCTCTCTTTCTTTCTTCTCTTTCTCTCTCTCTCTCTCCCTCTCTCCTTCTCTTCCCCTTTTTTCCCTTCTCCTCTCCCCCTCTCCTTCCCTTCCCTTCTCTCTCTTTCCCCTCTCACACTCCTCTCCCCCTTTCCCTTCTCACTCTTCCCCTCTCTCTCTCCTTCTACCTTTCCCTTCTCTCTTCTCTCACAAAAAAAAAAATGGTGGGGACTCGCAGGAACCAAGGATCAGATGAGAATGGTTCTGGTAGGAGGGGTGGATGGAGGTGCAGTGGAAAAGGATGGAAAAAAAAGTGGGAGAGAAAATTAGGAGAGCTTTCTGAAAAATGGAGAAAGAACTCTCTGTGAAATTGGAAAAGAGGTTGGAGGAGACAAAAAATTTGGGGAAGGCACAAGTCGAAACTGCAGTAGCCAAGATAAGGGTCCTAGAAGTTGAGATAAATAGGCTGAAGCGAGTTACAGGGGCAGTGACCAGAGAAGACACAGCATATGAAGCTGCGAGGCTGAACAGGAAGGAAGGAATTATGAATTATGCTAAGGTCATATCAGCCTGCCAAGGAGGGCCAAGGAGTGAAAGGGAAGAACAGCTGGGTGCAGATGGAGAGGGTGATAGGTCGAATGCTGAGGCACATCCATGCTATCAAGAGCCACTGGAAAAATCAAGGGAGAAACTGACCACATACAGGCAGAGGGTGAGGCAATGGGAGGGGGAAAGGGTAAAATCAGTGTTTATCCATGGGCTTCAGGAGAGAGAGGAAAGGACACACACTGAAAGGCAGCAGGAAGAAAGAAAGGAGATTGAGAAAATCATCACGGAAATAGGTGAAGAGATGGACGAGATTGTAAATTTTCAGAGAATAGGGGGGTACTCGAAGGGGAGAAACCGACCAATCAAGCTGATTCTCAGGACGGAAACAGTGCGGAACAGGATCCTCCAAGAGAAACCACGGTTGAAATACTCGGAAGAGTACAAGAAGGTGTTCCTAGACAGAGACAGAACACAATCAGAACGACAGTAGCTGAGGGAGAGGACAAAAAAGCGAAAGGAGCTAGGGAAAGAGACAAGGATGGAACCAGCAGAGGTCAGTCAGAGGAGAACAGAACAGCAAGGGCAAGCACACTCACAACTATTCTGAGAACCATACAACCTATCACACCATCCCAACACACACTACAATCCATACCCACAGCCTCCACCCAACACCGAGCTATAGAATCCCACAGTATGCTACCAGGTCTCCCACCCTCACAGGCCCCCCAAAAAACAGTGTTGGAAAGGAAGGTATGGTACACAAACGCTGATGGAATAACAAATAAGTGGGAGGAGTGGCATGAAAGAGTCAAAGAGGCATCACCGGACATCATAGCTCTCACAGAAACCAAGCTTACAGGTATGATAACAGATGCCATCTTTCCAACAGGATACCAAATCCTGAGGAAAGACAGAGGGAACAGGGGGGTGGAGGAGTGGCATTGCTGATCAAAAATCACTGGAATTTTGATGAGCTGGAGAGAGGAGACAGCGGAGAAGAACGTGATTACATAGCGGGAACGCTTCACTCTGGAGGTCCCAAGGTGGTAATAGCAGTGATGTATAATCCACCACAAACAGCAGGAGGCCAAGCAAGAGTACGACGAGAGCAATAGAGCGATGGTTGACACACTGGCTACAGTGGCCAGAAGAGCTCATGCATGCAGGGCAAAGCTCCTGATCATGGGTGACTTTAACCACAAGGAGATCGATTGGGAGAACTTGGACCTGCATGGGGCCAAGATACATGGAGGGCTAAGATGATGGAGGTGGTACTGGAAAACTTCATGTACCAACACGTAAGGGACACTACAAGAGAGAGAGGAGAGGATGAACCCGCAAGGCTGGACTTAGTATTCACCTTTAGTAGTGCAGATATCGAAGACATCACTATGAAAGACCCCCTTTGGGGGCCCTGACCATGTGGTTTTAAGCTTCAAATACACAGTAGAGCTACAAGTGGAGGGAGAAGCAGGAAGGCCAGGACGAATGAAACCAAACTACAAGAAAAGGGGGCTACACAGGAATGAGAACTACCTGAACGGGGTTCAGTGGGACAGAGAACTGGCAGGGAACCAGTTAATGAGATGATGGAATATGTAGCAACAAAATGCAAGGAGGCTGAGGAGAGGTTTGTACCCAAGGGTAACAGGAATAATGAAAAAGCCAGGATGAGCCCATGGTTTAGGCAAAGGTGCAGGGAGGCAAAAACCAAGTGTGCTAGGGAATGGAAGAAATATAGAAGGCAAAGGACCCAGGAGAATAAGGAGAGCAGTTGTAGAGCCAGAAACGAATATGCACAGATAAGAAGGGAGGCCCAAAGACAATATGAAAATGACATAGCAGCGAAAGCCAAATCTGACCCGAAATTGTTGTACAGCCACATCAGAAGAAAAACAACAGTCAAGGACCAGGTAATCAGGCTAAGGAAGGAAGGAGGAGAGACAACAAGAAATGACCGTGAAGAATGTGAGGAACTCAACAAGAGATTCAAAGAAGTGTTCACAGAGGAGACAGAAGGGGCTCCAGAAAGACGGAGAGGTGGGGCACACCACCATGTGCTGGACACAGTGCACACAACCGAGGAAGAAGTGAAGAGGCTTCTGAGTGAGCTAGATACCTCAAAGGCAATGGGGCCAGATAACATCTCCCCATGGGTATTGAGAGAGGGAGCAGAGGCGCTATGTGTACCCCTAACAACAATATTCAATACATCTATCGAAACAGGGAGATTGCCTGAGGCATGGAAGATAGCAAATGTAGTCCCAATCTTTAAAAAAGGAGACAGACATGAAGCATTAAACTACAGACCAGTGTCACTGACATGTATAGTATGCAAAATCATGGAGAAGATTATCAGGAGAAGAGTGGTGGAACACCTAGAAAGGAATGATCTCATCAACAGCAGCCAACATGGTTTCAGGGACGGGAAATCCTGTGTCACAAACCTACTGGAGCTCTATGACATGGTGACAGCAGTAAGACAAGAGAGAGAGAGGGGTGGGTGGATTGCATATTCTTGGACTGCAAGAAGGCGTTTGACACAGTTCCACACAAGAGATTAGTGCAAAAACTGGAGGACCAAGCAGGGATAACAGGGAAGGCACTACAATGGATCAGGGAATACTTGTCAGAAAGACAGCAGCGAGTCATGGTACGTGGCGAGGTGTCAGAGTGGGCACCTGTGACCAGCGGGGTCCCACAGGGGTCAGTCCTAGGACCAGTGCTGTTTCTGGTATTTGTAAACGACATGACGGAAGGAATAGACTCTGAGGTGTCCCTGTTTGCAGACGACGTGAAGTTGATGAGAAGAATTCACTCGATCGAAGACCAGGCAGAACTACAAAGGGATCTGGACAGGCTGCAGACCTGGTCCAGCAATTGGCTCCTGGAGTTCAATCCCACCAAGTGCAAAGTCATGAAGATTGGGGAAGGGCAAAGAAGACTGCAGACGGAGTACAGTCTAGGGGGCCAAAGACTACAAACCTCACTCAAGGAAAAAGATCTTGGGGTGAGTATAACACCAGGCACATCTCCTGAAGCGCACATCAACCAAATAACTGCTGCAGCATATGGGCGCCTAGCAAACCTCAGAACAGCATTCCGACATCTTAATAAGGAATCGTTCAGGACCCTGTACACCGTGTACGTTAGGCCCATATTGGAGTATGCGGCACCAGTTTGGAACCCACACTTAGCCAAGCACGTTAAGAAACTAGAGAAAGTGCAAAGGTTTGCAACAAGACTAGTCCCAGAGCTAAGAGGTATGTCCTACGAGGAGAGGTTAAGGGAAATCAACCTGAAGACACTGGAGGACAGGAGAGATAGGGGGGACATGATAACGACATACAAAATACTGAGAGGAATTGACAAGGTGGACAAAGACAGGATGTTCCAGAGATTGGACACAGTAACAAGGGGACACAGTTGGAAGTTGAAGACACAGATGAATCACAGGGATATTAGGAAGTATTTCTTCAGCCACAGAGTAGTCAGTAAGTGGAATAGTTTGGGAAGCGATGTAGTGGAGGCAGGATCCATACATAGCTTTAAGCAGAGGTATGATAAAGCTCACGGTTCAGGGAGAGTGACCTAGTAGCGATCAGTGAAGAGGCGGGGCCAGGAGCTCGGACTCGACCCCCGCAACCTCAACTTGGTGAGTACACACACACACACACGCACACACACACACACACACACACACACACACACACACACACACACACACAGATAAGAAGGGAGGGCCAACGACAATATGAAAACGACAGCAGCGAGAGCCAAATCTGACCCGAAGCTGTTATACAGCCACATCAGGAGGAAAACAACAGTCAAGGACCAGGTAATCAGGCTAAGGAAGGAAGGAGGAGAGACAACAAGAAATGACCGTGAAGTATGTGAGGAACTCAACAAGAGATTCAAAGAAGTGTTCACAGAGGAGACAGAAGGGGCTCCAGAAAGACGGAGAGGTGGGGCACACCACCAGTTGCTGGACACAGTACACACAACCGAGGAAGAAGTGAAGAGGCTTCTGAGTGAGCTAGATACCTCAAAGGCAATGGGGCCAGATAACATCTCTGCATGTGTCCTGAGAGAGGGAGCAGAGGCGCTATGTGTACCCCTAACAACAATATTCAATACATCTATCGAAACAGGGAGATTGCCTGAGGCATGGAAGACAGCAAATGCAGTCCCAATCTTTAAAAAAGGAGACAGACATGGAGCACTAAATTACAGACCAGTGTCACTGATATGTATAGTATGCAAAGTCATGGAGAAGATTGTCAGGAGAAGAGTGGTGGAACACTTAGAAAGGAATGATCTCATCAACAGCAGCCAACATGGTTTCAGGGACGGGAAATGCTGTGTCGCAAACCTACTGGAGTTCTATGACATGGTGGCAGCAGTAAGACAAGAGAGAGAGGGGTGGGTGGATTGCATCTTCTTGGACTGCAAGAAGGCGTTTGACACAGTACCACACAAGAGATTAGTGCAAAAACTGGAGGACCAAGCAGGGATAACAGGGAAGGCACTACAATCGATCAAGGAATACTTGTCAGGAAGACAGAAGCGAGTCATGGTACGTGGCGAGGTGTCAGAGTGGGCACTTGTGACCGGCGGGGTCCCACAGGGGTCAATCCTAGGACCAGTGCTGTTTCTGGCATTTGTGAACGACATGACGGAAGGAATAAACTCCGAGGTGTCCCTGTTTGCGGACGACGTGAAGTTGATGAGAAGAATTCATTCGATCGAAGGCCAGGCAGAACTACAAAAAGATCTAGACAGGCTGCAGACCTGGTCCAGCAATTGGCTCCTGGAGTTCAATCCCACCAAGTGCAAAGTCATGAAGATTGGGGAAGAGCAAAGAAGACCGCAGACGGAGTACAGTCTAGAGGGCCAGAGACTACAAACCTCACTCAAGGAAAAAGATCTTGGGGTGAGTATAACACCAGGCACATCTCCTGAAGCGCACATCAACCAAATAACTGCTGCAGCATATGGGCGCCTAGCAAACCTCAGAACAGCATTCCGACATCTTAATAAGGAATCGTTCAGGACCCTGTACACCGTGTACGTTAGGCCCATATTGGAGTATGCGGCACCAGTTTGGAACCCACACTTAGCCAAGCATGTAAAGAAACTAGAGAAAGTGCAAAGGTTTGCAACAAGACTAGTCCCAGAGCTAAGAGGTATGTCCTACGAGGAGAGGCTAAGGGAAATCGACCTGACGACACTGGAGGACAGGAGAGATAGGGGGGATATGATAACAATTTACAAAATGCTGAGAGGAATTGACAAGGTGGACAAAGACAGGATGTTCCAGAGACTGGACACAGCAACACGGGGACACAGTTGGAAGCTGAAGACACAGATGAATCACAGGGATGTTAGGAAGTATTTCTTCAGCCACAGAGTAGTCAGTAAGTGGAATAGTTTGGGAAGCGATGTAGTGGAGGCAGGATCCATACATAGCTTTAAGCAGAGGTACGATAAAGCTCACGGTTCAGGGAGAGTGACCTAGTAGCGATCAGTGAAGAGGTGGGGCCATGAGCTCGGACTCGACCCCTGCAACCTCAACTAGGTGAGTAGGTGAGTACACACACAAACACACACACACACACACACACACACACACACACGCACACACACACACACACACACACACACACACACACACACACACACACACACACACACACACACACACACACACACACACACACACTCACACACACACACACAAGAAATTATTATTTTTTGTCTTAGGGTGGTTGAAAAGTTAAGGGACTTGGATAAGGCAGTGGTGGAGGGAAACTCAATACACAGCTTCAAGAGTAGATATGATAAGGAGCAAAACGCCAGAAATCAGTGATGCCAATCAAAATAGTCTAGGAGGCTGGGCCAGGAGCTGTATCTCGATCCCTGCAAGCACAACTCGGTGAGTACTGCTCCGTGAGACACACACACACACACACTCACCCTCCTTCACATATACAGATTCAAATATAAGATTCAGATTTTTGTGCCAATGAAAGGAAGGGAAACTTAAGAGTTAGATTAAAATGAAAACATGATGGATATGGTAATGTAGAAGGAATGACAGAGAGATAGAGTGATGGAGGAATAATAAAAGATGAAAATGCAGGGCTGTAACGACCATAATTAGCAGGAAGGATGTGGTGAAGAAGAAATAACGAGATCATGATGGAACTATTAATGAAGGGAAGATGGAGATACAAATGTTAAGGATGACTGTGATGGTGAGAAGACTATGGACTAGTGTTGTCTGGGAGGAATGTTTGATGTAACAGTCACAGCACATAAGTGTATCACTATCAAATAATGAAAACATAACTAGAGCTGAAGATATTTACGTAACCGGCGAAAATGTTTGGACGTGAAAACGAAAGATAATAATGATTTTAGACTTAAGTGAATCTCTGAATTTATACGTTAGACAGACGCTATGGCTGCTTTGATCTCTTAAATTTTGCCCCACTTGTTTTATTACTTCATTTATAGCCATCATTCAGACTATAACAGCCGCTGGATGTATTTTTGCTAACGGGTATCAATTAATATTGAATCAAAGTTCCTATTAACTGATAACGTAGTCATAATGAAGCCACTACAGTCTCTTGTCCATCCTCGAAGTCTCTGCTAGTGTAACAAACTGTCAACAACACACTCAGCATCTCTTTCTAGTCTCACTTTATTGTTATTTAATATATCGTAGGGGATTATTGAAAGTTATTTGATGCACTCACCCTGTTGCCCCTTGATGCCTTGCTGGTGTGTAGGCTAAGGAAGATGAGTGATATTTAGTGAGGCTGACATCATCATGGCTGGGAGGGACGACATACCACTAGTCTACGATGACAGCTGAATGAGAGATGGTGCCCGTTATGTCTTCACAAAAGATCATTTCAGGAGAAGATGAAGTTTATGACAACTTCCCTTTTTTTTTCTTTTTTTTCTGCCTGGCTTATTGTCCACTAGTTCGTCTTTTTATCTAATTTTTGTCCTACCGATCTTTCTGTGTCGTTCGTCTCTCCCACATGTGTTTTCTCCTCTTCGTTTTCAGTCTATTTTTTCCCGTTATGTCTTTTTTTGTACATTTTTCTTCTGTCTTTATTTTCTCATCATTGTTTCCTACATTTTCAGTCTTTATAGCCTCTATCCTCTGTTTTCCCTCCTCATGTTTTTCTTGTCTGTCTTTTCTTATATCTGTTTTTCCCCTCTGTCTTTCTGCCTGTATATTTTCTTTTGTATCTTTCCCTCTGTTCATGTTTTGTCTGTCTTTCCACCTCACTCCACATTATCTCTGTCGATGCGTTCCTGTCTTTACCCCTGTCATGTTTTCCTTGTTATTCGTTATTCCTGTCTTTCACTCTCTGTTTTCCCTTTTAATGCTTTTTTTCTGATTTCTGTTCGCGTACTTAGCACGATGCTCATCATTCGCAATACCAGCGGAGATGTAGAATAGTCAAGGAAGCAGTTCAAACAGCAGTAGCGCTTACTGGGGTATTTTTAGAAGCCCCTTGAGTGAGGCAGCAGTCACACTCTGCACTGCTGCTAAATCTCCGACCTGGCAAACACGGCTTTCTGCTTATATTTCCCGTCCCGTCAGTGTATATACATTTTTTTTTCTGATACATCTTGCGTTTCTTTTTTGTATGTCAAAATCTCTTGGTTATTCTCATCTACCGGTATTTTCAAATATATGTTCTGTAGATCAGTTTCATAAAAATAACTTAACCTTCATCCACCATAGATTAAAACTCTTCAATTCTGGGTAATAGATGTGTATCACAATGTTTTTCTGATTTGTTTTTATTACAGTCATTCTCCATTTCTGTCTGCAGTTAATTTGTTTGACTTCGCCAGACATTGTCTACTTTCGTCCGTGTGTACTTCTACTCTTAATGATTTTTCAAGAGTCAGATTAAGAGATTCTGCTCATATATTACAAACTAAGACATATTTTCCTACCAAAACTCATATCAATGTCTAGCTCAAGCAATATTTTATGATAATTAATTTAGTAGTGTGGACTTTATTCAGTATTAAGAAGGAAATATATGGAGGACAGGATTAGGCTGATGTCCAATACAGGACAGAGTTTCCATTTGTTCAGTAGCTTGAGTTCTAATTGTGTTAGTAAAGGAATGAAAGAAATGATTTCTGCATCACATGCCACTTTTTTTAAATATCACTTTTAGTAGTAGTAATAGTAGTAGAGGCAACAGCAAATTAAATCCTAGGAGTTAGTCGACAGTTGTGGGTAGCATCGTGAGGAAGGATCTAAAAGGATGACACAGGGAATATGCCACACTATTTGACATTCTTGCATTATACTGCGTTATTAATCCAGTTTGTAAAATTATACAAATGAAGGAATATTTCCTCTGATGTAAATCTAAGGATCAATGTGATAAATTATCGATAATATGAAAAATATATGTAATATGATAATATACATTTTTCCAGTATTGTAGTCTTAGTTTAATATTTTTATTACGCACCCCGTACCCATCCTGTGGACTGTAGTCAAAAGATTAGAGAGGTACAAAATGCATAGCTACACAAGTTACAGTAGTAATGAACTATTTACATATTTATATCTAGTTATAAATGTGAAGAGTTATGGCGGTGTTACTTTCCCACAAAATTATTCCGGAAAAGTGCTGGCCCTTCTGGGATCTTGTGTTGTCTTTTACACATTGCCTGGTATTTTACCATCATCTTCCTGATGCGTCTGTGTAGCAGTTTTGGTCCAGAACTGGCATTCACTGTTATGTCAATTTCATATTGTCAGTAAGTCTGTCTTCTCACTTGTGCAAATTCGTTTCTGGCTTTTCTCTTGAGTTCTCTGCTTTTTGTTGTAATTGCCTTTTTTTTATTATAATCTTACATTTCTTTTATTATCTTCACATTTTCGTTGAACAACAAGCTCTTCCTTTTACTGTCATTGCTTCTTCTTCTAGATATGAATTCTCTATCTTCCGTGTTTTTCCTGGTAAGTACTCTGTTGTTATTGGTCGTTCTGTCTGCCAATTCCCTTTTCACTCTTCTGCATTCAAAAATTTGCTAATATTTGCATAGTGGTTTTCAGAAACCTATTTTCTCTCTTCCCCACCGTTAATGTCTTCCTTAATATTTACTTCCACAGGGTGTATGAAACTCATTATTGTACGGTGACTAGGTGCCTGAGGCCTGATGCTGGTTTAACTCCTGTTCTCTTGTATTGTGTTCCCGACATGATGACTTGCAGCTAAATGGTAGCGTGTTTGTCTGACAACCAAAGACAAGGACTCACTCTTATGCTAGATTTAGATTTTGCCACCGAAGTGGCTAGTTTATTGTGCACCCCATATCCATCCTGTGGACGGTAGCGCGAGAGCATGTGGATACACAAAAGGCCTAGGAACTAGGCCCCAAAGGGTTAACAGGAATACATATGGATTTATATCTACATATCTATAGTTCACTTATCTGTTACAAGCAAATTTAGGAAATTTGCTTAGTATATCTGGTATCTTATTTTCATTAATAAGATATCGTGACATGTCACATAGGTTATTATACTGTCTGTCTCTGTATTCCTCAATAAGTGGACAATTAAGCACATAGTGTTCAAGAGAGTGACCATATGCCTGATCACATAATTTACATTTAGTTTGATCATCATCTGTGTGTCTCCCAAACTGCCAGAAGTACTTGTAACCAAGCCTAAGCCTGGCCACTACAACATCAGTCGGTCTGTTCGCATTGCAAGTTGCTCCATAAACATACTTATCTACGTTCATGTTATCATAGTGGGTTATAGATCTACTCAGGCTTCTAACTGCATTCCTATAACAATCATCTTCATTATTTACTTCTCTCCTAATATTATTCCTAATGTTAGACACAGTTATACCAAAGTTATATTCTACGTTCTCCTTCTGGATACTCTTCTTGGCTAACATATCAACTTTATCATGAAGGAGTAATCCAATGTGTGATGGGATCCATAGCAATTGTACATTAATTCCTTTGTCCCTAATTTTTGAGTATCTATACCTGGCTTCCCCAATGAGCATGTTGTTGGAGTTATTATATGAGCCAAGAGCCTTCAATGATGACATAGAATCAGTAATGATGATAGAGTCAAGCTCAGTGTCATAGGTTAGCTTTAGCGCCATTAGGATTGCAAACAATTCAGTTTGCAGTGTAGACGCCAGTTGTTAATTCTTATGCCTAACTCAACAAATTTATTATCGTTCTTAACTAGGGAGGTGGCAACAAGAGCAGATGCAGCCCTGCCAGAAGACTCCTGTTTAGATCCATCAGTGTATATAACTTGTGATAACTTATTACTACCAGCTAGGCGAAAAATTTCTTCTTGAGCAGTTGCTCTAACAAGAGATTTAAGGAAGGGATTACTAGCAATGAGCTTCTTGGGAGGGACCTGTAGGTATGTGATATTAAATGAACACATCTTCCATGGAGGGGTGAAATGCTCTTGTTGCCTACAGTGATACAGTTCATGCAGGTTATAAAACTTAATGCAATTGCACGTTTTCACAATCCATTTAGATCTGTGTGTATTTACCTCTAGACACTTGGTAAGATTCACTGTGACAGTGTCTGGTTCGTTTCTCAACATTCTAATACCGAGTACAGTGTTAATTTCAACAATCCTATCACTGATACTAGAAATACCAAGCTCCTTCCTCATGTTAAGAACTTTTGTAGATCTGGGACAGCCAAGAATAGTCCTGAGAGCTTCATTTTGCATTAACTCCAAGGGTCGGAGGGAACTTTCTCTAGCTAATATCAACATGGGAGCAGCATAATCAATTAAGGACCTAACATAGGCTATGTACATCATTCTCACGATTCTCACATTAGCACCATAGTTGGGATTGTAGCCAGCAACAGCTTTGAGAGCATTTAGCCTAGCTTTACATTTCTTGTTTAGTTGTGGTATAGTGGATTTGTTAAAGGGTACATCTACACCAAGATATCTGTAAGTTTTAACGTAGCTAATGATTTCACCCTGCAAATAGATGGGTGGGGGATGTCGTTTGCTTGTTAATATCTTTGTTTTAGAGGAAGATATTATGAGGCCTAGTCGATTACAAATTGCTTGAACTTCATTAAGAATGGTATTCATCTTCTTATGCCCTGTTGTATGGATCATGATATCATCAGCATAGCTTATAGCTATATGTTTAGGTGAGGCAGGTAGAGCATTTAGGAGAGAATTAATCAGAATATTAAATAGCATGGGACTAAGAACTCCTCCCTGCGGTGTACCTAAAGACATTTCTTTAGAATCACTTCTGAAGCCTTGGTAAAGGACAGAGGATACTCTATTTGACAGGTATCCTATTATCCAGCAGAGTAAGCTACCACCAATATTCATTTTGGCTAGTTCATGTAGTATAACGGTTCTCTTATGCTAGTAGAGACGCATGGGCAAATTTGTTGAGACCTGCTCCCCCTCTTCACTTACGTTAATAGGTACCTACTGCAAGTGTATTAGATGTGGATTTCTATTATTCCAGCGTTCCTTTATTTATTGGTATCTCTGATGATTTGTACATTTGGGATTGTCTTGGTGATCTCCTTTGCTCTCAAATATTGCTTTATTATTGTCTTCAAATTCCTTTCTTAGTGTCTTTTTGTTTGACGGTGGTGGACTGTAGGAACCCGTTACTACTACCTCGGGACCCCAGTCTAGACTGTGCCTAGCATGTAGCCATTTGACTCGACTCAATTTCTCCACTCTTCTGTCCTCAAAACTCAACTGCTTTCTTTTGATTTGTAGTGCCACTCCTCTCTTATCCTGTACTTCATCTTTCCTCAGTATTGATATCAGCCGGCAATATGGTATTTATCATCTCAGTAACTTTCTATCCATGAAAGGTGTGATGTATGGGGCTGTCTCCGCAATTAGTTTATCCCATTCGTCATTCTTAGATATTTATCTGCGTTCTTGTACCCTAGTCTAAGATTCTATTACGTTACTTTACTTTAGTGTATATTGTCGAGAGAATGGAAGGAGACTGGTAGGGAGCATTGATAGAATAGGATGACTGGGAATATATAGGAAATCTTGCCTTGAATTGTGTGCTCACCATTGGAGTGGAAGAGGACATAGATGGAAACAAGGAGACATAGGGTATAGTGGGTATTGTTATTGTGCTTGCTGTGGGAAGAGGGGGGGAACTTGAAGTGGGCTCGCTGGAGGCTCAGGCGGGGGATTTCTCCAGGCTGAGCCAGTGTTTTTCTCGCTGCCTCAACTGTTCAGTCTCCTTTTTCATTTTGCCTCACTCCAGGTGCACATTGTATACCTTATACTTCTCAAGGAAATTTTCTGTGTTCGGATCCAGTATCGCACAATATCTGACAGGAGGGTTATTTTCAGTGGTCATCGTTTATGTTCTCATGAAGTTGTTCGCACCCACTTATTTGCACCGAGTTATTCTCATCGAGTTACTCTCATCGAGTTGTTCTCATCGAGTTGTTCCCATTGAGTTGTTCTCATCGAGTAATTCTTGCCGAGTTGTTCACACCTAATTGCGCGCACCCAGTTGTTCGCACCGAGTTGTGTTGAGGCACAGTTCCTGGCCCAGCGTTCTAGACTCCCTTGATCGTCATCATTGATTTCTCTTCTCTAGGGAGAAATTGCGTGTGTGAATTCATCTATTTATGGTTGCCAGAGTCGAGTATTTGTTCCTGGCCTTACCTCTCCGCTGGCTGCTGTTGGGTTCGCTTTCTCCTGGCTGCGTGAGTCCTGTCATACCTATTCTTAAGGTTATGTATGGATTCTCCCTTTTCCACTTCACTGTCCAAGTCGTTCCATTTCCTGATCCCTAAGGATAAGAAGGTATTTCCTTATATCCCTATTGCATGTCTGTGTTTTGAGCTGTCGATTGTGACCTCTTGTACCTGAGATCTACTGTGTGTGTGTGTGATGTGTGTGTGTGTGTGTGTGTGTGTGTGTGTGTGTGTGTGTGTGTGTGTGTGTGTGTGTGTTGTGTGTGTGTGTGTGTGTTGGTGTGTGTATGTGTGTGTGTGTGTGTATGCGTGTGTGTGTGTGTATGTGTATGTGTGTGTGTGCGTGTGTGTGTGTATGCATGTGTGTGTATATGTGTGTGTATATGTTGTGTTGTGTGTGTGTGTGTGTGTGTGTGTGTGTGTGTGTGTGTGTGTGTGTGTGTGTGTGTATGTGTGTGTGTGTGTGTTATGCGTGTGTGTGTGTGTGTGTGTGGTATGTGTTGTGTGCGTGGTGTGTGTGTATGCGTGTGTGTATATGTGTGTGTATATGTGTGTGTGTGTGTGTGTGTGTGTGTGTGTGTGTGTGTGTGTGTGTGTGTGTGTGTGTGTGTGTGTGTGTGTGTGTGTGTGTGTGTGTGTGTGTTGTGTGTGCGGGTTTTGGTGGGGGCGTGGGTGGGTAGACGGGCGTGTGGATTTGTGTACGCGTGTAATACTGAGGGTCGGAGAGTGTACACACCAAGAAAGCTTTTAGACCAGGTGATAAAGAGTACGGTAAAGATGACCTTTGTGTTACCGCAGACAAAGATCGAAGGGAAAGGGTGTCGTAGCCACTATGGGAAAGAGTTAAATTAGTGAGAGAGGGAGGGAGGAAAGGAAGGAAGGAAACAGGAAGAGGAAAAGGAAAAGAAAATGTTTTTAAGATTTTAGTATTAAAGTTAATCCTTTCCGTGACGCACAATCCCATAAGCTCTGAATATTGCAAAAAATCGGCTATTATGCACGTACTTACAGCTTGTTATGTTTGTTTGCTTGTGTGCGTGTATGTATGTGCGTGTGTGATGAATGGTTTGAAAAACCGACAAGTTGAAGATTGAGACACTTATGCAGCATATGGGAATCTTTATTCAGGAAACGTTTCGCCACACAGTGGCTTCATCAGTCCAATACAAAGAGGAAGGCATAAGGAAGATGGACTGAACACATCGACTCCAGGCTGAGGGACTGATTACCTCATACTCCTCCTCTCCTTACGCCTTCCTCTTTGTATTGGACTGATGAAGCCACTGTGTGGCGAAACGTTTCCTGAATAAAGATTCCCATATGCTGCATAAGTGTCTCAATCTTCATCATGTATGTAAGTATATATATATGTATATATATATTATATATATATATATAATATATATATATATATATATATATATATATAATATATATATATATATATATATATATATATATATATATATATATAATATATATATATATATATATATATATATTATATATATTATGTCGTGCCGAATAGGCAGAACTTGCGATCTTGGCTTAAATAGCAACTCTCATCTTGCCATATAGGACAAGCGAAAATTTGTGTATGCAATAATTTCGCCAAAATCATTCTGAACCTAACGAAAAAAATATTTTTCACTGTGTTTGTTTAGTATTAAATTATTGTAAAAGTATCTAAAATATATTTAGTTAGGTTAGGCTAAAATAAATTGTTCTTGTTATAATAACGTTAGGTAAGTTTTCTAAGATTCTTTTGGTGCAAAATAATTTTTTTTTACATTATCATTAATGAAAAAAATATATCTTTAAACGTATAAGAGAAAATTTTAGAAAGGATTTAATTTTAAATGAGTTTTTGCTAATTGACCAGTTTTACATATTCGGCACGACATATATAATATATATATATATTATATATATATATATATATATATATATATATATATATATATATATATATATATATATATATAATATCACTCAAACTACATTTTTATACTTCATATATAAATATGGAGAATTTAAAGGTAATAGTCGATGAACTGAGGAAGCCGACACGGTGACAGAAACAGTGTGGAAATAAATGGTATAAAATACCGACACAGTGGAAATATAAACACATATGCAGTTTAATGTGATCCTTTATTGACAACGTTTCGCCCACACAGTGGGCTTTTTCAAGTCACAAACAGATCTACCTGGGTTGGAAGGTACGCGAGTATTTATAGTCAGGTTCAGAATGTTGAGGTCAGGTGGAGAATGCTGCATCTGATGATCTACCGAGTGGGGTTATAGAGTCTAAAATCTTGGGTAGCTTGGAAGGGAGATTGGATAAGTTGTGAGCAGAACTTCTGCAGTGTTCTATGTTCTTATGTGGGATATCGATGAAGAAGTTTCTTGGCAAGTGGTTCAGCTATGTTATAGAAGCCATTGTTCTGGTTGAAATTGTTGGTTATAGAGATAAGCGATGATTCCAGGATTCTTCGGTATTGAGTGTTGTTTTCTCTGGCGATAAGTCTTGAGTTTCTGTAGTTAATTAAATGGTTGTGTGAATTGCGGTATTGTACACAGGCATTCCTTGTGTCGTCAGTCCTGCTTGCGTATTGGTGTTCTGAAATACGTGTTTGGAGGTCTCTTGATGTTTCGCCCACGTATAATTTGCTGCAGTCATTACAAGGGATTATATATACCCCTGCAGAGGATGGAAGCTTGTCCTGTCTATTACTGGTGATGTCCTTGATGGTCGTGGTTGTGGAGGTAGATACTTGAAATGAGGTATTGGAAAAGATGTTGGAAACATGTTTGGCAATGGAGTTGGTGGGGAGGACTATGTATCTCTTCTCGGCAGTGTCTTCTCTGGGTGTGTTGAAGATGTTTAATGCCCGCCGTCTGCAGTCTCTGATGAAGTGACGAGGATAGTGGAGTTTAGAAAATACTTGTCAATTATAGTGCATTCTTCCTCAAGGAACTCATTGCTGCAGATTCTGAGTGCGCGCAGGAAGAAGCCTATAATTACACCACGTTTAGTTTTGGTGTCGTGGTGAGAGTAGAAGTGGAGAAGATCGTTTTAGTTGGTGGGTTTTCGTTAGACTTTAAAACGAAGTTCTTGGTCAGCTTTGCAGAGAAGAAGACCAAGGATAGGAAGAGTGTTGTCGACTTCCTCTTCAAGTGTGAACTGGATAGAGGGCTAGACCTGGTTGAGCTTGTCTTGGAGAGCTTGAACGTTGAAGCGTCTGGGAATGTCGTCAACATACGTAGCCAGGTGACAGTCGAAGGAATAATGCTACAAAAGAAGCTTTTCTCCAAGCCAGAACACTAGGCACAGCACTCCGGGGCAACATGAACAGACGCACCGCCGAAATTATTTGCAGCAGAGTTACCACAGCGAATGTTCAACAGAAGATCAGACTTACTAGGAAACTACAAACTCTCTGCGATAACAGTCATTGGAAAAGTTTAGGAAGACCTGAAATTATTCAGAATCTTTCATCTCGTCAACTGTCAACCACAGAAACCGAAGCCCTCAGCTTAGGCCTCAAATTCGCAACAGGAATTACGAAACCAAAACAAGACCTCAATTTCATCGCCAAAAACTACAGACACAATGACTCCGACTTCCAAAAAGGTTTTCTTCAAGGCATCATCTCAGCAGCCATCTCTACACGCAGCTCCCCAGTCATACCTCGACGTTACATCATTGCACTTAAAGGCTTAGCAGAAGACACGACCATCAGGGTCACCACCGCTGATGAAGGAGGTGGTGTTGTTATCATGAACACTGACGATTACAGGAACAGAATGCTCAATCTACTTAATGACCCAGATACCTACAAACCTCTCACAACTAACCAAGTGGACAACCTTACCAAAACTTTTCTTCAAAGGACTCGCCGCATTCTGAGGAACTCAGAACAAGGGAAGAAACTTCTGCACACCATACCCAGAAACCCCAGACCCGCCAGAATGTACGGCCTCCCCTAAACTCACAAGCCTGGTATCCCATTGAGGCCCATATCTTCGGGAATAGGCAGTCTCAGTAGTAAAGCCATTGCCTTACCAGGTGAGAAGATGGGTATAACGAACTTATTGTCCCATCGTATTCCACTTGAACCTGGTACTAGACCTATCTATATACCTGCGTACAGAATGCCTCATTCACAAGTTGCTGTCGCAGAAGAATTGATCAATCAAATGCTTGATGATGGAGTTATTGCACCTAGCAATTCACCTTGGAATGCGCCCTTGATCCTAGTACCTAAGAAGGATGGTACTTGGTGCCCAGTACTGGGTGATCTTTTACGTAACATCGGAGATAACAAAGTCTTTTCAACCCTGGACTTGTTACAAAGGGTTTTGGCAAGATCCCTCTTCACGAGGACACCAGCCAAGAGCTAACTGCATTCTCTATCACGCACGCCTACATGTTCATTATCACTTTCTCTCATATGGTGTTTGGATTACGATCCTCCCCCTATCAAGTTCTCAAGGCTCCATACTAATATCTTTAGAGTCTCATAGGTAATGCACTATGGTGTACTTAGATTAATCGTATCCGTCATGTCTAAAGACGTGGATACAATCACTTGAAAAAGACTTGATGTTAGATACTTGAGGTAAGCTTGAAGAAGCCAATTTTAAAGATCAAACTGTCTAAATGTCAATTTTTCAGATCAGAACATGTAAGTTTTTTGGTCCACGTAGTACTCCTAGAGGGGTTACGACTGTACCAAAGTAAAGAGTAAGCAGGTAACTGCAGTACTAAATTTTCCAACTACTCCTAAAACACTGCTGATGCCTGTAAGATCCTTTGTGGGCTTAGCAGGTTTATATTTAGATCTATCAAAGCCAATTTTTCTTCATAGCTGCTCCTCTACCTGAGTTGCTTATGAAAGATGCTCTTTTGTTTGGACCTTTACCGTCAAGAAAGAGACACTCCAAACTCTAAAAGAAAAGCTAACATCTGCTCCAATCTTTGAAATATCCACAGATTTTTATCTAAGCACCATCTATCTGACACCTGATGCTCTTCTATTGGCAAAGCTGCCGTACTAGCTCAGAAGACTGATGCAATTACAACGCAGTTGCATTTGCTTAGCCGAGTCCGTAACAGGAAGGCTGAATGTAATTATAAACCGTAACTGAGCAAGAAGTTTTTAAGCAATAGTAATGGTCTTAAAGCACTTCCGAGACATTATTTATCAGTACTCTGTACATGTCTTGACAGAAACCATGCTCGCACTGATACCTTTATTCCAGAAACAAAACAACCTACTGAAAGGTTACAGCCAGATGGATTGACTATCCAGGAGTTTTATCCCATACCTTTGAACATTTACCTGGCAAGAAAACTCACATGTAGTCGAAGAAGCCTTATTGCGACATAAAGTATTGTAACTTGCAGACCCTTCATTTAGTGCTCGAAGATGGTAAAGAATGCTCACGAACAGATCCCATGTAAGTCTGGGTGATTCGCTTCCTGCTCCAGGAAGATCTTATTTCAGACTGTGAAGCCACCAGCACCCACCAGTGACTTTGTCCATAACCAAGAGAATACTGTATCGAACAGCCGAGTTGGTACACCCTAGCAGAAGAAGTTTAACCAGTTCGTAATTTCCCACAGTCCACTAGTGAAATGTTGCCTTACAGCTAGTTCACGATGTACCAGGGTGTTGCACACCCTAGTATGGATCGTTCAGTAAAAGACAAGCCAGATTGAAATACTTTTGCCTCGTATGGCAACTGATATTTCTGAGTATGTTAAAAATGAGTGTCTGCCATGCAAACATAGGGGTAATGCTAATGGCCTAATACCAATCCAATTGTATCAACCCTAGCAAACCTTGGGAAAGAGTTCACTAGATTGTTAACTAATTTTCCAATGATCCCTCCCTCCAGGCAACAAACATCTATGGTTTATGGTAACCATTTCACCAGATATTGAGAGTTTAGTATCCTATTGCAGCGATAATAACTGCCGAACAGTAGCTAAAGCTTTACAAGAACGCATATCTGCAGGCATACCACCCCAAAGTTCCCTAGTCTAAACAGATAATGGAGGAATTCTGTAATGAATTTTTGAAAATTTGTGCACTTGTACAAGATCTCTAAATCCACCATTGTTCCTCATCAACCTGCCAGCAATGGTTTAGCGGAACGTACAATAAGAAAGTCTTGATGTCTTGAGAGCCCACTATCAATCCCAAACAGTGGAAAACATGGGATGAAGTTATACCTGATATTGCAGTGTGCTATAAATTCCTACTACAAATGTTTCTATAAGGTGACACTCCACATTATGCATTGGTATGGTGTAGATAAACGTTGCCTTATGAGTTGCTATAGTCTAATCTGCCGAAAACCAAATTAACAACAACCCTGATATTTCATAGCAACCGTACAGTTATAGCTCAACCAATAAGTGTCCTTTTAAGAATTCCGTGAAACACTTCATAAATCACAGCAGAATTACAAGAGTCGCAAACACTCGAGCAAAGAGCCATCCAAAATCAAAGAGGTACGAGAGTTAGCTGACCACTTAACAAAACGTCTGCACTCCTAAGCTTGATCAAAAATTTGTGGGTCCTTATCGAGTAGTTGAACATATCACTGGCAAATAAGTTATAAGGTTCGAGCCATTAGTACTGGGCAGTATAAATAATCGTAATTTAGCAATTTTTTCATTTATAGATCATATGAAGTTAGTATGAGTGATAATGAAATTTTCCAACCCAGACCTAATGTGCAGACAACTCTGACAATCCTCCTCCCTGATCCTGTACTCTCTACCGCTGCTCACTCATCAGACGATCAACCTGAATGTCGTTATTCCCTAACGTACACAAACAGGTATTGAGAAATCCTCAAGTAATCATTTTGTAACTACAATTCAGATTTGCCCACATACAGCATGAGTTTAGCCAGTGCAACAGAGCCTTGATCCTCCCAGAGATGACAACCCATTCTGCATATATCAATCTCACCCTAGCAGAGTTGGGGTTAAATTAAATAACCAGTAGAAGATATAATTACAGTACAACTTTATCAGTATTTCAATAATTTTTTTTTTGTGTTCCACGATCTCTCCGACATTCTTAGAGTTAACAGTCTAGACTTGAGTGCACCGAATCAGTGCCTTTCTGTTAAACACTTCTTTCTCTTGTTGATATTCCTTCCTCGAATCCGTAGATCACATTGAATACAGATCGATCGATCAAATTTTTTTTTTAATCACTTCTATTGTGTAATCACCAACATAGAGTTTCATTCGATACGTTGTGCTATATTATACCTTGTATTGCATTACAGTTTTTATTACAGTTTCAAATTATGTAACTTCCATTCCAATTATCAACTTATAATGTTAAAATTCATTGTTGGAGTAACTTTGACATTGTATAGAATCACCCAAGCCTATCACCTGCCGTCTCTAGTTTGTATTAGTTGTTTTTCGGGACGACATAACGTAGCAGTCGCCAAGCCTCTCAGGTAGAGTACCAGTTTCCTAGTAACGAGTTACCATAACCAGTGTACCAGTAGATGACTCACTACCAACCATCTGTGTGAATCATTGACTGTATTCATATTGCTGCTGACCATAGCAGGATTTCAAACACCCTCACCTGTAGGCACTATGGGTCAGTCGTAGTTAAGCAGAGAGAGAGACAGGTCGGATGTTGGCACTTTCCATACTTCCCGTTATATATTATATGTACTACCAGCCTACGTGAGTATTTTTACCCATCCACGTATCGAAAACCCACATGACAGGCAGTGCTCCCCACCAACTCTCAGGAATTCTCGCAAAAAACTCTCTAAAATCTTAGGCACTATCAGTCCAGCACATCTCAAACACTCGGGTGATCTTCTCAATCGCATTCGCAACATCAACATCAGGAACAAGAAACTTTCCAGCCTTGACGTAACTTCCCTATTCATCAAAGCACCTACTACACAAGCCATAGATCTCCTGCGCAGGAAAATTGACGATTCACTTGATCTTCCTATTCCAGCCAACGATTTCATCGACCTCGTTGAACTATGTGTTGGCTTTACGTGTTTCTCTTTCGAAAATCACCTCTTTCAGCAGATTTTTGGACTACCCATGGGCTCGCCACTCAGTGCCGTCCTGGCGAACTTATACATGGAACATCTGGAAGCCGAGCGTTTCTCCACCATTATTCCTTCAACTGTCACCTGGCTACGTTATGTTGACGACATTCTCCTCATAACTCCCAGACGCTTCAACGTTCAAGCTCTCCAAGACAAGCTCAACCAGGTCGAGCCCTCTATCCAGTTCACACTTGAAGAGGAAGTCGACAACACTCTTCCTTTCCTTGATCTTCTTCTCTGCAAAGCTGACCAAGAACTTCGTTTTAAAGTCTATCGAAAACCCACCAACCAAAACGATCTTCTCCACTTCTACTCTCACCACGACACCAAAACTAAACGTGGTGTAATTATAGGCTTCTTCCTGCGCGCACTCAGAATCTGCAGCAATGAGTTCCTTGAGGAAGAATGCACTATAATTGAACAAGTATTTTCTAAACTCCACTATCCTCGTCACTTCATCAGAGACTGCAGACGGCGGGCATTAAACATCTTCAACACACCCAGAGAAGACACTGCCGAGAAGAGATACATAGTCCTCCCCACCAACTCCATTGCCAAACATGTTTCCAACATCTTTTCCAATACCTCATTTCAAGTATCTACCTCCACAACCACGACCATCAAGGACATCACCTGTAATAGACAGGACAAGCTTCCATCCTCTGCAGGGGTATATATAATCCCTTGTAATGACTGCAGAAAAATTAACGTGGGCGAAACACAAGAGACCTCCAAACAGTATTTAAAACCCAATACCAAGCGGGATGACGACTCAAGGAAGCCGTGTACAACCACCGCAATTCCCAAAACCTTTAATTAACTACAGAAACTCAAGACTTACGCCAGAGAAAAAAAAAACTCAATCCGAAAAATCCTGGGAATCATCGCTTATCTTAAAACCAAACTTTAAACCAAAAAATGGCTTCAAAAAACATAGCTGAACCACTTAAAAAAAACTTCTTCATCGTTTCCCACATAAGAACTAGACCCATGCAAAAGGGTTGTCACAACTTATCCAATCTCCCTTCCCAAACTACCCAAAATTTTAGACTCTACAACCCCACCGGTAGATATCAATGCAGCATTTTTCCCCCTGACTTTAAAATTTTTGAACCCGATTATAATACTCGCGTACTTCCACCCCAGGTAGATCTGTTTGTGACTTGAAAAAGCCCACTGTGTGGGCGAAACGTTGTCAATAAAGGATCACATTAAACTTCATATGAGAAACAGTGTAGAAAGAAACTATATATTTTGATCTCCAACTGTATATATCAGTGATCGAAATATAAAATGTGTTGTTACACTGTGTTTCTGGTTCCATGTGCGTTACCACCTCGCTTCATAATACATAATAGAGATAATGATGACTCACGAAATCGTAATGACACGATTGCAAACAAACCATACCCCGGCCGGGATTGAACTAGCGGTCAGAGAGTCTCAAAACTCCAGCCCGTCGCGTTAGCCACTAGACCAGCTAGTCACAATAAGATTCGTCCAACTAGGTATATTTCTACACCATAGGCCAGCTGGTCTAGTGGCTAACGCGACGGGCTGGAGTTTTGAGACTCTATGACCGCGGGTTCAATCCCGGCCGGGGTATGGTTTGGATTGTTTTAGAGATAATGATGTATACATATGTAAGTTTATTCATTATTTCATAGATAAAATAGTCAAGTCACTCATAAAACTTTTCAGCAAGTCTCTCGAAATTTTTTCGCGTTTAATAAGCTTTCTATATTTTTTATGTTTTTTTTTTCTATGTATGACGAATGCAAAGCTGAAAAATAATTCACTTAGATTTTTCGAAAATTCTTGATGATATATATTTCTCTGTTAGAGACTTCTTTCAAAAATGAAATCCCCTGTGATATAATAATAATAATAATAATAATAATAATAATAATAATAATAATAATAATAATAATAATAATAATATAATAATAATAATAATAATAATAGAATAGTAATAATAATAATAATAATAATAATAATAATAATAATAATAATAATAATAATAATAATAGTAATAATAATAATTTTTATATCTAAAAGTACACGTACAAAGTATACAGGTCTAGCTGATGTCAATGACAAACTGTTATATAGAAAGCCCCTTACTATACCTCGCTTCTCCCGTCTCTGACTGCTGGCCTATATATACTGCCTCCTTCTCTCTTTTCTGTTAGTGTGAATTCTAAATTGTCCATGTCGGACCGAAATGTCGTCGTAAGCTCCTATCACCTATGTGCGGGTTATTTGTGTATTCAAAGAAAGGCTTGCAAAATGGTTATCTGAATACCAATACGAAGTAGGCAATAAATATCAGTAAAAAAGTATAATACTTTACCAGTACGCAAATAATCTTTCGATCAGAGGAAGTTCAATTCAAACTTTAGAAGACAATGTAATACTGCACTCAGTCTTGGTCACCATATTTAAGAAGGATATTCAGAGGCTGATAGACCTTCAGAAGAGCTGACTTATTCAGCTTAGAAAGACTAATAATTAATAATGATACCGAACACGTACTTTTGAAGTATCAAACAAGTCGTACCGATCTCCAGTCAGAAAAATATTTAAATACTACCCCATCAAAAGTGATGTGCCAAAATTATTTTAAAATAACAAATTAGTTATTTGAGTCCACTGCAGCGAGAGAAAGAAAAGAAGTTATTGAGAATAATGAAAAATTGAGTGATAATAATTTTTATTTTATTTATTCATAACCAATCCTTTAAACTTTAAGGTCGGTTCGTGCTTCATTTCATTTGTGTAACTTTATATAACGGACCTAGTAGTTGGTAAGTTTTGTGAAGGGAAGATGTAGCGACTGAAGGACAGTGAATGAAAGAATATTAGTGAATGAAGGAATGTTCACTAATGGAGGAATGTTCAGTGAATGAGGGAATGTTTAGTGAATGAGGAAATCTTCAGTTTAATATAGAAAAATGAAAAGTTCTAAATGCTGGACAGAACAATAACCATGCCACTTATAAACTGAATAGTGTAGAAAAGGATTTAGGAGTTCTGGTTAGCAGTAATCTGAAACCAAGACAACAGTGCATTAGTGTTCGCAATAAAGCTAACAGAATCCTTGGCTTCATATCAAGAAGTATAAATAATAGAAGTCCTCCATCGAGCAACTTTACCAACAGCTTAAGGAAGAATTGAGGATGGCGAAGATGGAGATTCGGCGACTGACCGAGGAAAACAAGAAGATTCGTAGTAGTCCTCCTGTTTTGAGTCCTCAGGTCAAGAAGGGAAACTGGTCAGTGGCTGGACAGCAGGGAACGAAGTTGACGATCAAGAACACGAATGGAGAGGTAGAAACGATGAAGAAGAAAGAGACTGCCGTGGAAAATGTTGTGGAAACATCTAATACATTCTCAGTGCTACCCGATGAATGTGAGTCGACTACTGGGAACGTCACGACGAACGACATCAAGGAAGGTAAGAATATTGTTGTTGTGGATAGCCAAGTTAGGTATATGGATAGGGCGTTCTGCTTGAAGGACAGGAGTAGGAGACAGAGGGTTTGCTTTCCTGGGGCTGGGATGGAGGATATTGTTAGCCGTCTGGATGACATCATGAGAGGTAATGGGAGCAATCCTATTATCTGTCTCAGTGCTGGAGGCAACGATGTTGGCAGACGTAGGAGTGAAGACCTGATTAGCAGGTATAGGTCAGCAATAGAAATAATTAGGTGGAAGGGTGGGAACCCTGTCATATGTGGTATTTTGCCAGGGAGAGGAGTTGGAAATGAATGGTTGTCCAGGGCAATTGGTGTCAATTGATGGCTGGACAAATACTGTAAGGAAAATGCGGTAACATTCATTGACAACTGGGACCTCTTCTATGGCAGAAATGACATGTATGCCAGGGATGGGGTTCACTTATCTAGGTCTGGGGTGGGAGCACTGGCAACTGCAGTGGAGGGAGCTGTTAGGACTTTAAACTAGGAATAGTTAGTGGTATGGGTTTTGGCAGGAAAACAGTGAAGTCCCAGTGTAGTAACATTATGAGTTCTAGGGGAACTAGTAATAAGCAGAACGAGGTAGATATTGAAAAGCCAGTGACACTGGGTGATAAGGACAGTAATAGGTTTAGTAGAAAAACAGAAATGAGCAGGAAGGGTAAAGAGAAAGGAGAGTCTTTCAATGTTTATTATGCAAATATCCGTAGTGCTAGGAATAAGATGGACGAGTTGAGATTAGTTGCTAGTGCAGGTAACATTGATGTATTTGCCTTAACTGAGACGTGGTTTAATTCAAAAAGTCGGGACGTGCCTGTGGAATGTCACATTCAGGGTTTTAAATTGTTCCAAGTAGATAGAAGTATCGGGAAGGGGGGTGGGGTGGCATTGTATGTCCGAGATCGCTTGAACTGTTGCATAAAAACGGGTATTAAGTCTGAGGTAACACATACAGAGTCTGTTTAGATAGAATTTTCAGAGGGGCATGAAAAACTGATTTTAGGAGTAATATACCGTCCCCCAAACTTAGATAGGGACTAAGGGAGACTACTATGGATGAAATTGTGTTAAGGCCACAAGGCACGATAATGTAGTAATTCTAGGAGACTTTAACTTTAGTCATATTGATTGGAATTTCTTGACTGGGAATTTAGAATCATACGACTTCTTAGAAGTAGTTCAGGATTGTTTTTTGAAGCAGTTTGTGACAGAACCTACAAGGGGAAATAACCTGCTTGACTTAGTTCTGGCAAACAATGAATCCCTTGTTAATAATTTAGAAATGTCAGAGGAATTGGGTGCTAGCGACCACAAATCAATTACATTTAGCATTGAATGGAAGTACGATAGTAGCGATAACTCAGTATCAGTCCCAGATTTTCGCTTAGCAGATTACGATGGGCTTAGAGAACACTATCATCTGTTGACTGGGGTAACGAAGAGAGCTATCAATATGACAGTTTTCTGAACACTATACATGCTGCTCAAAGAACGTTTATCCCTTATAAAGAAATTAGATCAAATAGAAATGTCCCAAAATGGATAAATAATAGGCTGAAATATCTACTAGGGCATAAGAAAGGAATTTATAGGCGTATCAAAAGAGGTGAGGGTCACCTTATGAATCAGTATATTGACATTAAGAGGGACATTAAAAAGGGGATAAGAAAAGCTAAAAGGGACTATGAAATTAAAGTTGCTAGGGATTCTAAACTAACCCAAAAAGTTTTTTCCAGGTCTATAGAACAAAAGTTAGAGATAAGATAGGCCCCCTTAAAAATAACTATGGGCATCTTACTGACAAAGAGAATGAAATGTGCTCGATTTTAAATAATTATTTTCTCTCGGTTTTTACACAGGAAGACACTAACAATATTCCAGTAATTAATTTTTATAGTGGGCTAGAAGAAGATAAATTATGTAACATCACAGTCACTAGTGAAATGGTTGTGAAGTAGATAGACAGACTGAAGCAAAATAAGTCGCCGGGTCCTGATGAGGTTTTTTCAAGGGTTCTTAAGGAATGCAAAATGGAACTCTGTGAACCATTAACTAATATTTTTAATTTATCTCTTCAAACAGGTGTAGTGTCTGATATGTGGAAGATGGCTAATGTAATTCCTATTTTTAAAACAGGGGACAAGTCGTTACCGTCAAATTACCGCCCAATAAGCCTGACCTCAATTGTAGGCAAATTACTAGAGTCAATTATAGCTGAGATTATAAGAAGCCATCTCGATAAGCATAGCTTGATTAATGATACTCAGATGGATTCACAAGAGGCCGGTCTTGTCTAACTAATTTATTAACTTTTCTTCAGTAAAGCTTTTGAGGCTGTTGACCACGATAAAGAATTTGATATTATTTACTTAAATTTTAGTAAGGCTTTTGATAGAGTTCCGCACAAAAGACTGTTAAAGAAAGTGGCAGCTCATGGCATTGGGGGAAAAGTGCTCTCATGGATCGAGTCATGGCTCACAGACAGGAAGCAGAGTGTCCATAAATGGGGTTAAATCCGAGTGGGGATCAGTAACAAGTGGCGTTCCACAGGGATCAGTCTTGGGCTCGTTGTTGTTTATAATATATATCAATGATCTTGATGAAGGAACTATTAATGATATGAGCAAATTCGCCAATGACACAAAGATAAGTAGGATAATTGATTCAAACGTAGATGTTAGGGAACTTCAGAAAGATTTAGACAAACTCCATTCTTGGTCAGAAAAGTGGCACATGCAGTTCAATGTAGATAAATGCAAGGTTCTGAAGCTCGGGAGTGTCCATAACCCTCGGGAGTGTCCATAACACTTACAAGTTAAATAATGTAGAACTTAGCCATACAGATTGCGAAAAGGACATGGGGTTATGGTAAGCAGCAACCTTATATCAAGACAGCAATGCCTAAGCGTACGTAATAAGGCAAATAGATTACTGGGATTTATATCAAGAAGTGTAAGCAACAGAAGTCCAGAGGTTATACTGCAACTTTATACATCAATAGTAAGGCCTCACCTAGATTATGCAGCTCAGTTCTGGTCTCCATATTACAGAATGGACATAAATTCGTTAGAAAACATTCAGCGTAGGATGACTAAATTAATACATAGCATTAGAAATCTTCCTTATGAAGAAAGATTGAAGACTCTTAAATTACATTCACTTGTTAGACGAAGAAAAGAGGGGAGACATGATCGAAGTGTTATAAGTGGAAGATAGGTATTATAAGGGGATATTAATAAAGGGCTTGAGGAATCTCTCCAAGAGAGAAACCCGCAGTAATGGATTTAAATTAGATAAGTTTAGATTTAGAAAGGACATAGGAAAGAAAGTATTGGTTTGGAAATAGGGTAGTTGATAAGTGGAACAGTCTACCTAGTTGGGTTATTGAGACTAGGACTTTGGGTAGTTTCAAATTTAGGTTGGATAAATACATGAGTGAGAGGGGTTGGATTTGAGTGGGACTTGCACATCAGAGCTTATTTCTTGGGTAGCATTGAAAATTGGGTTGGGCAAATGTTTTGTTAGTGGGATGAATTGTAAAGGACCTGCCTAGTATGGGCCAACAGGCCTGCTGCATTGTTCCTCCTTTCTTATGTTCGTATGTTCTTATGATGCAAAATGAGGTAACCAGAAAAAGGCTGACTGAAACACATGTGAGGTGAGAGTACACATGACAAGATAAATAGAAAGGGAGTATATGGGAGGGGAAGAGAAAGAGGGTTTATAATGTTTTATTGAGGAAAGGAGAAAGAAATAAGTAAGGGGAAGGAGAGAATGAGCTGCACACGCAGTATTCACCTAAGTGAGAAAGACACTAAGTTGACAGGGAAAACGTTTATTGCAACATTTCCCCCAGGCTCTGCTCTTTATCGAGTGTATACTCCATACAGTCTAGACCTCGACGAAACGTCGTAATAAAGGTTTCCCTGTACTGTCTCTCTCACTACCTGTCGACTGAAGCCAGAGTTTAAAACCTCATCTAAGCACTCAGGATACCAAGTGAGTCCGTAAGTAAATTTCCATACACTAGGAAGGCTGGCAAAGGCCTCTAGATACATTTCTATTCACTAGACAAGCAACCTACGCAATGCCAATCTCCATAAAATTTTCGTTGACTTGTTCTTGTCCCCCCTCCCTTTTTTTTTTACTGTAAAGAGAAGCCCGAGATGTTCTCGAGGTTGGCCAAAATATAAAGTAATCTTTTTATATTTGTGTAACTGGTTGTTTGTAATAAAGTTGGTAGAATTACCGACAATATGTAAAGTAAAAGGACACAAGTGCAACGTTTCGCTCTCCAGGAGCTTTATCAAGCTCATGGAGAGCGAAACATTGCCAAAATAAAAATGTCACATTAGTTGCACTTGTGTCCTTTTACTTTACAAACTGGTTGTTTGTTCCATTGAGCATGTTTATTATGCGTGTGTGTGTGTGTGTGTGATGTGTGTGTGTGTGTGTTGTGTGTGTGTGTGTGTGTGTGTGTGTGTGTGTGTGTGTGTGTGTGCGTGGTGTGTGTGTGTGTGTGTGTGTGTGTGTGTGTGTGTATGTATGTATGTTGTGGTGTGTGTGTGTGTGTGTGTGTGTGTGTGTGTGTGTGTGTGTGTGTGTGTGTCTGTGGTCTGTGTCTGTGTGTGTGTGTGTCTGTGTCTGTGTGTACTCACCTAGTTGAGATTGCAGGGGCCGAGTCCAAGCTCCTGGCCCCGCCTCTTCACTGATCGCTACTAGGTCACTCCCCCTGAACCGTGAGCTTTATCATACCTCTGCTTAAAGCTATGTATGGATTCTGCCTCCATTACATCGCTTCCCAAACTATTCCACTTCCTGACTACTCTGTGGCTGAAGAAATACTTCCTAACATCCCTGTGATTCATCTGTGTCTTCAACTTCCAACTGTGTCCCCTTGTTGTTGTGTCCCATCTCTGGAACATCCTGTCTCTGTTCACCTTGTCGATTCCTCTCAGTATTTTATATGTCGTTATCATATCCCCCCTGTCTCTCCTGTCTTCCAGTGTCGTCAGGTCGATTTCCCTTAACCTCTCCTCGTAGGACATACCCCTTAGCTCCGGGACTAGTCTTGTTGCAAACCTTTGCACTTTCTCTAGCTTCCCTACATGCTTGGCAAGGTGTGGGTTCAAAACTGGTGCTGCATACTCCAATATGGGCCTAATGTACACAGTGTACAGGGTCCTGAACAATTCCTTATTAATTAACATGTCGGAATGTTGTTCTTAGGTTTGCTAGGCGCCCATATGCTGCAGCAGTTATTTGGTAGATGTGCGCCTCCGGAGATGTGCCCAGTGTTATACTCACCCCAAGATCATTTTCCTTGAGTGAGGTTTGTACTCTGCGATCTTCTTTGCCCTTGACTAATCTTGTGTACGAATGGTACACTTTGCATTTGGTGGGGATGAACTCCAGGAGCCAGTTGCTGGACCAGGCCTCCAGCCTGTCCAGATACCTTTGTAGTTCTGACTGGTCCTCGTTTGATTGAATTCTTCTCATCAACTTCACGTCATCTGCAAACAGGAACACTTCGGAGTCTATTCGTTCCGTCATGTCGTTCACAAATACCAGAAACAGCCCCGGTCCTAAAACTGACCCTTGTGGGACCCCGCTCGTTACAGGTGCCCACTCTGACACCTCACCACGCACCATGAATCCCTGTTGTCTTCCTGACAGGTATTCCCTGATCCATTATAATGCCTTCGCTGTTATCCCTGCCTGGTCTTCCAGCTTATGCACTAATCTCTTGTGTGGAACTGTGTCAAACGCCTTCTTACATTCCAAGAAAATGCAGTCTACCCAGTAGGTTTGTGACACAGGATTTCCCATCCCTGAACCCGTGCTGGCTGTCATTAATATCCTCGTTCTTTTCTAGGTGCTCCACCACTCTTCTGATAATCTTCTCCGTGATTTTGCATACAATACAAGTTAGTGACACTGGTCTGTAGTTTAATGTTTCATATCTGTCTCCTTTTTTAAAAATGGGGGCTACATTTGCTGTCTTCCATACCTCAAGTAGTCTCCCTGTTTCGATAGATGTGTTGAAGATAGTTATTAGTGGTACACATAACGCCTCTGCTCCCTCTCTCAGGAAAGATGTCATCCGGCCCCATCGCCCTTGAAGTATCTAGCTCCCTTTAGCAGCCTCTTCGCATCTTTCTCGGTTGCATGTATTGTGTCCAACACTTGATGGTGTACCCCGCCTCTTCGTCTTTCTGGAGTTCCTTCTGTCTCCACTGTGAACTCTTTTTTGAATCTCATGTTGAGCTCCTCATGTACTTCACAGTCGTTTCTTGTGATCTCCCCTCCTTCCTTCCTCATCCTGATTACCTGGTCCTTGACCACTGTTTTCCTCCTGATGTGGCTGTACAACAGCCACTGCTACGTCATTTTCGTATTGCCGTTGGGCCTCCCTTCTTACCTGTGCATATTCATTTCAGGCTCTTCGACTGCTTTCCATATTCTCCTGGCCTTCTATACTATCTCCCATTCTCTTGCACACTTGGGTTTGGCCTCCCTTCATCTTCGGGTGAACCAAGGGCTCATCCTGGCTTTCTCGTTATTTCTGCTACCCTTGGGTACAAACCTCTCCTCAGCTTCCTTGCATATTGTTGTCACACATTCCATCATCTCGTTTACTGACTTCCCTGCCAGTTCTTTGTCCCACTAAACCCCATGAAGGAAATTCTTCATGCCTGCATAGTCCCCTATCTTGTAGTTTGGCTTCATTCATCCTGCCCTTCCTGCTTCCCTCTCCACTTGTAACTCTACTATGCATTTGAAACTCAGAACCACGTGATCACTGGCCCCGAGGAGTCTTTCATATTTGATATCTGCACTACTCAAGGTGAATACTAGGTCCAGTCTTGCTGGTTCATCCTCTCCTCTCTCCCTGGTAGTGTCCCTTACGTGTTGGTACACGAGGTTTTCCAGTTCCACCTCCGTCATCTTAGCCCTCCACGTTTCCGGGCCCTCATGTGCCTCCAGGTTCTCCCAGTAGATTTCCTTGTGGTTGAATCACCCATAATCAGCAGCTTTACCCTGCTCGCATGAGCCTTTCTGGTCACTTCTGCCATTGTGTCCACCATCGGTCTATTGCTCTCATCATGCTCTTGCTTTGGCCTCCTGCTGTTCTGTGGTCGATTATACATCAGTGCAATTACCACCTTGGGACCTCCAGACTGAAGTGTTCCTATTATGTAATCTCTTACTCCTCCTCTGTCTTCCCTCTCCAGCTCATCAAAATCCCTTTGGTTTTTGATAAGTAGTGCCACTCCTCCACCCCCTCTGTTCCCTCTGTCTTTCCTCAGGATCTGATATCCCATTGGAAAGATGGCATCTGTTATAATTCCTGTGAGCTTGGTTTCTGTGAGAGCTATGGTGTCTGGTGATGCCTCTTTGACTCTTTCATGCCACTCTCCCACTTATTCGTTATTCCATCAGCGTTGGTGCACCATACCTTCAGTTTCCTCTTCAACACTGTTTTCTGGGGGGGTCTGTGAGGGTGGGGGACCTGGCAATGTCCTGTGGGATTCTACAGCGTAGTGTGGGGTGGGGGATGTAAATGTGGACTGTGATTAGTACTGAGATAGTGTGTTTGGTTGTGGGGTTCTAGGGGTGGTTTTGTGTGTGCTTGCGCTTGTTGCTCTGCCCTGCTCTGGTTGTCCTCTGCTGATTCTGTCCTTGTATCTCTTTATATCCCCTATCGCCTCTGTATCCTTTCCCCCAGCTGCTGTTGTTCTGTTTTTGCTCTGTCTAAGACTAGGAACACCCTCTTGTATATTGACGATTCCTTCAGCCTTGGTTTCTCTTGCAGGATCCTGTTTTGCACTGTTTCTGTCTTGAAAATCAGTTTGACCAGCCAATGTCTCCCTTTCGAGTACTCTCCTATTCTCTTATTTCAGTTATGTCCTCCTCGCCTATTACTTTGATGATGTTTTCAATCTCCTATTTTTATTCCTGTTGTCTTTCATTGTGTGTCCTCCTCTCCCTCTCCTGAAGCCAATTAATGAACACTGACATCCTCCTCTCTTCCTCCCAATGCCTTTCCCTCTGTGTCTCAGGATCCCCGTTGTATCGCCATTGTCTCCCTTATTTTTTCCTGTAGCTCATGGTGGCATGGTTGTGCCTCTGCTTGCGACCTGTTGCCCTCTCCACCTTCTCCCCCCTCCCCTACTACTATCCCTGCTTCCAACTGCTCTTCCCTTTCATTCCTCGGCCCTGCTTGGTGGGCTGATAGGGTTTTAGTGTAAGTTTTGTCTTCTTCCTTTCGGTCAGGCTCCTCGTTCAGTAGGGGTGTACCAGCTTCAGATGCTATGTCTCCTCTGGGCAATAGCCCTATAACTCGCTTTAGAATATTTAACTCATATTCTAGTGTGAGTGTGTGTGAGTGTAAGTGTGAGTGTGTGTGTGTGTGTACTCACCTAGTTGAGGTTGCAGGGGTCGAGTCCAAGCTCCTGGCCCCGCCTCTTCACTGGTCGCTACTAGGTCACTCTCCCTGAACCGTGAGCTTTATCATACCTCTGCTTAAAGCTTTGTATGGATCCTGCCTCCATTACATCTCTTCCCAAACTATTCCACTTCCTGACTACTCTGTGGCTGAAGAAATACTTCCTAACATCCCTGTGATTCATCTGTGTCTTCAACTTCCAACAGTGTCCTCTTGTTCCTGTGTCTCATCTCTGGAACATCCTGTCTTTGTTCACCTTGTCAATTCCTCTCAGTATTTTGTATGTTGTTATCATATCCCCCCTATCTCTCCTGTCCTCCAGTGTCGTCAGGTTGATTTCCCTTAACCTCTCCTCGTAGGACATACCTCTTAGCCCTGGAACTAGTCTTCTTGCAAACCTTTGCACTTTCTCTAGTTTCTTTACGTGCTTGGCTAGGTGTGGGTTCCAAACTGGTGCCGCATTCTCCAATATGGGCCTAACGTACACGGTGTACAGGGTCCTGAACGATTCCTTATTAAGATGTCGGAATGCTGTTCTGAGGTTTGCCAGGCGCCCATATGCTGCAGCAGTTATTTGGTTGATGTGTGCCTCAGGAGATGTGCCTGGTGTTATACTCACCCCAAGATCTTTTTCCTTGAGTGAGGTTTGTAGTCTTTGGCCCCCTAGATTGTACTCCGTCTGCAGTCTTTTTTGCTCTTCCCCAATCTTCATGACTTTGCATTTGGTGGGATTGAACTCCAGGAGCCAATTGCTGGACCAGGTCTGCAGCCTCTCCAGATCTCTTTGTAGTTCTGCCTGGTCTTCGATTGAATGAATTCTTCTCATCAACTTCACGTCATCTGCAAACAGGGACACTTCGGAGTCTATTCCTTCCGTCATGTCGTTCACAAATACCAGAAACAGCACTGGTCCTAGGACAGACCCCTGTGGGACCCCGCTGGTAACAGGTGCCCACTCTGACACCTCGCCACGTACCATGACTCGCTGCTGTCTTCCTGACAAGTACTCCCTGATCCATTGTAGTGCCTTCCCTGTTATCCCTGCTTGGTCCTCCAGTTTTTACACTAATCTCTTGTGTGGAACTGTGTAAAACGCCTTCTTGCAGTCCAAGAAAATGCAATCCACCCACCCCTCTCTCTCTTGTCTTACTGCTGTCACCATGTCATAGAACTCCAGTAGGTTTTGACAAAGAATTTCTTGTCCCTGAAACCATGTTGGCTGCTGTTGATGAGATCATTCCTTTCTAAGTGTTCCACCACTCTTCTGATAATCTTCTCCGTGACTTTGCATACTATATATATAGTATGCAAAGTCAGTGACACTGGTCTGTAGTTTAGTGCTTCATGTCTGTCTCCTTTTTTAAAGATTGGGACTACAATTGCTGTGTTCCATGCCTCAGGCAATCTCCCTGTTTCGATAGATGTATTGAATATTGTTGTTAGGGGTACACATAGCACCTCTGCTCCGTCTCTCAGGACCCATGGAGAGATGTTATCCGGCCCCATTGCCTTCGAGGTATCTAGCTCACTCAGAAGCCTTTTCACTTCTTCCTTGGTTGTGTGTACTGTATTCAGCACTTTGTGGTGTGCCCCACCTCTCCGTCTTTCGAAGGCCCCTTCTGTCTCCTCTGTGAACACTTCTTTAAATCTCTTGTTGAGTTCCTCACATACTTCACGGTCATTTCTTGTTGTCTCTCCTCCTTCCTTCCTTAGCCTGATTATCTGGTTCTTGACTGTTGTTTTCCTCCTGATGTGTCTGTATAACAGCTTTGGGTCAGATTTGGCTTTCGCTGCTATGTCGTTTTCATATTGTCGTTGGGCCTCCCTTCTTATCTGTGCACATTCATTTCTGGCTCTACGACTGCTCTCCTTATTCTCCTGGGTCCTTTGCCTTCTATATTTCTTCCATTCCCTAGCACACTTGGTTTTTGCCTCTCTGCACCTTTGGGTGAACCATGGGCTCATCCTGGCTTTTTCATTAGTCCTGTTACCCTTGGGTACAAACCTCTCCTCAGCCTCCTTGCACATTGTTGCTACATATTCCATCATCTCATTAACTGGCTTCCCTGCCAGTTCTCTGTCCCACTGAAAACCGTTCAGGAAGTTCCTCATTCCCGTGTAGTCCCCTTTCTTGTAGTTTGGCTTCATTCGTCCTGGCCTTCCTGCTTCCCCCTCCACTTGTAGCTCTACTGTGTATTCGGAGCTTAAAACCACATGATCGCTGGCCCCAAGGGGTCTTTCATATATGATGTCCTCAATATCTGCACTACTCAAGGTGAACACCAGGTCCAGTCTTGTTGGTTCATCCTCTCCTCTCTCTCTCTCTTGTAGTGTCCCTTACGTGTTGGTGCATGAAGCTTTCCAGTACCACCTCCCTCATCTTAGCCCTCCATGTGTCTTGGCCCCTATGTGGCTAAAAGTTCTGCCAATCAATGTCCTTGTGGTTAAAATCGCCCATGATCAGGAGCTTTGCCCTGCATGCATGAGCTCTTCTGGCCACTGCAGCCAGTGTGTCAACCATCGCTCTATTGCTCACGTCATACTCTTGCCTTGACCTCCTGCTGTTCTGTGGTGGGTTATACATCACTGCAATTACCACCTTGGGACCTGCAGAGTGAAGTGTTCCCGCTATGTAATCGCTTGCTTCTCCGCTGTCTCCTCTCTCCAGCTCATCAAAATTCCATCGGTTTTTTATCAACAGTGCCATCCTCTGTGTGTGTGTGTGTGTGTGTGTGTGTGTGTGTGTGTGTGTGTGTGTGTGTGTGTTGTGTGTGTGTGTGGTGTGTGTGTGTGTGTGTGGGTGTGTGTGAGTGTGTTAATACATTTGTTCTAAGTAAAGATAACCTTCAAGTAACAGAAACTAAGTACAACTGAATAACGTGCTAACAATAGTTAGTGCTGTAATCTTTTATTCACTATTGACCTAGTTTGAAGGAATAGGATTATCAAATGTCATCTTTATTTTTAAAGGGGTGGACACGCAAGCCAACTGAAGGTCTCTTTCACATGACCCAGTTGTGGGTCCTCATGTAACTAAGACCGAGTCAAGAGGCATTTGTGCGTTTTTTTTTTATGAACCTTAACTAATCTAACCCAAAGAATTTAGAAAGGATTACTAAAGAAAGCTAACCAGGAGTGAAAAGAAGTAATTAACACTGCAGTAAGCAGTGCTACGCTAATGACTGCCTAGTGCTTAATTCTTCTTTTCTATTGTCAATGTGCCTATTTAGTGTTCTTTTTTTTATGTGCTTCGCACTTCCAAATAGTTTGGTATCGATTGTGTATATATAATATATATATATATAT
>NC_069413.1:45271625-45296826 GCF_026875155.1 Cherax quadricarinatus | reverse complement strand
GAAAATAAGATGTTATTTCTTTGTAAAAAAATAAGAAATATTAAAACCCTTTATACTATAAAAATAAGGCAAAAGGCCCCCAATGGAAAAAGTCACTCGGGTCTGATTTTTGGGTTATCCCGGGTTCTCTAAATATGCGCTTATTGAAATTCTAGAACTGTTTTTGTGTAACCTGAAAAACTTACTACTTATTACTTACAAGGATAATAATTTCCCAGCGTGTAGCCAAAAAATTTCAGAAATTTTTTGGAACAATAATCCATTTTTCATATTTTTTCGATTTTTTTTTTGCCCGCGCGCGTGAACCTGACTGCCCCTTCAGTTTACTCATGTAAGCTACAGGCCATAACCTTTTGTTTACTTTTTTGACCTTAAAGGGGTGCTACCCTGGCCTTTGAAGTATTAGTGTATTTCCTTCAGCATTATATGAAGTCAGCGCCAAACCTCGGGTTGAGTCCGAAACATGTAATGTTACTTGTTTCCCTCTTACCTATTTGTCGGGAAAATTTAATTTGATAAATTTTTTTTTAACCCCCTGGGATTTTACCCCAGGCTTGACTCTTTCTAGGGGCAAGTTCTCATCCCACCAATTTGGTTTCCCATGCATCTTGATAAGTTTTCCTTTATGGTAATTGGTGAGACGATTCCTTAAAAAAAAACATTGTGCCCCCTTGACAGTAAACTACGTTGTGGGGGACTGCATGATTTTTGTTTATCTTTTGAGACTAAAGTTTTTCCTGTGTTTTCCCAATTAAGTCCCAGCATATTTTTTCAATGGGAAATTTCGTTTAGGAAAATTTCTTTGAAAAAGTTCCCTTAATTGTTTTAAATTTGTATTCACACCCTTAGAGTTTTTTTGTTCTTTTTCCTTGTTAGTTTCTCGTATGGGGTTTCAAATCCCCCTTTATTCACGACCTTGAAGATTGTCCACATAAAACTTTTCTTTAAGTTTTCTTTAAAGGGGTTTTCAGATTCTTCAAATGTGTTTTTAGAGTAGTTTAAAAAAGGGAGGGGAGTTGCCCCAAAATACTGATTTGAAACGTTTTGTTTTCACAGGATTTTGAGGTTCATGGGTTTTTTCAGGCCACAAAAACGAGTAAATCTCATCTAGATTTTTCTTGTAGTCCCTCTTAAGAAAGCTTTGGAAAATACCGGTGTAGGTTGGGTTTGTGCGAAATTCTAACACTCTCCGTTTCAGTTAGTGAGGGTCCGGTCATAGACAGTATTAAGATTTGCTCTCTTTATTTGCACGTGCGCTGCAATTTTTACAACACGTAGTGGAGTGGTTTCAGATTTTTTACTCCATGGTGCGGGAAAAATGGCTCTGCTTTCAATTTTATCTTCGATTTTTTCCTCAATGAATTTATTGTCCATTTTTCTTGTATGTATTATCAAAACTCAGTAGCCTGGATTCTTCCGGCTCATGTTTTTGTGCTTTCATCTGTCCAAAAGCCATCGTGTTTTGTAGGCGATGGGGTGATTTAATTTCCGGGGTAACCAACCCTTTTACAGTGTCCAAATATTGTTTAAAAGTCTGGACTTTTGGGGGCTTGGTTTTTTTTACATCAATACCTATCGCATTAAATCCCCAACTTATCAAGGGTTTTCTTTCTTTTTTCCCGTAATGATAATTTTGGGTGTACAGATAGCGGTTATTCTCAAACTAGTACTTTTTCCCATGAATCAATATCAATTCTTTCCCACTTTGAGGGGAGGGGACCACATATCATGGGCCCTTGCTGTTTTCAGCAAGTGAAATCATTTTTTACTAAAAATTTTTTGCAAAAAACGGGTAATAACCCTTTTTCCAATGAAAAAAATTGGGGACTTTTTGGTCCGTCTGTATGTCGGACAGGTAATTTGCCCTTACTGCTTTCAGTTTTGCAACGTTTCTTTTAATCCCTGGACTGCTCAGCTTAGGAAAATATCTATCCCACGCTTCTACTGCTTTTTCCTGTTTTTAGCCCAAACAGTGTTTCTGGCAGGTAAGTCTTTTACCAAAATTGGGGAAAAAAACCAGCAATCTAACTGTTTTTGGAAAGGGGTTTTGTTTTTCAGTTTCTGCAACATGTTTTTCTCATGAAGGATCTTTGGGCCTTGATCAAATAGTGTTAGCCATTGGTTTTGTGTATTTATTAGATAACTAACTAAAGCATGGGGGAGAGGTTGTTTTAAATTATCTCTCACTTTTAAAATGCTGTTGTTTGTTGACTTCCTGTTTGTGGAAGTCTTCTGCTGTTCAAAAAAGTATTTGGGCATAATCTGTATATGCTCCCTTGCTTTAAAACACTTCTTCGTGAGCTTTTTCCCCCCCTTGTTTTCACCTAAACATTTGATGCCCTTTTCAGTGATGAAAGTTGTTTACGTGCCCCAATGATTGTTTTGAATCAATACTGTGCCCAAGTGTTCCATACAAAGTAACATTTTGGGGAGTAGTTTATTAGGACAGTCTGTTTACTGTCGTTGTATTTACACTTGATAAATGCCTAAATGGGATTTTCCCATTTTTGGTTTAGTGGGGTAGTTTACTCTTTTTTATACTGAGTTGAAGGTTTATTTCCACTGGATTTGTGGATTTTCTCTTGTCTGTTCTTGCATGCTGAAACTATTGTTTGTAAACCTTTTTTAAATTTTTCACAAGTGAAATAGCGTTTTTAAATTTAACATAAAAATTTTAAACGTTTAAAGTTTGTGGTGACAACTTATCTTGACAAAACCACTGATAAACCCAAACAATTGTTTAGGGGCAATTTAGCACCTGAGATCTGGACTATTGTCTAATGTGATTCTAAAGCCTAATTGAAAAACTTTTTTTGGGGGCTTCAAGCTTGTATTAAGACTGCAGCCTAACTTAGCCTTGCAGATCGAAGAAAGTCTGCTAAAACAGTAAGGGTGTTTTTAATTGCCTTAACCACCGGGGAAAAGACTTAATCAGTTCATAGGGTTCTCCCCACAAAAGACATTTAAGATAATTTTAAAATTGCAATCTCATCTATGTCAGTTCGTGAATTTATATGGATGAAAACACTAATTAATTCTTCGTAATTATGACCTTGGAAAAGGTAATGACAAAGGGGGTAACTTGGTAATGGGACACTTGTTGTTGTTACAGGTGTAACAGGTGTTTGATATAGTTCAGTAGGTCTCGTGACAGAGTTTTGCGGGGAATAGCCTGTACTCCTGTCCCCCTTAAAAGTTGATCACAAAAGATCCAAACATTTTAATTTATCCCCGATGGGGGATCAAGAAATTTTTTTAATGTGTATAGTCTGAATTAATTATTTCCGTGTGTTAAATAATTCAAATTTGACCCCAAGATCATCAAAATTTGTTGTATTTGAGTTTAATCTATCAGATGAAATTTGATTTTTATTTTTTTGGTAATTTGTCTGTAAAGACTGAAACTAGTTTTAAAAAAAAACCCTTTTAAAGGTATACTGAAATTCTAGCACCTCCTTAGAGTGTTTAAAAAAAACTCTACTGTTGCTGGTTTTTGTTATGTTTAAACAGCAATAATCGGGTCGACACTCGACCCACTAAGCTTAAACCTCAGGGTCAATGCCATTTAAGGGGACACAGTACTGTGCGGTGTTTATGGTTGAGTTTTCGTGTCAGCCGACCACGATGTTAATGTAAATAACGAAATTATACACTTATTTACATACACTTAAATGTATTATAACTGTAAATCACACGGAATATTACTTACACATATATAAAGTCCCGTTAATTTTACATTTTAAAGCTTACCTTTTTTATAAGTTCCTTTTAAAGTAACAGGGGAGATCTTAAAAAACAAACTTTAACACAAACTTGTCTTTAATTTCTTTTCTATAAACATTATAAAAATATGTGTTATACACCCCACGAACCAAAATCACCTGGGGTTTTTTTCTTTTCAGCACTTCTTCGAGTTTGGAGAGGGATGCCCGGGGGCCCCCCGTTTTTTGTTGGGTGAGTCACCCAGCTCCCGTTTTCTTTGGGTGAAAGTGGGTGAGGCCGTTTTTTTTGGCTGCCCATTCTCTGTGATTTAGTCTGGGGGGACTCATTTTTACTGATTTAAATTGTAAAAAAAAGTTTTTTTCAGCGTTTTTCAAGGAGGGGGGGAGAAAAGGGGAAAAGGGGGGGAGGGAAAAGGGAAAAGGAAAGGAAAGGTTTGAAATTTGGGAAAAGGGGGAGGGGGGGGGGGGGGGGGGGGGGATTTTTCCCGGGGGGTTATTTGTATTTTTTCACTGAGGGGCAAAAATTTTTGGACCAAAGGTGCCCCCCATCCGATTTGGGGAAAAAACCTTGGGTAAAATGCATCCCCGTTAAAAAAATTGATTTTGTCTTTTAGGGGAAAATTGCTTCACACCCGAAGGACGGGCTTGAAAAAGCTGAATTCCTTGGTGTGTTTATATTGGTAGATTAAATTTCCCAAAAAGGTTTATTTTTCCCCAATTTATCACTGAAGCTGACAAAACTTCTTTTGTTTTTTTGGATAAATTGTTTCCCCCTTGTTTTTTTTATCCGCTAGGTGTCATCCTGCGAATCAGAACTCCCCAGTCCCCTACACAAAAAAATCCTAACCTCCCTTGCCCTCCCCGGGTAAAGCAATGTTTTTTCTTCCTTCGAAAAAGTTTTCTTTTTTTAATAAGTTGGGGGGGTTTTTCCCTTAATTTTCCCAAAAAAAAATTTTTTCCCTTTTAAAAAATCCTTTGAAACTCACGCAAAAAAACATGGTCCACCAGTGCGAAGACCTTGGCTGTAGGTTGTTTGTTACACTGTGTACAACATATTTGGACCACAGTGTGCCTTTATCCGGTTCGAGCACGACAAAAATGTTGGCACGTAAATCGGACCAATCACAGCTAAGTTTAAAGAAGTTTGTAATTAACTTAGTAAAGAGACAGCTCATTCGCCTGCACAGCCCGTCCCTGCAGACGGTCTTGCAGAAAGCTTTCGAAGTCATCTCTCAATGGGCTGTAAATGGAATGTTATAATTTGTAGATTATAAATTACCCCTAGGTGGATGCTATCGTCAGCATATTTTTCATTCACTGATGGCTGACAAACTTTACTGTTGGGGGGTGTGGACTTCAAAAGTCCGCCCCTCTTACTGGCCGATCTGTGGTTGATTACAAACTCCTTGCGACCTCAAGAACTGCGCAGTCCACCGTACTACAAGAAATTCGTAAACCGATCCTTGCTCTTGTAGCGTGATTCTATGGTGTTCTTCAACCTTCGACAGGTATCGGTGACTTGATAGAAGCTGTGAAAGTGTCCTTGGATGCCACTTCTTCCATTGTCTAGGAGAATACGCACAATGGTACACTATGTTCCACAAGATTTTGTCTTTATTGTTCACAATTTATCACTAAAGGAAAGTGATACACTTTCTCTTAAGTGTTTATTGTGTTTTATGAGACACTTTGTTCACACTAACGCACAGTATCGTTCTTTGTTGGTTGTTCTGGCGTCAGTGTCACTCTCAGTAGAGTCAAAAGTAAATTGAAGTGCCACGCGCCCCCACGCCATCACTGCCCCCAGCACAAAGGGAAAAAGCTGACCTTAGTACTTTTGCTTCCTTTGCCACTTCCTCGATGAGCAAAGCAGATTGTTTAAATCTTGCTGTCTTTGAAGCATAGACACAATGTTCCACTATCTTTATATGGTAATAAACGTGGGAGCAGCAGGGATTTTCCTTATTTGTCTCTGCTAATTTAGAGATGAACTGTCTTTTATTCAGCTACACTTGCAACACAGGACCGCACGGAGCGTCGAAGCCACGCACATACTGGTACTGCATCTGGGGTCAATTACTGCTGTAGCAGTAAAAACAAGATATTTGCCCCTTCTCGAGAGGGCTGGGCCCTCAGGGCTGAAAAAGGGCTGGAAGGGGTCGGGGGGAGGCTGATACCCCCTCCTGGAGAAAAATTTCTCCACAATTATTATTATTATTATATTATGTATTATTTATTATTATTATTATTATTATATTGTGTTTCCCTATACCAATTCCCTTTCATTGTTCATCAAGGCCTTGTACATTCATTGTTTCTTGGAAAGTAGTCATAATTTTAAATACATTCAGCATTAAAGTAAATGCTACACTAAATGGCTTTAATAAACTATATCACAAATGAGCTTCTAACCAAGACTACTGAGAAGCTCACTGGCCTTTGAAATTCCTATTCCAAATAAACATTTAAAACGTCAATACGCTTGTATATTTTGGATAGCATTACAGTAGTCACATCACAAACAAATAGTTATGCGAATGCAAAAACAATATTCTCATTTGACTCACTATTGTAAAATAAAATAAAGTGGAAAATATTAAAAAAACGACAAAATCTCAAAATTCAAACTAGGCGTTTTACGGCCGCTGCACGACCCGTGAAAAGTATCCCCCGTATTCTATAAGCCCAGCCCCTTGCGCATCACTGCACGCAAAAGGAATAATATAAAGTGCGGCATAAGTTTCTAATGCAGATAAATATCAGTGATGAAGATCTGAAGCTGATCAGAAGTATTCATTAGTTTTTCAAAGAAACAAATAGCCCAGTTTTAATAAAGTAACAAATTAGCACAATACGACACAAAGCCACTCAGAATTTTCCACTAAGAATCATCAGTTTTGAAAATTTAAAGCCGGTAAGACGAGGCACATGCATACCAATATCCCTATTTTTAATAAAATTGTAAAAACAGGACCTACACAGCCTTGTAACATTATGACTCTTTCCTGGAGCATCAGATACCAGCATTCTGAAGTTTTAAGTGGCCTGGTGGCTAAAGCTCCCACTTCACACACGGAGGGCCCGGGTTCGATTCCCGGCGGGTAGAAACATTTCGACACGTTTCCTTACACCTGTTGTCCTGTTCACCTAGCAGTAAATAGGTACCTGGGTGTTAGTCGACTGGTGTGGGTCGCATCCTGGGGGACAAGATTAAGGACCCCAATGGAAATAAGTTAGACAGTCCTCGATGACGCACTGACTTTCTTGGGTTATCCTGGGTGGCTAACCCCCTGGGGTTAAAAATCCGAACGAAATCTTATCTCTTATCTTAAGAAGGCAAATCTCAAGTTATCGCGTGGAATGAAAATGTCCCACAGTGTTTTTTAAATGAATCTGGAAAACTGGCACCTACATGGCCCAAAATCAATCCTAAAAAAAATATTTAAGATACATTAGCTTTTAGGGTTTGAAGCCAACCAGAAGAGGAATTCTGCAGATACTGCAGAGAATTTATATATATAAATTTGACAGAATAAAACTTATACAAATTAATAACAATGTGAACCTTCCTTTGAGTAAAAGTCATCACAGAAAGTTTGAAGCCGATCATCTATTACATGGAATCCAATAAATACAAATAAATACAAATTTGTTTACTATATTAGTCAACATCAGCTATTAAATATTCAAGTTGTTCGAAAGAGACAAATTCAAGTTATTTCACGAAAAATAATAAAACACCGTTAAAAAAAAGGGAAAATTGGCACATACACAATCCCATAACATCTTCTAAGTAATGTATATTAAAAGTTTCAATTCGATCGAAAGATATTTTCTCAAGAAATAATACGGAAACCAGAATCAGGAATGGCTTCATGTTCGAGAATATGGCATCTGCCTTTCCTAACAGTTTCATGAACCTTTCTAAAGTTATAGTTGACCAGCTTTGAAAATTTGAAGCTAATGTGAACAAACATTCTGAAGTTATTCCTCCCCCTTCCCCCCAAATAAAGAATGTTAGATGAATTCGAAGACAAAGAGGAAGACGTGAAAAATGAGCAAACATTAAATAGAGAGAAGAAAGAAAGCTTTCAAGAGGCCGTCACCTTGTAAAAGGTAAGGTGTTTTAGTGGGGATTCCTGACTGGCCTCTACGAATACTCCAGAGGTCTGCCAGAGAGCGCCTCGATCTCGGGTAATAGAAAACATTCAGTAGCCGGCTCAGTTGTACCCTCAGCGCCTTCTTCCTGCTTTCTACGTCTCTGCATTATTAACTCTGCCCTTTGAGGGCTGTGTGTGTGTGTGTGTGTGTGTGTGTGTGTGTTTTGTGTGTGTGTGTGTGTGTGTGTGTGTGTGTGTGTGTGTGTACTCACCTATTTGTGGTTTCAGGGGCTCTTGGCCCCGCCTCTTCACTCATCACTACTAGGTCCTTTCTCTCCCTGCTCCATGAGCTTTATCATATCTCATCTTAAAACTATGTATGGTTCCTGCCTACACTACGTCACTTGCCAGACTATTTCACTTCCTGACAACTCTGTGACTAAAGAAATAATTTCTAACATCTCTTTGACTCATCTGAGTCTTCAACTTTCAACTGTGACCCCTTGTTTCCTTGTCCCATCTCTGGAACATCCTGTCTCTGTCCACCTTATCTATCCCTCTCAGTATTTTATGTGTCGTTATCATGTCTCTCCTAACCCTTCTGTCCTCCAGTGTCGTCAGGCCGATTTCCTTTAACCTTTCTTCGTATGACATTCCCCTTAGGCCTGGAACCAGCCGTGTTGCCAACCTTTGCGCTTTGTCTAATTTCTTGATGTGCTTCACTGCATACTCCAGTATGGGCCTAACGTACACGGTGTACAAGGTCTTGAACGATTCCTTGCTGAGGTATCGGAACGCTATTCTCAAGTTTGCCAGGCGCCCATATGCCGCAGCAGTTATCTGCTTGATGTGCGCTTCAGAAGATGTGCTCTAAGATCTTTCTCCTTGAGTAAGGTCTTTGGCCACCTAGCTTATACTCTGTCTGTGGTCTTCGTTGCCCTTCCCCGATCTTCATGACTTTGTATTTGGCGGGGTTAAATTCGAGGAGCCAGTTGCAGGAGAACGCATCCAGCCTGTCCATATCTCTTTTGTAGTCCTGTATGATCCTCATCTGATTTAATTCTCTTCATTAACTTCACATCATCTGCGAACAGGGACACTTCTGAGACTATCCCTTCCATCATGTCACTCACATTACCAAAAATAGCACTGGTCCTAGGACTAACCCCCTGTGGAACCCCGCTCATCACAGGCACCCACTGTGATACTTCATCACGTACCATGACTCGTTATTGCCTTTCTGTCAGGTATTCTCTAATTCATTGCAGTGCCCTACGTGCCTGATCCTCTAGCTTTTGCACTAATTTCTTGTGAGGAACTGTGTCGAAGGGCTCCTTGCAGTCCAAGAAAATGCAACCTTCCCACCCCTATCTCTAGTGTCTTACTTCCGTTACCTTGTCATAAATTTCCAGTAGGTTTGTGACACAGGATTTGTCTTCCATGAATCTGTGACGATTGTCATTTATAAGCTGGTTCCGTTCTAGGTGCTCCACCACTCTCCTCCTTATAAGCTTCTCCATGGCTTTGCATACTATATACGTCAGTGACACTGGTCTATAGTTTAGTGCTTCGTTTCTGTCTCCTTTCTTAAAAATATGGACTACATTTACCGTCTTCCATACCTCAGGTAGTTTCCCAGTTTCAGTGGATGTGTTGAAAATTGTGGTTAGTGGCACACAGAGCGTCTCAGCTCCCTCTCAAAGGACCCATGGAGAGATGTTGTCCGGTCACACACACACAGCTCCTGGCCTCGCCTGTGTGCGTGTACTCACCTAATTGTTTATATACTGGTGCGCGTGTGTGTAAAAGTGTGTGCGTGTGTGTGTCTGTATTTGCATCTATGTGTGTATATATGTGTCTATGATTGCATGTGTAATGTGTGCGTGTGTGTACTATGTGTGTGTGTGTGTGTGTGCGCGCGCGCACGCATGTGTGTGTATACATACACACACACACACACACACACACACACACACACGCATGTACAACAGGCCTAGTGTCTAATCGACATGTGCCTAGGACACAATGGTAACTAACTAGCACATGTACTCACATGTGTAAAGTAAAAGGACACAAGTGCAACTAATGTGACATTTTATTGTGGCAACGTTTCGCTCTCTAGGAGCTTTGTCAAGCCGATACAAACAGTATATGGACACAGAGGATATATAAAGGCTCAGAGTGAAGTGCAATACTAGTGAGGTACCATTTCGATGTTCACTAGTGGTGGTAGTAGTAGTAGTTTACCTGGAGTTTACTTGGAGAGAGTTCCGGGGGTCAACGCCCCCGCGGCCCGGTCTGTAGTCTGTAGTAGTAGTAGTAGTAATACAATATGGTAGAGCAATTAATACATGAGTGAAAGGATATAAAAGCTATTACTTGGGTAACAGAAAAATAGGTTGGACAAATATAGACTGGATAGAGAAGGCCTGTTTCAGTGTTCACTCTCTGTAATGTGCTTGTGTAGTATAACAGGAGAGACTATGTGATGGCAGGGTTTACTGTTTTCAGGAGGATTCTTGCTAAGACTTCAGAGATGTGCAAGACAGGTATACAATACCGACAAGATGAAAGTTAAGACACTTGTGTAACATCTGGTTATCTTTATTGTAAACGTTTCGCCATCCAGTGGCTTTATCAATACAAATTCTTGGACATAATTAGAAAACAGAAGGACTATATACAAAAGATGAGGTAATCAGTCCCTCAGCCTTGGAGGTGGTGTTTACAACACCGTGGTTGTAGAGATTCTTTCAGAATCTCTTTATTGAAGTGCTAGAAGCGATGGCGACTCTGGTGTTAGCTTGTGAAAGTACTTTAGAAACGATCAGTACAACCTGGCTGTTGGGAAGAATTATAACTTTGTTGGGAGTGGTGTTGGTGCGTGGAGAATTAATGATCTGAAGAGCTCTTTTCTTGCAGTCTTTGATGAAAAATGAAGGAAAATGTAACTCAGTGAAGGTTTGGTGAATGTATGTACATTCCTCGTCGACGATACATCACTGCCCTTAAGGGACCTCGCCAACGACCCCAACATTATCGTCACCACCGCCGACAAAGGAGGTGGAGTCGTCATACTCAACACCAGTGACTACAACACTAAAATGATGGACCTTTTGAGTGATCAGTCTACATACTTTACATATTGTCGGTAATTCTACCAACATTATTACTCACATGTGGTTTACAGTGGTCGAACTCGGCTCCTGATGGCGTCTCGTAGCTGGTCGCTACTGGGTTCACTCTCCTGGCTCTGAGAACCTTATCGCACCTCTTGAACCTTATGTATGGATCCTGCCTCTACCACTCCTCTGCCCAAGTTATTCCGCTTTCTGACATCCCTTTTGTCGCTGCTTCCCGACTCCCAAACAATCTGTCCATGTCAATCCTATCAATGTCATTCAATATTTTGTACATTATCACATCGCCCCCAGTCAATGAATAGGAATAGGCGTTTTCCGAAGACTTATGAAGTTTCAGGGACGACCCCTGGAAACTCTGTGGGAAAATATTTTTTGGCCCTTCTTCGGGATCGATTATTCGTTACCCAGGTATTCTGGTAAACACCACATGCAAACTCTGACATGCCTTCTAAATTGCAACTCAGGTGTACTCTATACATTCAAAACCACTGTAATATTCATAATGAAGTAGATGAACGTAACACTAAACGAACCATTGAAGAAAACTTGAAACAAAGTTGGAAAAAGCAGGACTCCTTAAACTGCAGACGAGTATATCTAAAAGTTATGCCACATAAAGTGTCGGAGAATATTTTAAGACAATGAATCATAGGCCATCTGAAGTGGCGTCTTCACCACTCATGGATTAAAAAAAAAGTCTTTTCTCAAACCTGTTAAAGTTCAATGACTGGATCGTGGAAATGAAAGAGAAAAGCAGGTGGTGGACGATCTCCATACTGGAGATTGTCTCATATGTGACTCAATTAGAATTTGGAGAAGCTGGCTTGTATGGCTTATATTCGATAAACGATGCGATATTTTAAATGGATTTTTTAAAGGCTCAGACCTTGTTTCTTTTCTGTTCTTGGTATATAGGTATGATCCATCTGAAAAATGAATCCTAAATAACACTGTGTATAATGTAAAGCTATTGAAAAGGATGAAGATTTCAGAGAACTTCAAAATGACGTGAAAAGAATTTGGTTCAATTCTGGTAAAAACAAGGTAATGAGGTAATGAGGATAAGAGGGTAATTAATGCCAGGGGTATCGTATCATATATGAGGAAGACAATTTCCAGTTCCAATAAGGACACAAGACCAAGGATCAACATAACATAGAACTTATCAGGGGAGACCTACATAATTAAAATACCTTGAGCATTACTAACAGCGCTGGCGAGCCTTAACCAGAACTCCGTCAACATTATTTCCACCGCCTATGTAAGGTCAATGATTGTTAGAGGCTGCAGCACCTACAGGTCATCTACGCTAAAGAAGATCCAAAGTCTTGTAACCAGGCAAATACCAGTGATTAAGACATGAAAACACAACATAGGCACATGATCAAACGTTCTAGATATTCATATGTGAGGACAATCTGGATAAAAGCAGACTGAAAGGCTTGGGAACATGAAAGGAAACACCTTAAAGCTCAACACCAATATCGACCAAATAAATACAACTAAGAACTTTAAAGTAGGACGGAGCGGAGGAAGCAGATGCAGCACCTATGATGAAGATGGAGATACATCTCACCGGTATACTGATGCTTTGAAGACAAGGCCAAGGAACTGGTTAAAAGATCCCCGCATACACAGGAGAGGTGTTCTAGAAAAACGGAGAAGACGTAATATGATCACGACATACAAGTAATTTGGGGTACCGATAAGGTAGACAAGAAAAGGCTCTTCTCCAGGTAACTAGAAGTAAAGGCAATAATAATAACTACACAGCCCAACGAACCACAGATAAATCAGGAAACATTTCCGCTTAAGAGCATAAAGCAGTGGAGAGAACGTCACACTAACAGGGGTTCAGACGAAAATATAAGGTACATACTTCAGATTAACCAGTCATGAGCAAAGAGGCGAGTCCAAAAGGTAAGGCTCCATACAGTCTTGAAAAAGACAAATACAAATAGACACATACACAAGCTAACCCGTAACAACAAGAAATTAATGTCTGTACCAGAGATACAGTATATTCTGATTGTAAATGTTTCCTCTTGCTTCTAATGGACTGGCTGTTTTGCGATCTACTGAATATTTAAGAGTAAACAAAACACTATAATGCCAATAGGACTGTATTTACGCTTCGCCCATTTGGCTTCCTCAAAACACGACTAGGATATTAGTGCGGGCCAGCCATTATTTTGATCTCGTTATTTATTTCTGTTGGAGTGGGATGCAAATTCTCGGAAAGGGTGCAGTAATTAGCAGACGAGGAATTATTATTATTATTATTATTATTATTATTATTATTATTATTATTATTATTATTATTATTATTATTATTATTATTATTATTATTATTATTATTATTATTATTACACAATATTCTCTGTTAAATTGATTATGCATGATACTAAGATAATTATGTTATCTGTACAGTGTCTTGTGAATATTAGGAATGTTGCGTGGTGGTGGAGAGGATCCCAATGTAAGATGGTAGTGGAGAGGATCCCATCCTAAGGAGGAGATAAAGAAGATCCCAGTGCATAGTGGTGGTGGAGAATATCCCAGTGTAGGGTAGTGATGGAGAGGATCCCGATGGAAGCAAAAACAGGAAATAAATATAACTGAGAAACAAGAAATTTAACGCTTGGACTGAATTATGTAGAAATAATAAAATTCGTAATGGAAGCATATTAAAACTACGCGATAAAAAGAGAATGCTGAATAATTTATTTATTTATTTATTTATTTATTTAAAAATTTGAGCACACATACAGAGGTACAAAAAATACAGATAAGAGCAGCATGCCAAAGCCACTTATACTATGCATAGCATTACGGGCTGGCTTAAAATTAACTTAAGATGAACTAAGCAATGATGACATCAGTGATAAAACTTTAATGTAAACAGATTACTATAAAGCACAAGTGAGTATTACAAAGACAGGTCATATGGTTGTATGCATTGTTGTACATTCAGTAGAATGGAGTATTCTCTTAGGTAGTGTATTTAAAAAATAATAAAGTTAGATTGGGTTTTAGGTTTAACATTTATGTGATATAATTGTGAGAAACATTTAAGATATACATTTTATAAGGTTCAGTTATTCAGTATTTATTTGGTTTTGGGTGAGTAAGTGATCTTTGAGAAGAGACTTGAATTTATAAACAGGTAGTGTTTCTTTTATATTTACAGGTAATGAGTTCCAGATTTTAGGGCCTTTTATGTGCATTGAGTTTTTGCATAGTGTGAGATGGACACGAGGAACATCAAAGAGTGATCTGTGCCTTGTGTTATGGTCATGTGTTCTGTTGAGGTTGGCAAGGAGATGTTTGAGGGGAGGGTTAATATCAGAGTTAAGTGTTCTATGTATGTAATAGGTGCAGTAATAAGTATGAATGTTTTGTATGGTGAGTGGGTTTAGTGTATTGAATATTGGTGGAGTGTGCTGCCTATAGTGAGAATTTGTTATCATTCTAACTGCAGCCTTTTGTTGGGTAATTAGTGGTCTGAGATGGTTACTTGTTGTTGAGCCCCATGCACAAATTCCATAGGTGAGATAGGGGTAAATAAGAGAGTGATATAGGGCCAGGAGGGCTGACTGTGGAGCATAGTACCGTATCTTCGATAGTATGCCTACAGTCTTGGAAATTTTCTTTAGAAATTTGTTGTATATGTGTATGAAATTTGAGTCTATTATCAAGGTGGATTCCTAAGAATTTTCCCTCTGTTAGCTTTGTGATAGGTGATCCGTTTATCATTATGTTAAGAGGGACATCTGTAGCTCTGTTACCAAACTGAATGAAGTAGGTTTTGTCAATGTTTAGTGTAAGTTTGTTAGTCCTCATCCAGGTAGATATTTTCTGTAATTCGGTATTTACAGTATTGGCTAGCGTGACTGGGCTCGGGTGGGAGAAGACGTATGTAGTGTCATCTGCAAATAGTGTGGGTTTGAGTAATTGCGAAGCATTTGGTAGGTCATTTATGTATAGGAGAAAGAGAAGAGGGCCAAGGACACTTCCCTGTGGGACACCAACTGTAGATCATAGAAGAGCGGATGATAACATAAGGATGGTTGATCATGCAGTGGGTGGGCATGGAAGACACCCAGTAACATGGTCCAGTAACACATCAACATAAACATATATTTTGAGTGTCGTAAATTTAAGAATACACATGTCAAGAACTACATTTCCTCAATTTGGTTTATATGATCACAAACATCTGGGTTCACATTTTCTGCTGGGAGTTAACACTGGGACGTTGTGTGTCCCTTTGAAGTGTGATACTTTTAAGGTATGTATCTTGAACTGATTTTTTACTTATTTTATTAGCTCTGAGGTGTAAGCAAAATCTAATGGCAAGGAGAGGATTGCCACTCGAGGGTAGAAAGTAAAATAATGCGGCTAGAGAGATAATGAGAGTTAAGAAAAGTGGGATAATTAAGAACGAATGGATAATGAGTTAAGTGTAAGGTAGAATGATTATGGGGAAAGAAAGAGCAGATGCAGAAGGGTAGGATTTCTCACTGCTGTCCTGCAACGTATCCTTCCCTTTGTTCACCTAGCTTGTTGATTCACTGGTTAGGAAAATAAGTCATGTGACTTACCTGTTTGTCGTTACAACGGTGTTTCTTCTTCTCTAATTACTCAGCACTCTCATCTAAATCTGTCTGTGGGGGATCGAGGCCCTTGCAAGATGCATAGTAATGCCAGCCCTTTGCTCTCTCTCTTCTCACACGAGATACCTCTCTGGGAATACTATATTAAGTCTGGACGCTTGATACTGCCCTACACTACTTTTTACGCTTCTTCATACGCATTCTTAAACCAAACTGTGATCTTTAAATGATTCAATTCATGCTGGGGCTTTTAGTATGAGTACTGGCCTTTGGTGGGAGGGCGAGTGGGAGACAGGGATTAGTGTGGATATATGGGAAGGAGAGGAATAGGAAGTGGTATTTCTTGTGATGGTAGGGAGATGGGGATATGTGAAAGTGTAAGTGGGAATAAGAGTAAGAAAGAGTAGGAGCAGGAGAGAGAAGGAAGGTAGCTAGATTATGAGTGTTATTCTGATTGGATAAGGCAGGAGGGAGACGAAAAGAAAGAGTTACCATTGTGAGGAGTAAGAGGAAAAAAAATGAAGGGATGGGAGATGAGAAGATGGACGGGCGAGTGGAATTTGGGAAGAGGTGATGTGAGGTTGAGGGAAAATATCTATAAAGGCGCCTGGTTGGTGATGGAGCAGGCAGTGAAAGAAAAGTTTAACAAAACTGGATACACCTGCAGTATACTGCTACCTTATTCTGTATGATAATTACATAATGGAAACAAAAGCTAACTATGTTTACCTGTCATATTCCATCACGCAAGATGGGGCTCATAACAAGGTGCTGAAATCCGTCAGCCTGAGCTGGGAGACTTCAGTGGTGCTATGAGGATATCACCAAGCATTCCAGCAAAGGATCATCTGCTACTGGAGCTTCAAAACTTACCTTCTAGAATAGCTAAAGTTCCTATCGCTTGGGAATTGCATTTTCTCTGGATAGCTTATCCCATACATTATAGAAATGGAATTTTTGTGAAGATATTTCCATCATCTCAGAGCGTGGGCAAGAGAAATTACACACGGAAGGTAGAGGAAAGAACAAGGGGTGGAGGAAGAGAAATATGGATGTCATAAAACATCTAAGTACAAATACGTATTTTTTTACACACACACACACACACACACACACACACATATATACATATATATATATAATATATATATATATATATATATATATATATTATATATATATATATATATATATATATATATATATATATATATACATACATATTACGAACACAGGTAAGACTGGCCTGTGACCTGGTCGTAATGGTTTTTGAGTTATACAAACTCAGCAGTAATATTTAACTTGCATTTCCTTCACCAGAAATATATATACAATTATGTACACTTATGTACGTTATGTACATTAGTGTACTGTGGGTTAGAGCGTGCTGTGACTTTCGCTTACCATGAGGCGGGCCAAAACAACGTGGGCTCGAGCCATATATATATATATATATATATATATATTATAATATATATATATATATATATATATTATATATATATATATATATATATATATATATATATATTATACGAGGTGAAAAAATAAACAAGAGGTGAGGAGAGAATAGAGAGAAGAGACGTAAAAGAAAGACATAAGAGGTGAGAGAGAGAAAGAGGGAGAGAGAGTGAGAGAGAGAGAGAGAGAGAGAGAGAGAGAGAGAGAGAGAGAGAGAGAGAGAGAGAGAGAGAGAGAGAGAGAGAGAGAGAGCGAGAGAGAGAGAGAGAGAGAGAGAGAGAGAGAGAGAGAGAGAGAGAGAGAGAGAGAGAGAGAGAGAGAGAGAGAGAGAGAGAGAGACGGGAGAGACGGGAGAGACGGGAGAGACGGGAGAGACGGGAGAGACGGGAGAGACGGGAGAGACGGGAGAGAGACGGGAGAGACGGGAGAGAGACGGGAGAGACAGCGTACATGGCGTGTGCAAAACTAGCTAGGCCAGAATATTCTCATTCCGGCACACTCGGAAAATTGAGCCCTTATAGAAATGACTGAGAAGGAGCTATTCTCGCATGAGAACCTGGGCTCAATTACGCGAGCCACGCGTCTGAGTGGAGCTAAACTGCACAAAGCTGCTCGCTTACAGAAATATGGAAAATTATATCAGAAGAGTGAATGCATCCAGTGTTTCCTGTTTATGTTGTGTATTGCCAGTGAATGTGTTGTGTTGACAGTGAATGTGTTGTGCTGACAGTGAATGTGTTGTGTAATGACAGTGAATTTGTTGTGTATTGCCAGTGAATGTGTTGTATTGCCAGTGAATGTGTTGTGCTGACAGTGGATGTGTTGTGTATTGACAGTGAATTTGTTTGGATTGCCAGTGAATGTTGCCAGTGAATGTGTTGTGTTGACAGTGGATGTGTTGTGTATTGACAGTTAATGTGTTGTGTATTGCCAGTGAATGTGTTGTGTATTGCCAGTGAATGTGTTGTGTTGACAGTTAATGTGTTGTGTATTGCCAGTGAATGTGTTGTGTTGACAGTGAATGTGTTGTGTATTGCCAGCGAATGTGTTTTGTTGACAGTGAATGTGTTGTGTATTGCCAGTGAATGTGTTGTGTTGACAGTTAATGTGTTGTGTATTGCCAGTGAATGTGTTGTATTGCCAGTGAATGTGTTGTGCTGACAGTGGATGTGTTGTGTATTGACAGTGAATTTGTTTGGATTGCCAGTGAATGTTGCCAGTGAATGTGTTGTGTTGACAGTGGATGTGTTGTGTATTGACAGTTAATGTGTTGTGTATTGCCAGTGAATGTGTTTTGTTGACAGTGAATGTTTCCAGTGAATGTGTTGTATTGCCAGTGAATGTGTTGTGCTGACAGTGGATGTGTTGTGTATTGACAGTTAATGTGTTGTGTATTGCTAGTGAATGTGTTGTGTATTGCCAGTGAATGTATTGTGTTGACAGTGAATGTGTTGTGTATTGCCACTGAATGTGTTGACAGTGAATGTGTTGTGTATTGCTAGTGAATGTGTTGTGTATTGCCAGTGAATGTGTTGTGTTGACAGTGAATGTGTTGTGTATTGCCACTGAATGTGTTGACAGTGAATGTGTTGTGTATTGCCACTGAATGTGTTGACAGTGAATGTGTTGTGTTGACAGTTAATGTGTTGTGTATTGCCAGTGAATGTGTTGTATATTGCCAGTGAATGTGTTGTGTTGACAGTGAATGTGTTGTGTATTGCCAGCGAATGTGTTTTGTTGACAGTGAATGTGTTGTGTATTGCCAGTGAATGTGTTGTATATTGCCAGTGAATATGTTGCGTTGACGATGAATGTGTTGTGTTGACGGTGAATGAGTTGTGTTGACAGTCATCGTGCAGGTTGACAGTGTGTCGTCAAGAATTGTACATTCCCAGTGGTTGTATTGTGTCACCAGTTATTGTATTGTGTGTCGCCAAGAATTGTATTACGTGTCGCCAAGAATTATATTATGTGTCGCCAATGATTGTATTGTGTGTCGCCAATGATTGTATTATGTGTCGCCAATGGTTGTATTACGTGTAGCCAATGATTGTATTGTATGCCGCCAGTGGTTGTATTATGTGTCACCTATAACTGTATTGTGTGTCGCCAATGATTGCATTGTTTGTCGCCAATGATTGTATTGTGTGTCGCCAAAGACTGTATTGCTTGTCGCCAAGGATTGTATTGTGTGCCGCCAAGGATTGCATTATGTATCGAGAGAGATTGTATTGTGTGTCTCTAGTGATTGTCTTGTGTGTCACTAGTGATTGTATTGTATGTCGCCATTGACTGCATTGTGTCGCCACAGATTGTACTGTGCATCACCAGTGATTGTATCATGTAATGCAAGATATTGTTTTGTGTGTCTCCAGTGACTGTATTGTGTCGCCAGTGATTGTTCAGTGTGTCGCCAGTAATTGTATTGAGTCAGCAGTTATTGTATCGTGTCGCCGTGGATTGTACTGAGTCTCTAGTTATTGTACTGTGTCGCTAGTGATTGTATTAGTGTCACCAGTGATTATTGCTGGTAACGTCGTTGGTAATTTGATCTGAAGTGTGAGTAACTATTGAATAAGATGTACGGTCAGAGACTAGTGAACAGTGCGGTAGGACGTAGAGGACGTGTAGGATGTGAAGAGTGGATGGTAGAGTTGTAGGGGAGGATGGTATGGTAGTAGGGAAGGATGGTAGGGTAGTAGGGGAGTATAGTAGGGTAGTAGAGAGGGATGAATAGGGTAGTAGGGGAGTAGGGAAGGATTATTAGGATAATAGCGTCTACAAAACTGTAAACCAGCCTTACTATTCCAAACAATGAGACGATTTAGATTCATTTCCTCTCTCTCTCTCGATATTTTCCTCAATACCATTTTCATTCACGAATTCAACATCTTTTTCTTCGGCTTTTACCTACCTGCATACAAAAAAGACACAAAAGTATTTCGTGTTCTAGGTGAACGTTTTGGACTTCCTCGCAATATCCATAACAGTAAAACAATGAACTCTGTCTTGTAAATTATTACAAAACTCACTGGTTGGTAAAACATCAGTCGATATAGTCAGGTTTTACCCATGTGTCCTGTTCACCAACTTGTTTGTATTATAGCATTAATATAGTACAAACTCGTCAGTGCAGTGAGACTCAGATTAAAGAAAACCAATGAAACAGGCACAGATAAAAAATGCTAATTTTTTCACCCTGGAAATGTTGCGGGTCTTGACGGCTGCCTAATTCGCTTAAGGCATAATGGACTGCCTGAGACCTGGATACACAAGTTGAGAATAATTAAAAAATAAAATTTGTGCTGACTGGAAGCGTAAACTATTTTTTTTTGAGGAAGTCTATGTGAGAGTGGGGACAATGTGAGGATGAGGAGGTTATGTGAAGGTGAGGAGATTATGTGAGAGGGGGTGGGGAGGCAGCGTGATGGGGGTGGGGAAGCAGTGTGAAGGGGGTGGGGAGCCAGTGTGAAGGGTGTAGGGAGGCAGTGTGAAGGGTGTAGGGAGGCAGTGTGAAGGGGGTCGGGAGTTTAGAGGAAGTTTTGACCAGGTTTATCATGAAGGTCTCAGTGCAACAAACAAACCAGCGTCGATTCATAATGCGGACATTATGAAAATATTTTCTTACTCTGTATTAAATATTTTCACGCCTTCATTAGTTTTATTCTTAAAAAAATAAAGCTACGAAAGGATATTTAATTCCTGAAGTGTTTCCACGAAGCTTACATCTTATTTAGCATTACATAAATTTTATCCGTAACTATGGTGTTATAGTCTCTCAGTGTCCTCTTCTTACACCTGGTATCATTTACCTTCATTCTACTATATTCATTGAGAAGTGCCAAACCCACAGGGTCCATTCAGTGAATCGGGAATTGGGGGTAATAAACTTTGGTTTAAGAAAAGGGAGCATATTTCTAGCTGCAGCTTTGCTCTACTCTGACAGATAGATAACATTGTTGGGCAATTACAGTTAACTACATAGGATTGTTATTCTCTTTTTCTTTAAGTCTGATACAAACCACACATTCATTTTAAGATAAGCTGTCGATTATCATAAAATATGCATTTTAATTTTTATTTATTCTACATTTATTTTGATTTATTTTTTCAATCATAGAATACTTACTCTTGTGTACGTGTTATCCTTCAGTTGCCTTAAATTTCAGCGCACAGTGAGCATTGAATTGTCTAATTTTAATTAGTTATATACTAAGTAAAGTTAAGTTGATTCACGCCATGTATAAACAGCTAAAAATTTTGTAGTTAGTTTTAATTTCTTTCTTATATTAGATTTCACTCGCAAAAAGCAATATTAAATAATGATAACAATTGCAGTCTGTTCACTGCAGAATAACGCGGTATATCTCTTGATTTCAGACTCTGCAAATCTATTATATTTTCTGCTCGATTTTATACCATACAATATGTATTCCTTCAAAATTATCCTCTGATAAATAATATGATATAAAGAGCTATTCCGCATAAATATTTGCAAAACATCGTTGTAAACCTAAATTAGTAAATCATTCTGTTAAACATTTCACTAGTTTTAATGTATGGGAAGAATACTTATATATATTTTTAAATATAAATATAAATATATATATATTAAATATATATATATATATTATATATAATATATAATTTTTATATATATATATTATATATATATAATATATAATATTTTTATTTTGCAAAAAAACCACTCTGAAAGAATAAGAGAAATTCCAAGCGCTTTCGGGCCCTCACATTTCAAGCCTTGATAATGTGAGTAGTCACGAAAGCGCTTGGAATTTCTCTATTCTTTCAGATGGTTGTTTTGCATATTCGGGAAATCATGTTTATGTATCTTATTAATATATATATAAAATATATATTATATATATAAAATATATAATTTAAATATATTATATAAATATATTATATTTTATATATTATATATAATATATATATAAAATATACTGAAGCAGCGATTCGGTGGGACACCCTTACAGTTTTCCCTCCAGTAGACCAGCTCCCCCCAAAAAGAACACAAACAGTCCCATGGGACAAACCGATCATGAAAAAAATCGCCAACACAATGCCTCCAACGCCTCAGGAAAGGAAAAAGCTCGTCTCCTGGCAGTGAAGGCACCACATCGGGAAAGATTCCGGGTTTGCTGCCCCCAATTCCTCCTTGGCACTGACTAGACCCACAGGCCATTCCGGATTGGTGTTGCTCTTCGCCTAGCGCCCCCATCCTCACGAACATAGGTGTATTTGCGGCAGGGCAACAGCTGATCAATTCGGACTCATGGTCTCGTGTGTCACACAGCAAAGGGAAGTATGCCGGGCATGGGGAGGTCAATGACATCATAAAGAGAAGCCCGCCACAGCCCGTTGCCCAGCTCAACGGGAACCCCAAGTGCAGAGGCCCTGAGGGAAAAGTCTAAAGCGTCCTGATGGAGCCACTATGCTTCCTTGGAAGGATGGAAACAGATTGCCTGGGACTACACATGTGCCGCCACATTGGCAGCCCACCTACTTGCCATATCCGTAGTGGAAGGGGTGGAGCTGCCAGCCACAGGGAGACTCAGAAGATCCGCAAAATGAAGACCTTCCCTTGGGTAAAACTTCTTTCCCAAAATAGGGTCGGAGACCCTTGGAGCAGGGGGCCAGGTGGCTCTAAGTTCCTCAAAGAGCTGGTGAAAAGCCCCATCATAGAAACCAAGGCCCACAGGGCGACCAGCTTCCTCTTTCAGAGATCAGTGTTGCGATCCAGAGAGGAAATGCCTGCAGCATTCGGGGCACGGGGCCCCACCGCCGGGGAGCTGGACGAAGTTCGAGATGTAGCTGAGTTTCCTATGTTGTTTTACTTTGTATCATTTTTTTGTGAATGTTTTGTCACTGTATTTGCTTTAAATAAATATATAAAATATATATATAATATAAATTTTAAAAAATTTAAATTAATAAATTATTATTTTTTAAGAAGTTAATTTTTTTTAATAGGGTTAAAAAATTCTAAATGTTCAGGGGGGAAAAAAAAATTTTTATTTTATAAATTTATTTTTTTTAGAAGGGTTTATAAAGTTAAATGTATATAAAAAATATATATATAATATTATATATATATAATTTTATATATGTTATATAATAATAATATTTTTATATAAATATATATAAATTATAATATATATATATATATATTAATAATATATGAATATTTATATATATATTAAATATATATATATAATATAAAAATAATATATATATAATAATATATATATATAGTATATTTAACAAAACAGGAAGTCTGTCCTGCCAAAGAAAACGGAAAAAAACAACTTTTAAATTTAAGTTCTTTCTTTTTTTCTTTAAAACTAAAAAAGGGATAAATTTTATTTTCACCTTGGCAACCTCAAGAACTTACCACATCTATTAAAAAAATTTATTTTATAAATATAAATATATTTTAATTTTTAAATAATTTAATACACAAATTTTTAATTTTTTAATATTTGTTTTAATTTTTGCCATGGGAATGAAAAAATTTTTCCCCCGCCATTTGGCAGAGGCGGCTAATAAGCCAAATCAATTTATAATCCTCCTTATATTTTTTAAAAAAAAAAGAAAAATTTATAAAAATAGGGAACTTAAATTCTTATATATATAAAAACAATATTCTATGTATATGAAAGAAAGAATTGATGTCTGGTCAACGAAAAAACTAATAAAATTCATGGGGGAAAAAAATGGTTTAATCTGGATATCTAAATTTTAACAATGAAGTGCAAAATTTTTAAAAATATTAGCAAGAAAAGAAATAGAATTAATTAAATTATTGATTAAATTAAGGTAGCCAAATTAAAATAATAAGCTTATAAATAAGGGGAAACAGAGAAAAAATTAGTTAAGTGAATTTGGGACCTTTGAACAAAATTTGTGGTTTGGGGATGAATTGCTTAAAAAGGAAAACAAAGGGGGTTTTATAATTTGGGTCCTTTTAAATTATAATAGCCCTTTTTTGAACTTTTATAAAAATGATTGGGTTGTTATATAAAATATTTAAGAAAAAATGAAAAAGAAAGATTGAATAGGGGGAAAACCTAGTGATGATTATGATGTGATAAAGAGTTTAGCCCTTTGGATGTAAGTTTTTAAAGGGGGGAATTATGATCATTTTTTTTAGCTACTAATTAAAATAGATGGGGGACCGAGTAGGAAAAAAGGGGGAAAAGGGGGTTTATAAACAAAAGAGGGATTTTCTATTTAAAATTTTTTTTTCTTTAATGTTATGCAAAATTTTTAATTTGCACCAAAAAATCTTAGAAAACTTATCTAACCTTATTATAACAAGAGCAATTTATTTTAGCGTAACCCAGCTAAATATATTTTAGATTTGTTTCACAATAATTTAATACTAAACAAACATAGTGAAATATATTTTTTTAGTTAGGTTCAGAATGATTTTGGCGAAATTACTGCATACATAAATTTTCGCTTGTCCTATATGGCAAGATGAGCGTTGCTATTTAAGCCAAGTTCGCAATTCTGCCTATTCGACACGACATATATATATATATATATATATATATATATATATATATATATATAAAAATATATATATATTATATATATATATATATATATATATATATATATATATATATATATATGTATATGTCGTGCCGAATATGTAAAACTGGTCAATTAGCAAGAACTCATTTAAAATTAAATCCTTTCTAAAATTTCTTTTTATGCGTTTAAAGATATATTTTTTTCATTAATGTTAATGTAAAATTTTATAATTTTGCACCAAAAGAATCTTAGAAAACTTACCTAACCTTATTATAACATGAACAATTTATTTTAGCCTAACCCAACTAAATATATTTTAGATACGTTTACAATAATTTAATACTAAACAAACACAATGAAATATATTTTTTTCATTAGGTTCAGAATGATTTTGGCGAAATTATTGTACACAAATTTTCGCTTGTGTTATATGGCAAGATGAGCGTTGCTATTTAAGCCAAGATAGCAAGTTTTACATATTCGGCACGACATATATATATATATACATAGATTGAATATTTTTAATTACAAAACTTGATCTTGCTGGGGGTTATTAAAGGATATCTTGCCAGTGGGATGCTTTTGATCCGGAGAAA
>NC_069413.1:45246625-45266625 GCF_026875155.1 Cherax quadricarinatus | reverse complement strand
TTTTTCGAGGCTTTGAAAACCAGGCTCGAGCATTAAGGTGGCCTGAGGAACAAGTCGAAATCTTTCACTAAGTGGTACAAGGAGAGTGGTGTCGCCAAGGACCAGAGATTAGAGCCTTTCTTGACGATCAGCTCATGGTCAACATGGTGAACCACGACACCAGTACACAGAGTAGTGCCAGCCACAAAATCAACTCCTGTACATAGTGCACATAAGTGTACATAATTGTATATATATCTAGTGAAGGAAATACAAGTTAAATATTATTGCGAGTTTTTTTGCTCTAAAAAACAATTACGACCAAGTTACAGGCCATTCTTTACCTCTGTTAGTAATAAGTAAAATAAATAATTTCTTTGTTTTAAATATTGTGACTTTCCCAACTTTACCCCAGTTCTTCCCTACAGAAAAATCAAGAAAGGTCCATATCTTCTCTTTCTGAGGAAAGGACATATATTAAGCTTATCTCTCATGATATTATCGCCAGATTTTCTGGCACAGTGGCTCATATATCAGACCCAGCGCGCAGCGATGCTCACTTCCTTCTCTGTCGAAATTTTGGAAAATAACTCAGTATAATACCTAGACTGGAGACTCGAGGCATTGTTTATGTAAAATTAGCACAGAATAAAAAAAAGAGGAAGATTTACTCATTAAATTTCGCATTGGAGAAAGGAAAAAGGAGAACTGAGTATGGAGGAAATGTGAGAAGCAGGAAGCAGGATGAAAGTAAAAAAAAAAAAGCAGGGGGATGAATGGAATCATGAGAAAAATGCTGAAGGTAGGTGGGGATAAAATTTTAGAATACTGATATATTTGTTTAATGAGCGTATCAAACAAGTGAGAGCATCTGCTACTGGTGGAGTGCAAACACACTTCCGCTGTTTAATGAAAACAGTGCCAAAGAAAATATATCATGGGATATAAGCGTTGATTATACCGAGTAAAGTGCGTGTGAGAATTGAGAGCCAATGAGTTTAGGCCAAGGCAGAAAGTATAATTACCAAGGAACACGGACAGTTTAGGAAAGCAAGCGGATGTGTGGTTAATGTTTCTACATTACAGTATATACTTGTAAATAAGCAATACGTAGATCAAGGAAAGGAGCCTTTTGTTGAATTTTTAGAATAAAAAATAACATCAGGTGTTGCACCTGTATATAGTAAGCAATTAGCTGTTAAAATCTGCCTAGTTTTCTTGATAAAAGAGTCAGGTTAGGGTATGTGCGAAAGACGGGAATGTTTACCTGTAAAAGTGGTATAAACCTTGGTAATAAATACCGACAAGTTGGTTTAGAAAGACACGTAAGCAAACACTATAACATATTTATTAGAAAACGTTTCGGTCCTGGGACCTTGATCACGGTGATCAAGGTCCCAGGACCGAAACGTTTTCTAATAAATATGTTATAGTGTTTGCTTACGTGTCTTTCTAAACCACCTGTAAAAGTGGGTCTAAGACAGATGAAGCAGATGAAGAGGATCCCAGAAGGGGATCGAAATGTACAGACTAATTAATATTCTGTATTTCTCTCTCTATGTGGGTTATTATTGAACATTAACAAGTGTTCATTAAAAATCACATCTAACAAAATCATTAATGCCAATCACGTACACACGGACGTTAGCTCATGTTCTTCCGTCTTATGTATACAATTAATATTTTGCAATATGGTAAAACACCACACTGAGAATGAGAAGATCACACGCGTCCATTTCAGCAAAGAATATATATAAAAAAAATATTTTCAACAGAAGCCTTGGTGGGATTCTCCAAACAACTCCAACAACGTTGAATCTCTGGCTCTTAGCACCAATATTCTGACTGATTACGTTAGTAAATATGCTTGGTCCTGGATGGAGCCGCGTGTAGCGGGCGATGACCTTGAGGGAGACATCAGTAGGCTGAAGAATGAGACACTTGTCGGTTCTCTAAACCATTACATAACATCAATACATCGGCATGTAGCTTATGTTTTTAGTTTCCTCCTGTGACTCTTCTTAATCGGAATACTCACCCGATATATTTATTCAAGGTAACAATAACATTTGCCCTAATTAAAAGAAAAATGGTACCTTACCTTTGAAGAGTTTCGAGAGCTTCACTACTCTCGGAGCCGAGCCATGGGCCAGGCTCATCAGGTGCTTGCCTTGTCAACCAGGCTGTTGTTGCTGGAGGCCCGCTGCCCCACATGTCCATCACAGCTAAGTTGATCTGGCACCTGGTGAAGATACTTGTTCAGTTTCCTCTTGAAGGCTTCCACATTTGTTCCAGCCGTGTTCCTGATATCTTCTGGCAAGATGTTGAATGGTCTTGGACCCCGGATGTTGATACAGTGTTCCCTTATTGTCCCCACCGCACCCTTGCTCCTCACTGGGTTTATTTTACACTTCCTCCCATATCTCTCACTCCAGTATGTTGTTATGGCATTGTGCAGATTTGGGACCAGGCCTTCGAGTACTTTCCAGGTATATATTATCATGTATCTCTCTCTCCTCCGCTCCGCTCCGCTCCCAGTAATTATGGTGCTTTACTGGTTCAGTGTGAGCCGTAAATGATCTCTGTATTTGTTCCAGGTCTAATATTTCTCCTGCTTTGAACGAGGCCGTCAGCACTGAACAATATTCTAAGTGAGGGAGCACTAGCGATTTGAAGAGTGTCACCATCAGCATTATTTCCCTTGTTTTGAAAGTTCTCAATACCCACCCAGTTATCTTTCTGGCTGTCGTGATCTTTGTCTTATGTTCCTTAAAAGAAAGGTCAGCTGACATAATTATTCCCGGGTCTTTTACGTGTTCCTTTCGTTCTATTTGGTGACCCTCTTGAGTTTTGTATATAGTGTTCCTTTTGAGTTCTTCATTCTTTCCATACCTAAGCAGCTGGAACTTATCACCAATGAACGTCATGGTATTCTCCACTGCCCACTGGAATACCCTGCTAATGTCTTCGGTAATTTTTCATTGTCCTCTACCGTAGTGACTTTCATGCTTATTTTAGTGTCATCTGCAAATGATGACACAAAAATGTTACGGGTGTTTTTATCTATGCCTGCTATGAGGGTGAGAAACAGCAGAGGTGCCAGGACAGTGCCTTGGGGCACTGAGCTTTTTACCTCGCTGATGCTGGTATGTCTCATCTACGAACTAAAAAGCTACCGTGTAGATTGCATACTTGTTTCCCTCTTATTTTGAATTCTCAGCGGTCATACTTTGTTTAGAGGAAAAAAATACTCTGCAAAACTTTTGCTAACAACGAGACTAGCATGGCTATTCTTTCTGAAAACTGAAAAACTAATATATATGTGAAACTAAAAGCAGGAGACGCGACGGGGAAAAAAATACCATATACTGAACAATATAGTGAAGAGAAAATCAAGGTGTGAGCGAGCTCCCTCGAGCTAGTATCCTGACAGAGCGGTGGTCTGGTTCTATCATAATGGAAATCTCTGCCATCAGAAGTCCATTACCGACACAAGGTAAACTGCCTCCATTATCGTGACACCCAGCGGAAAACTGCCTCCATTATGTATAACAAATACTCAGTAACGAAATCTTGCTGTAGTCTCATCATCTCGTGAAAATATAAATAAAGATGAAAATATATATAATGACAATAACTGAAATAAATTAATTAGTGCAACTACTGTTAATATTAATCTGCTGTTCTTCGTAATGTAACTGTTCTGTTGCTAGTACTACTGCTGCTGCTGCTGTTCCTTCCACTGTTATGCCGTTGCTGCTTCCACTACTGCTGCTCCTTCTACAACTACTCTTCCTCCTCCTACTACTACTAGTAGTATTGCTGCTTATTTTCTGCTGCTATTACTAAAACTATTGTTAATGCTCTTTCTGTTATTACTACTAATATTGCTGCTCCTAATTCTACTATTAACGTTGTTGCTACTGTTGTAGTTACTGCTACTACTGTCGCTAACTCTCCTAATGTTGTTACTAATGAAACTAATACTACTGTTGCTATTACTGCTGCTGCTGCTACTACTACTATTACCTCTACTCTAGATCATCCAACTAATAGCATTACTTCTAATATAGCTGTTATCATTACTTCCACTGGCACTGGCTTTTCCTGGTATATTAAAAATGCAAATTCTAGCTAATGCAGATGACTTAGTCTTTCTCAATATTAACCAGCAGCCATGTCCAACTGAAGATTATATATAATCTTTTCGTTAGTAAATCATAATAAATTTACGTATACAATAGTTAAAACTTAAACCAATGATGCTGAAAGTAACATGAAATTAACTGAATGAAATTTAGGAATTATTTTCTTTTTAAAAATATGTGCCAAAATTATATTATCCTCTCTCTCTCTCTCTCTCTCTCTCTCTCTCTCTCTCTCTCTCTCTCTCTCTCTCTCTCTCTCTCTCTCTCTCTCTCTCTCTCTCTCTCTCTCCCTCTCTCTCTCTCTCCTCTCTCTCTCTCTCTCTCTCCTCTCTCTTCTCTCTCTCGTTGAACCTGCAGTTGTCTAGTTTTACCCTAATAATCTGACATAGGTGAATAAAATGTGAAAACCTTGGGCAAGTTGACTACTATACTGAGTTCCAAAAACCTGGTGAATAAACGTGGAAAGTAAACATGATTCGAAGCAGGAGAAATTGGTATCTAAAGAGGAACTACATAATATGAGAATTCCAGAACACAATGAAGTTCAAAGTGAACAACAAGGAAAGACAAAGGAATGAAATGAGAAGTACTGAAAAGGTGTTTGTTGGTGTTTGTCTGTGTTGTGTGCTGTGATGTGATGATGTGGATGTGTGAGTGTGTGTTTGTTGGTTTGTGTGTGTGTGTGTGTGTGTGTGTGTGTGTGTGTTGTACTCGCCTTTTTGTACTTATCTATTTGTGGTTGCAGGGGTCGATACATAGCTCCTGGCCCTGCCTCTTCACTGATCGCTACTAGGTCCTCTCTCTCCATGCTCCAAGAGCTTTATCATACCTGGTCTTAAAACTATGTATGGTTCCTACCTCCATTACATCACTTGCCAGACTAAATAACTTATTACCTTGATACATAGATGCTATTTCCCATATATATACTGAAGTGTATAATACGTACATAGTGTTGATCAGAATGCAAAGTAAACTTTACTTATAATTAAAATAAATTTGAAAGCTGTCTAAAAATCCTTATAAAGATTCACCGATAACAACCATAATATTGGATCTTTATTTATTTCTCTGAGCCGTAGATTAAAACAGTGTAAATATGAGATATTCTTAAAACAGGTTTGCCTTAATATCTCTACTAGACTCATTAAATATGTGTATGTGTGTGTGTATGATTTTTACTTACAAATACACGTTCAGATTTGTTAGCTTGACTTTCACAAGTGGGAACTCTTCCCTTTACCTCTTATGTATACTAATTAATCCAATGTTGTCTTAATTCTCTGGCGTTATAACTACATCCATTATTACACACCTGCCACTTCACTGGCTGTTGTCACAGTTTTTTCTTCCCTTTTTATCATTTTGTTTCAGCATCTCGGCAACATTCTCAGCGGCTATCTCTTCCCTCTTGTCTCGCCCAACATTCCTATTCCTCAAGCCGTCAAAGCCATTTCAAGTTCATCTGTCTTGTCTTTGTTTATCCCGCTGGGCTATCTAGCGATCCATATTCATGTTTCACGTATATCTCAGCGCTTAAGATAAGAGGGAAAAGACGAAACCGAGTGATATAAGACCAACTTGGTCGTTAAGTTCTCACCAGACAGCCTTCCAGAACGGCAAGTGCAGGCAACACGTCCTCCTCACACAGTACATAACATGAGTCAACTCTGTTGTGAGACGATATTCAGCGCCCATCCTTCCTTCGCTTATGTATTGTTTCACTGGTATAAAAATAAAGTAAAGAAAATGTAAGATAATTTACGCTAAACTTAAGTAATTTAACTCTTATTTAATTTTGCAGCAATCCTAGATCGTTAATTGGCACAATGCAATGCGTAATAAAAAAAGAATGGTATAATTTGACGATAGGTTATTGTACGACTACTACAAATGTAATCCTTCCCCCTTACTCAACCCCTTAACACCTCACATCTGGTTCTATACCAGCCCTCACATACATCTTTATTTTGTTTTATTAGTAAATGCTTCGAAGACAACAAGATCCTGCAGGTCTACAAAACTTATATTTTAGTTCCTGCTCCAGTCTGAACACGAATATATTATTTGGGATCTCCAGAGTTCAGTCACTGCCACATTATACTAATGTTTTAAGTTCTTAAATAACTGGAATATATGTCCATACAATATTTCCTGCATTATCCTCTCTAAACTCGCTCAACTGATGTTTCTGAGTTATTGTCGACGGATCTTTACAGACAAAGCATTTTTTACTACTCGGAATTTCAGCAAGTTGCTGGGATCAAAACCCTTTGTTTTTTAAATGGGGTGGAGACCCCTAGCGGCGATGAACCAGCGGTTGCTTAATCACTGATACTCAGCACCGGTATGATAGCAGTGTTTTTAGTCACTGATATACAGCATCAGTATGATAGCCGTTGATTAATCACTGATACTCAGCACCTGTACGATAGCAGTTGTTTGATCTCTGATTAATCAGCACCGGTACAATTGCAGTTGCTGAATGACTGATACCCAGCACAGGGAAGACAACAGTTGCTTAATCACTAATAACCAGCACAGGTACACCTGCGGTTGCTTGACCACTGAACAATTAATCATCATACAGTTTCCTGATGAACACACAACCTCTACCGCTTGATATAGTACGTTCTCAATCAATGAAATCATAGTCATGTGAAGCGCTAAATTAGTAGATCATTTAGCTCCAGGGAAAATCGGGCGTAATCAGGATTAATCCGAGGAAGAGAAGGGCAGCTCCAATGCCTCGCATCAAGAGCCCTTCACCAGCCTTAAGGAAGCTCCCACTTTCTCAGTGGTGTGACCACCACTGTGTCAACAACACGTCTTCTTAAACACTCAAAAATATTACTCATTTTTGTTTTTTTAAATATAAACATCGCACCGAAAATATATTTTGCTGATGGGAAATATGATAATAGACAAAAAAAAAAAAAAAAAAAAAAAACTATGGCAAAATCTCAGCAGTCTCGAAAGCACTGGGGATGTGATGTACTGATCTGCGGGAAGAAGAATATCAGGATGATAGGAACAAATACGGTGGCAAAACATTAATAATGGTATACAGAGCATGGTAGCTGAAGCATCAGTAATGACAGATACCAGTGATAATAGTGAAGACAAAAACAACACTGACAGAAACATCCAGTTACAGAAACACCAGTGGCTACAGAAACCAGCGGCTACAGAAACATCAGTAACACAGATAACATCAGTGGTGACAGAACACCAGGGGGTGAGAGAAACAGCGACCCACTGTAATAAAAGAGCGATGCGAGAAACACCAACGATAGAAAGTTAGCCACAGCAGAAAATAAACGATCTGATAGAACTGACAGGTTCTCTATCAGCGGGAGTGGGCGGATGCTGCTCTTAATGACCATCAGGATGATGCCTCTCACACAAGATGGTCCTCGGAAGACACGATCGTGATGCCTCTCACAAAGAATCTTTCCCAAGAGACAGGAGGAAGATGCTTCATACAGGGGATGTTCATCGAGAGACAAGGATGCTGCATCCCACAAAAGATGTTTCTTAGGAGACATGAGAGTGATGTGTCACGCATAGGATGTTCCAAGATACACACGAGAATGCTGCCTGTCACACATGATGCTCCTCGCGAGTCATCAGAATACTGTCTCTCACACAGGATGCTCCTCAGGTAACACGTGTCAACATGCTACAGCATGATGGAACAGTATAACACTCTTTCTCACCAGTTTTACCATCCCCTGTTGCAAATCAGACAACTCTTTTGAAATAACAACAAATAAATAAAAAAATGCGTGATATAATGCGTGACATCCTCAGTGATCAAATATGTCTATTACCTCTGATATCTGTCATATTATTTACGTGAACACATTAAATAAAAAAGTGAAGGTATAGCAAGAAATGTTGCTTTTTTAGTAAGGCTTCACATAGCTTATTCAGCTCTGTTCTACATAATACATAGATATTAATGCATTGGAGAACACACAGAAAAGGATAACAAAATTAATTCACTGTATAAAGAGTTTTTCACACAAAATTTGTATCCCGAGCGCACTCTTTCTTCGGAATCGGTTATCGTTTATTTCTGTACACTTCGAATATCACATTCTGTGAAATATTTGTTATGACTCGGATATGCTAATCTAGGTTTAGTTAGGTTAACATGACTCACGAAATCGTAATGACACGATTTCAAGCAAACCATACCACGGGTGGGGTTTGAACCCACGACGGTCTGGAGTTTTGAGACTCTCTGAATATATAACTAGCAATAAAGGAATAAAAAATAATACTAGTGGTAATAACAAAATGCCGAGATCATCTGCATTCAATTTAAAATTTTACCTTATTATTACAACGTAGACACTCGACCTCTCCAAGTTTATTATTATCCTTTCTTTATTGACTGTTAATGTAAGGAATATATCATTGCACTGGTCGCATTTTGTTAGTCATAAGAAATGATAAACAAAAATCTTCGTCTTATGATGGCCCACTCTATGGAATTTTTTGGTCACTGCGCTGTTTTTCCGCCAGGTTACCGGTTCACACAGTGAAAAATAAATATAAAAATATAAGATGTGATAAATGAGGTCTTCCACTACATTTAAGAGTAAAGGATCATATTTTCAAGGCCTGGGTTTCTTTATACTTTATGCCGCCTTTAATGGTTATAAAACCCTGGTCTTCCTTCAACCCAGATCCCCATTCCCCTCCTCACAAAACATTTATGGTGAAGTTGAATAAAAACATCACCCTCAGCTGTTCACCATATGTTTAAATTCAGCACATCGTAAAGACACTACAGACATAAAGTGGCATATTTTAAATAGATGGCTATAAAACGGTGGGAAATCCATCAGTGTTGCTTGAACTGTTGCGACAGCGGCAGTAATAGCAGAAACATTAATAGTAGCACTATTAAAAAGAGCAAAGACAGCATCACAAGAAGCATCTGCCAGTAGCATCTGCCAGTAGCAGCAGCAGTAACAGCAGGATTACTGACATAGGCAATGCAGCAGCAACAATAGCCAAAGAAACACCTAGTTTATTCAACAGCATTTGTTCAGACACCAGCCCAGTGCAGACTATATTCTTCATTATAGCCCAACAGTATACAAAAGCTAAGCTTGCTCAAACTAATAATTAAAAGCAACAGACACAACAGAATCAAAATCACTTGTCTTTCTCAGAAAAGAGGGCGCTCAATTAAGAGGATCTGCCGAGGTTATCGCGACTGAGGGATTTACCCGGACGCTGGTCCCTAAGGGCCTGAGGGCGTAAAGGTGACTCGCCCGTCTGGCATTGCTACACCAGACGCTCTCCATCTTTCCAAACGCCCGTGCCAGGCCGCCAGCTCCTAAAACAAGAGCTTCCTGGAGCCACCAGCGTCTAGCTTCTTCACGCAGGACGACAATAAAAACAAATATATCCCCCATACCATAAAGTTCCTACGTAACTCCCAATTTTTTTTTTTTTTTTGGGGGTCAGAAAAAAATGCGTCGTCTCATATGAAAGAATATATACACCTAGGACACAAGATGATCCAGATAAAGTGAGCACATGGATGGACAAATGGATGACAGAATTTAATATGGATAAATGCCACCTAATGGAAACGGGAGAAAGCAAAATGAGGCCAATGAAGAATATAGACGGTGTGACAAAATAATGAAAGTATTAGATTGTGAGACACTGTTATGCTACGCTGACGCAATAAAAAATAGCCTTCAAATACTTGGATAGTAAAATACTATGGAAGCTGTTCATAACTTATATTAAGGAAAAGTTGGAAGACGCAGAGTTGGTCTGGTGCTGACACTTGATACAACAGAAAATGAGCGAACAACCCAGAAAATGCATTGAAAGAAGTGGTACATACTACAGCAACTAGTAATTAAAAAATCATATGTTGAATTGAGTGTTGGAGATGGGACACCACGAACACGTACACACAAAACACACACATAGACACACACACACACACACACACACACACAACACACACACAACACACACACACACACACACACACACACAACACACACACACACACACACCACACAGCACACACACACACACTACACACACACATACACACACACACACACACATACACACACACACACAACACACACACACACATCACACACACACACACACACACACACACACACACACACACACACACACATACATAAACCATACAACACCACACACACACAACACACACACACCCACACACACACACAACACACACACACCACACAACACACACACAAACCACACAACACACTATCCTCAGAACCCACAACCTACCACACCATCCCAACACACACTACAACCCATACCCACAGCTTCACAACACCGAGCATAGAATCCCACAGTATGCTACCCGTCTCACCCTCAAGGCCCCAAACCACAGTGTTGGAAGGAAGCTGAAGTGGTCACAAACGCGATGATAACAAATAAGTGGAGGAGTGGCAGAAGAATCAAAGAGGCATCACCGGACATCATAGCTCTCACAGAAACCAAGCTTACAGGTATGATAACAGATGCCATTTTTCCAACGGGATACCAGATCCTGAGAAAAGACAGAGGAAACAGGGGGGGTGGAGGAGTGGCACTGCTGATCAAAAACCGATGGAATTTTGATGAGCTGGAGAGAGGAGATAGCGGAGAAGAAAGTGATTACATGCGGGAACGCTTCACTCTGGAGGTCCCAAGGTGGTAATTGCAGTGATGTATAACCCACCACAGAACAACAGGAGGCCAAGGCAAGAGTATGACGAGAGCAATAGAGCGATGGCTGACACACTGACTGCAGTGGCCAGAAGAGCTCATACATGTAGGGCAAAGCTCCTGATCATGGGTGACTTTAACCACAAGGAGATCGATTGGGAGAACTTGGAGCCACATGGGGGCCAAGATACATGGAGGGCTAAGATGATGGAGGTGGTACTGGAAAACTTCATGTACCAACACGTAAGGGACACTACAAGAGAGAGAGGACAGGATGAACCAGCAAGACTGGGCTTAGTATTTACCTTGAGTAGTGCAGATATTGAGGACATCACATATGAAAGATTCCTTGGGGCCAGCGATAATGTGGTTTTAAGCTTCGAATACACAGTAGAGCTACAAGTGGAGGGGGAAGCAGGAAGGCCAGGACGAATGAAGCCAAACTACAAGAAAGGAGACTACACGGAATGAGGAACTTCCTGAACGGGGTTTAGTGGGACAGAGAACTGGCAGGGAAGCCAGTTAATGAGATGATGGAATATGTAGCTGTCAGCATAGTTGCTGATCCCACTTACATGTGTTGTATAGCTTAGCTGAGTATCATAGTACCATCCATGTGTTTATATAGAAGATCCCTATTAGGCATAGTGACTGTTTGTGTAACGTCACGGGATGCGCATGTGTACGTGAGTACCTCTGTAACTTCCTTAGTCGACGCTTAGACCTACCAGGCAGTAACATGCAGGCTGGGCCCCCTCCCTTACCACAGTCTGACAATATACAGTGTTACCATCCAACAAGTGTGTTTATCTACAACCATCATATCTCCTTCCGAACTCCCACTACATAACAATAATATGCAAGGAGGCTGAGGAGAGGTTTGTACCCAAGGGTAACAGGAATAATGAAAAAGCCAGGATGAGCCCATGGTTCACCCAAAGGTGCAGGGAGGCAAAAGCCAAGTGTCCTAGGGAATGGAAGAAATGCAGAAGGCAAAGGAGAATAAGGAGAGCAGTCGTAGAGCCAGAAACGAATATGCACAGATAAGAAGGGAGGCCCAACGCCAATATGAAAACGACATAGCAGCGAAAGCCAAATCTTACCCGAAACTGTTATACAGCCACATCAGGAGGAAAACAACATTCAAGGACCAGGTAATCAGGCTAAGGAAGGAAGGAGGAGAAACAACAAGAAATGACCGTGAAGTATGTGAGGAACTCAACAAGAGATTCAAAGAAGTGTTCACTGAGGAGACAGAAGGGGCTCCAGAAAGACGGAGAGGTGGGGCACACCACCAAGTGCTGGACACAGTGCACACAACCGAGGAAGAAGTGAAGAGGCTTCTGAGTGAGCTAGATACCTCAAAGGCAATAGGGCCAGATAACATCTCCCCATGGGTCCTGAGAGAGGGAGCAGAGGCGCTATGTGTACCCCTAACAACAATATTCAATACATCTATCGAAACAGGGAGATTGCCTGAGGCATGGAAGACAGCAAATGTAGTCCCAAACTTTAAAAAAGGAGACAGACATGAAGCACTAAACTACAGACCAGTGTCACTTACATATATAGTATGTAAAGTCATGGAGAAGATTATCAGAAGAATAGTGGAACACCTAGAAAGGAATGATCTCATCAACAGCAGCCAACATGGTTTCAGGGACGAGAAATCGTGTGTCACAAACCTACTGGAGTTCTATGACATGGTGACAGCAGTAAGACAAGAGAGAGAGGGGTGGGTGCATTGCATTTTCTTGGACTGCAAGAAGGCGTTTGACACAGTTCCACACAAGAGATTAGTGCAAAAACTGGAGGACCAAGCAGGGATAGCAGGGAAGGCACTACAGTGGATCAGGGAATACTTGACAGGAAGACAGCAGCGAGTCATGGTACGTGGCGAGGTGTCAGAGTGGGCACCTGTGACCAGAGGGGTCCCACAGGGGTCAGTCCTAGGACCAGTGCTGTTTCTGGTATTTGTGAACGACATGACGGAAGGAATAGACTCCGAAGTGTCTCTGTTTGCAGATGACGTGAAGTTGATGAGAAGAATTCATTCGATCGAAGACCAGGCAGAAACACAAAGAGATCTGGAAGGCTGCAGACCTGGTCCAGCAATGGCTCCTGGAGTTCAATCCCACCATGTCAAATCATGAAGATTGGAAGGCAAAGAAGACCACAGACGGAGTACAGTCTAGGGGGCCAGAGACTAAAACCACACACAGGAAAAAAGATCTTGGGTTTGATAAACACCAGGCACATTCCTGAAGCGCACATCAACCAAATAACGCTGCAGCATATGGGGCTAGCAAACCTCAGAACAACATTCCGAAATCTTAATAAGGAATCCTTCAGGACCGCTGTACACACGTGTACTGTTAGGCCCATATTGGAGTATGCGGCACCAGTTTGGAACCCACACCTAGCCAAGCACGTAAAAAACTAGAGGAAAGTGCAAAGGTTTGCAAAAGGACTAGTTCCAGAGCTAAGAGGTATGTCCTACGAGGAAGGTTAAGGGAAATCAACCTGACGACACTGGAGACAGGAAGATAGTGGGAACATGATAACGACATACAAAGTACTGAGAGGAATTGGCAAGGTGGACAAAGACAGGATGTTCCAGAGATTGGACACAGTAACAAGGGGACACAGTTGGAAGTTGAAGACACAGATGAATCACAGGGATGTTAGGAAGTATTTCTTCAGCCACAGAGTAGTCAGGAAGTGGAATAGTTTGGGAAGCGATGTAGTGGAGGCAGGATCAATACATAGCTTTAAGCAGAGGTATGATAAAGCTCACGGTTCAGGGAGAGTGACCTAGTAGCGACCAGTGAAGAGGCGGGGCCAGGAGCTCGGACTCGACCCCCGCAACCTCAACTAGGTGAGTACACACACACACACACGATATCACCGTGTTTACCTGGATCGAGACCCAACGGAAATGAGAAGGAACAGTTGAGGGAGCATGTAAAAAAAAGTTGTCAGTTACAGGAAAGAGAAGCAGAGGGGAATGGCAAGAGAAGGGAACACCAGCCAATAGATATCTCTCAAGGCTCACACTCTCTTCGTCTCTTAATAAGAACAACTCAAGGCCCAAAAAAGATAAACTAAAAATGTATCAAATGAATACATAGTAGGCATAGTCATTACTGGGTGACCCAGAATAATAGATGAAGTGATCTAGAGTCTACCACCAAACACCAGGAAATCAAAACTGAAAAGTGAACACAGCAAACAAGATAAATGTATATATATATATATTATATATATAAATATATATATTATATATATATATTATATATATATATATAATATATATATATATATATATATATATATATATATATATATATATATATATATATAATATATATATATATATATATATATATATATATATATATATATGTCGTGCCGAATGGGTAAAACTAGTCAATTAGCAAAAACTCATTTAAATTTAAGTCCTTTCTAAAATTTTCTCTTATACGTTTAAATATAGATTTTTTTAAATTATGTTAATGTAAAAATTAATAATTTTGTACCAAAAGGACCTTAGAAAATTTACCTAACCTTATTATAACAAGCGCAATTTGATTTAGCCTAATCCAACTATATATATATTTTAGATAAGTTTACAGTAATTTAATAATAAAAAACGCAATGAAACAAATTTTTTTCGTTAGGTTCAGAATGATTTTTGCGAAATTATTGCATACAGAAAGAACTCGTTTAGACTTAAGTCATTTCTTAAATCATGACATAAGTCTCGACTTACGTAAGTTTCGACTTAAGTCAAGACTTGAGTCGAGACTAAAGCCAAGACTTAATCTTCCTAAGAGCCCAGATACTGTGAAAGTCTCTGATCCTGAAATTAAATGATGCCAGTGTTTAAAAGTCCCTGCTGGTCCTCTAAATGTTTTTTTTTTCTTTGTCCTGTGTTTCCTTGTATCTCAGTATTGCGAGATTTGTATCCTCAGTAAAACCACAGCTGAGTAAAATTAATCTACATTCCACACCAGCTTTATGTCGTGTTCCAAAATCATATATTTCCTGCTGAGGTATTCTGAGAATTTTTCAGGACTGACGAGCCGACGTTCTTTATCTAAACGGATGAATTATTATTTCGTGTCTTTTGTTTAGGCTACTGATTCCTACGTATTAATGTAACAATTTGTTTCCTTCGTGGATAAAGCTTTTAATTTGGCAATTGTGTATGAATAAAAATAAATTATATGATCGCCAAAGACGGGGATAAAATCCAATGTCAGCCCGTCATGCCAGTGGCATGACGGACTGACATTACAAACCCACAGAAGTTCCTGAGCTAACAAGTAACTTCCTCACCAGCAGTAGAAATACTTCTTTAAGCTTCAATCTGACTTCATCGGTGGGCTTGGCAGCAGCTTATGGTATGTCAGAGGGAGAGTGGAGACTTTAAGCAATCATGTGGGAAACCGTGAGTAGCGCATGCTATTTTTCTATGCAAACGATCTCCTTCCTAAGGATGTAGTGATGGCTTGATTCGTCTCATACCACTTCATCCCAGAAGACACTGACTGGGCAGCCTAAAGAAGTTTTTGTATTAGAGTCTTTGAGAATACCTAAGATAGTCAAGGTTGCTGTGTGCATGTGAAAGGGTGCCGATGAAATATTTAAAAAGGAGAGTGTACCTGAATGGTTCTTGGTGCCTCTCTTTAGGTAGGTAAGGTGCGGGATTGAATCTCTGCCAGAGTGTATTCACCTAATTCTGGTTGCAGGGGTCGATTCATAATTCCTGGCCCTGCCTCTTCACTGGTCGCTACTAGGTCCACTCTCTCCTTGCTCCATGAGCCTTATCATACCTCTTCTTAAACCTATGTATGGTTCATTCCTCCACTACATCACTTTCCAGACTATTCTACTTCCTGAGACCTCTGTGACTGAAGAAATACTTCCTAACATCCCTGTGACTTATCTGAGTCTTCAGCTTCCAACTGTGACCCCTTGTTGCTGTGCCCCATCTCTGGAACATCCTGTCTCTGTCCACCTTGTCAACTCCTCTCAGTATTTTATATGTCGTTATCATGTCGACCCTATCCCTCCTAACCTCCAGTGCCGTCAGGTCGATTTCTCTTAACCTCTCTTCGCAGGGCATGCCCCTTAGCTCCCGGGCTAGTCTCTTTGCAAACCTTCGCTCTTTCTCTAATTTCTTGACGTGCTTGACCATGTGTGGGTTCCAAACTGGTGCTGCAAACTCCAATATGGGCTTGACGTACACGGTGTACAGAGTCTTGAACGATTTCTTACTGAGGTGTCGGAACGCTATTCTTAGGTTTACCAGCCGCCCATATGCTGCACCAGTTATTAGGTCGATATTACAGCTGGGTATTACACTCACTCCAAGGTCATTTTCCTTGAGTAAGGTTTGCAGTTGTTGGCCCCCTAAACTGTGCTCTGTCTGCAGTCTTCTCTGCTCTTCTCCGTTCTTCGTGACTTTGCACTTAATGAGGTTAATTCCAGGAACAAATTCCTGAACCAGGCTTTCAGCCTCTCTTGATCCCATTTTAGTCCTGCTTGATCCTCATCCGATTGAATTCCCCTCATTATATTCACATCATCTGCAAACAGGGACACTTCTGAGTGTCTACCTTCCGTCATGTCATTCACATACACCACCGGTCCTAGGACTGACCCCTGTGGAACCCCGCTCATCACAGGTTCCCACTCTGACACCTTATCACATGCTATAATTCATTATTACCTTCCTGTCAAGTATTCTCTGAGCCATTGCAGTGCCTTTCCTGTTGTACCTGCCCGATCCTCCAACTTTTGCACTAATCTCTTGTGTGGAACTGTGTCAAAAGACTTCGTACAGTCCATGAAAATGCAATCTCCTCCTTCCTCTCTCTCTCTCTTGTCTTATTGCCGTCTGCTTGTCGTAAAACTCCAGTTGGTCTGTGACACAGGATTTCCCTTCCTTGAAACCGTGGTGGTTGTCATGAATAACTTCATTCCTTTCGAGGTGCTCCACCACTCTTCTGATCTTCTCCACGACTTTGCACACTATACATGTCAATGACACTGGTCTGTAGTTTAATGTTGCATGTCTGTCTCCTTTTTTAAATATTGGGACTACATTTGCCGTCTTTCACACCTCAGGTAGTCGCCTTGTTTCGATAGATGTGATGAAGATTGTTGTTAGTGGCACGCAGAGCGCCAATAACGACAAGAGATGTTGTCCGGCCCCATCGCCTTTGAGGTATCTAGTTTACTTAGCAGCCGCTTCACCTCCTCCTCTGTTTTATGTACTGTATCCAGCACTTGAGGGTGTACCCCACCACTCCGGCTTTCTGGAGTCCTTTCTGTCTCCACTGTAAATACTTCTTTAAATTTTATGTTGAGCTTTCCTCGGTAGTTTCTAGTGATCTCCACTCTTTCCTTCCTCAGCCTCATTACCTCGTCCTTGACTGCTGTTTTCTTCCTGATGTGGCTGTACAACAGCTTCGGGTCAGACTTTGATTTTGCTGCTATGTCATTTTCGTATTGCCGCTGGGCTTCCCTCCATACTTGTGCTTATTCATTTCTGGTTCTACGACTAGTCTCCTTCTTTTCCAGGGTCCTTTGCCTTGTGTGTGTGTGTGTGTGTGTGTGTGTGTGTGTGTGTGTGTGTGTGTGTGTGTGTGTGTGTGTGTGTGTGTGTGTGTGTGTGTGTGTGTGTGTGTGTGTGTGTGTGTGTACTCACCTAGTTGTACTCACCTAGTTGAGGTTGCGGGGGTCGAGTCCGAGCTCCTGGCCCCGCCTCTTCACTGATCGCTACTAGGTCACTCTCCCCGAGCCGTGAGCTTTATCATACCTCTGCTTAAAGCTATGTATGGATCCTGCCTCCACTAAAATCGCTTCCCAAACTATTCCACTTCCTGACTACTCTGTGGCTGAAGAAATACTTCCTAACATCCCTGTGATTCATCTGTGTCTTTAGCTTCCAACTGTGTCCCCTGTTTGCTGTGTCCAAACTCTGGAACATCCTGTCTTTGTCCACCTTGTCAATTCCCCTCAGTATTTTGTATGTCGTTATCATGCCCCCCCTATCTCTCCTGTCCTCCAGTGTCGTCAGGTTGATTTCCCTTAACCTCTCCTCGTAGGACATACCTCTTAGCTCTGGGACTAGTCTTGTTGCAAACCTTTGCACTTTCTCTAGTTTCTTTACGTGCTTGGCTAGGTGTGGGTTCCAAACTGGTGCCGCATACTCCAATATGGGCCTAACGTATACGGTGTACAGGGTCCTGAACGATTCCTTATTAAGATGTCGGAATGCTGTTCTGAGGTTTGCTAGGCGCCCATATGCTGCAGCAGTTATTTGGTTGATGTGCGCTTCAGGAGATGTGCCTGGTGTTATACCACCCCAAGATCTTTTTCTTGAGTGAGGTTTGTAGTCTCTGACCCCCTAGACTGTACTCCGTCTGCGGCCTTCTTTGCCCTTCCCCAATCTTCATGACTTTGCACTTGGTGGGATTGAACTCCAGGAGCCAATTGCTGGACCAGTCTGCAGCCTGTCCAGATCCCTTTGTAGTTCTGCCTGGTCTTCGATCGAGTGTATTCTTCTCATCAACTTCACGTCATCTGCAAACAGGGACACCTCAGAGTCTATTCCTTCCGTCATGTCGTTCACAAATACCAGAAACAGCACTGGTCCTAGGACTGACCCCTGCGGGACCCCGCTGGTCACAGGTGCCCACTCTGACACCTCGCCACGTACCATGACTCGCTGCTGTCTTCCTGACAAGTATTCCCTGATCCATTGTAGTGCCTTCCCTGTTATCCCTGCTTGGTCCTCCAGTTTTGGGCACCAATCTCTTGTGGGGAACTGTGTCAAACGCCTTCTTGCAGTCCAAGAAAATGCAATCCACCCACCCCTCTCTCTCTTGTCTTACTGCTGTCACCATGTCATAGAACTCCAGTAGGTTTGTGACACAGGATTTCCCGTCCCTGAAACCATGCTGGCTGCTGTTGATGAGATCATTCCTTTCTAGGTGTTCCACCACTCTTCTCCTGATAATCTTCTCCATGATTTTGCATACTATACATGTCAGTGACACTGGTCTGTAGTTTAACGCTTCATGTCCTGTCTCCTTTTTTAAAGATTGGGACTACATTTGCTGTCTTCCATGCCTCAGGCAATCTCCCTGTTTTGATAGATGTATTGAATATTGTTGTTAGGGGTACACATAGCGCCTCTGCTCCCTCTCTCAATACCATGGGGAGATGTTATCTGGCCCCATTGCCTTTGAGGTATCTAGCTCACTCAGAAGCCTCTTCACTTCTTCCTCGGTTGTGTGCACTGTGTCCAGCACTTGGTGGTGTGCCCCACCTCTCCGTCTTTCTGGAGTCCCTTCTGTCTCCTCTGTGAACACTTCTTTGAATCTCTTGTTGAGTTCTTCACATACTTCACGGTCATTTCCTGTTGTCTCTCCTCCTTCCTTCCTTAGCCTGATTACCTGGTCCTTGACTGTTGTTTTCCTCCTGATGTGGCTGTACAACAGTTTCGGGTCAGATTTGGCTTTCGCTGCTATGTCATTTTCATATTGTCTTTGGGCCTCCCTTCTTATCTGTGCATATTCGTTTCCTGGCTCTACGACTGTTCTCCTTATTCTCCTGGGTCCTTTGCCTTCTATATTTCTTCCATTCCCTAGCACACTTGGTTTTTGCCTCCCTGCACCTTTGGGTAAACCATGGGCTCATCCTGGCTTTTTCATTACTCCTGTTACCCTTGGGTACAAACCTCTCCTCAGCCTCCTTGCATTTTGTTGCTACATATTCCATCATCTCATTAACTGGCTTCCCTGCCAGTTTCTCTGTCCCACTGAACCCCGTTCAGGTAGTTCTCATTCCTGTGTAGTCCCCTTTCTTGTAGTTTGGCTTCATTCGTCCTGGCCTTCCTGCTTCTCCCTCCACTTGTAGCTCTACTGTGTATTCGAAGCTTAAAACCACATGGTCACTGGCCCCAAGGGGTCTTTCATATGTGATGTCCTCGATATCTGCACTACTGAAGGTGAATACTAAGTCCAGCCTTGCTGGTTCATCCTCTCCTCTCTCTCTTGTAGTGTCCCTTACGTGTTGGTACATGAAGTTCTCCAGTACCACCTCCATCATCTTAGCCCT
>NC_069413.1:45213069-45241125 GCF_026875155.1 Cherax quadricarinatus | reverse complement strand
GGGGTTAGCCCAAATTGGTTCGGCACAGTTTTGGAACGCCCACACCTACCAGCACGTTAAAAAAACTAGAGAAAGTGCAAAGGTTTTGCAACTAGACTTAGTTCCCAGAAGCCTAAAGAGGTTGTCCGTACGAGAGAGGTTAAGGGAATCAACCTGACGACACTGGAGACAGGAGAGATAGGGGAACATGATAACGACATACAAAGTACTGAGAGGAATTGGCAAGGTGGACAAAGACAGGATGTTCCAGAGATTGGACACAGTAACAAGGGGACACAGTTGGAAGTTGAAGACACAGATGAATCACAGGGATGTTAGGAAGTATTTCTTCAGCCACAGAGTAGTCAGGAAGTGGAATAGTTTGGGAAGCGATGTAGTGGAGGCAGGATCAATACATAGCTTTAAGCAGAGGTATGATAAAGCTCCACGGTTCAGGGAGAGTGACCTAGTAGCGACCAGTGAAGAGGCGGGCCAGGAGCTCGGACTCGACCCCCGCAACCTCAACTAGGTGAGTACACCAACACACACACACGATATCACCGTGTTTACCTGGATCGAGACCCAACGGAAATGAGAAGGAACAGTTGAGGGAGCATGTAAAAAAAAGTTGTCAGTTACAGGAAAGAGAAGCAGAGGGAATGGCAAGAGAAGGGAACACCAGCCAATAGATATCTCTCAAGGCTCACACTCTCTTCGTCTCTTAATAAGAACAACTCAAGGCCCAAAAAAGATAAACTAAAAATGTATCAAATGAATACATAGTAGGCATAGTCATTACTGGGTAAACCCAGAATAATAGATGAAGTGATCTAGAGTCTACCACCAAACACCAGGAAATCAAAACTGAAAAGTGAACACAGCAAACAAGATAAATGTATATATATATATATATATATAAAATATATATATATATAAATATATATATATATATATATATATATATATCAATATATAATATTAAAATATAAATATATTTTTATATATATATAATAAATATATATAAATATATATATAATAAAATATATATATATATAATATATAGTTTCGTGCCGAAGGGGTAAAACTAGTCAATTAGCAAAAACTCATTTAAATTTAAGTCCTTTCTAAAATTTTCTCTTATACGTTAAATATAGATTTTTTTAAATTATGTTAATGTAAAAATTAATAATTTTGTACCAAAAGAACCTTAGAAAATTTACCTAACCTTATTATAACAAGCGCAATTTGATTTAGCCTAATCCAACTATATATATAATTTTAGATAAGTTTACAGTAATTTAATAATAAAAATCGCAATGAAACAATTTTTTTTCGTTAGGTTCAGAATGATTTTTGCGAAATTATTGCATACAGAAAGAAGTCGTTTAGACTTAAGTCATTTCTTAAATCATGACATAAGTCTCGACTTACGTAAGTTTCGACTTAAGTCAAGACTTGAGTCGAGACTAAAGCCAAGACTTAATCTTCCTAAAAGCCCAGATACTGTGAAAGTCTCTGATCCTGAAATTAAATGATGCCAGTGTTTAAAAGTCCCTGCTGGTCCTCTAAATGTTTTTTTTTCTTTGTCCTGTGTTACCTTTTTATCTCAGTATTGCGAGATTTGTATCCTCAGTAAAACCACAGCTGAGTAAAATTAATCTAAAATTCCACACCACTTTATGTCGTGTTCCAAAATCATATATTTCCTGCTGAGGTATTCTGAGAATTTTTCAGGACTGACGAGCCGACGTTCTTTATCTAAACGGATGAATTATTATTTCGTGTCTTTTGTTTAGGCTACTGATTCCTACGTAATAATGTAACAATTTGTTTCCTTCGTGGATAAAGCTTTTAATTTGGCAATTGTGTATGAATAAAAATAAATTATATAATCGCCAAAGACGGGGATAAAATCCAATGTCAGCCCGTCATGCCAGTGGCATGACGGACTGACATTACAAACCCATAGAAGTTCCTGAGCTATCAAGTAACTTCCTCACCAGCAGTAGAAATACTTCTTTAAGCTTCAATCTGACTTCATCGGTGGGCTTGGCAGCAGCTTATGGTATGTTAGAGGGAGAGTGGAGACTTTAAGCAATCATGTGGGAAACCGTGAGTAGCGCATGTTATTTTTCTATGCAAACGATCTCCTTCCTAAGGATGTAGTGATGGCTTGATTCGTCTCATACCACTTCATCCCAGAAGACACTGACTGGGCAGCCTAAAGAAGTTTTTGTATTAGAGTCTTTGAGAATACCTAAGATAGTCAATGTTGCTGTGTGCATGTGAAGGGGTGCCGATGAAATATTTAAAAAGGAGAGTGTACCTGAATGGTTCTTGGTGCCTCTCTTTAGATAGGTAAGGTGCGGGATTGAATCTCTGCCAGAGTGTACTCACCTAATTCTGGTTGCAGGGGTCGATTCATAATTCCTGGCCCTGCCTCTTCACTGGTCGCTACTAGGTCCACTCTCTCCTTGCTCCATGAGCCTTATCATACCTCTTCTTAAACCTATGTATGGTTCCTTCCTCCACTACATCACTTTCCAGACTATTCTACTTCCTGAGACCTCTGTGACTGAAGAAATACTTCCTAACATCCCTGTGACTTATCTGAGTCTTCAGCTTCCAACTGTGACCCCTTGTTGCTGTGCCCCATCTCTGGAACATCCTGTCTCTGTCCACCTTGTCAACTCCTCTCAGTATTTTATATGTCGTTATCATGTCGACCCTATCCCTCCTAACCTCCAGTGCCGTCAGGTCGATTTCTCTTAACCTCTCTTCGCAGGGCATGCCCTTTAGCTCCCGGGCTAGTCTCTTTGCAAACCTTTGCTCTTTCTCTAATTTCTTGACGTGCTTGACCATGTGTGGGTTCCAAACTGGTGCTGCAAACTCCAATATGGGCTTGACGTACACGGTGTACAGAGTTTTGAACGATTTCTTACTGAGGTGTCAGAACGCTATTCTTAGGTTTACCAGCCGCCCATATGTTGCACCAGTTATTAGGTCGATATTACAGCTGGGTATTACACTCACTCCAAGGTCATTTTCCTTGAGTAAGGTTTGCAGTTGTTGGCCCCCTAAACTGTACTCTGTCTGCAGTCTTCTCTGCTCTTCTCCGTTCTTCGTGACTTTGCACTTAATGAGGTTAATTCCAGGAACAAATTCCTGAACCAGGCTTTCAGCCTCTCTAGATCCCATTTTAGTCCTGCCTGATCCTCATCCGATTGAATTCTCCTCATTATCTTCACATCATCTGCAAACAGGGACACCTCTGAGTGTCTCCCTTCCGTCATGTCATTCACATACACCACCGGTCCTAGGACTGACCCCTGTGGAACCCCGCTCACCACAGGCTCCCACTCTGACACCTTATCACATGCTATAATTCATTATTACCTTCCTGTCAAGTATTCTCTGAGCCATTGCAGTGCCTTTCCTGTTGTACCTGCCCGATCCTCCAACTTTTGCACTAATCTCTTGTGTGGAACTGTGTCAAAAGACTTCTTACAGTGCATGAAAATGCAATCTCCTCCTTCCTTTCTCTCTCTCTTGTCTTATTGCCGTCTGCTTGTCGTAAAACTCCAGTTGGTTTGTGACACAGGATTTCCCTTCCTTAAAACCGTGGTGGTTGTCATGAATAACTTCATTCCTTTCGAGGTGCTCCGCCACTCTTCTGATCTTCTTCACGACTTTGCACGCTATACATGTCAATGACACTGGTCTGTAGTTTAATGTTGCATGTCTGTCTCCTTTTTTAAATATTGGGACTACATTTGCCGTCTTCCACACCTCAGGTAGTCGCCCTGTTTCGATAGATGTGTTGAAGATTGTTGTTAGTGGCACGCAGAGCGCCAATTACGACAAGAGATGTTGTCCGGCCCCAATTTGCCTATCTTTTGAGGTATCTAGTTTACTTAGCAGCCGCTCTTCACCTCCTTCCTCTGTTTTTATGTACTGTGTCCAGCACTTGAGGTGTACCCCACCACTCGGGCTTTCTGGTGTCCTTTCTGTCCCACTGTAAATATCTTTAAATTTTATGTTGAGCTTTCCTCGGTTGTTTCTAGTGATCTCACTCTTCCTTCCTCAGGCTCATTACCTCGTCCTTGGAGACTGGTGTTTTCTTCCTGATGTGGCTGTACAACAGCTTCGGGTCAGGACTTTGTTTCGCTGCTATGTCATTTTCGATATTGCCGGTGGGCTTCCCTCCATACCTGTGCTTATTCATTTCTGGTTCTACGACTAGGCTCCTTCTTTTCAGGGTCATTCCTTGTGTGGGTGTTAGTGTGGAGTGTGTTGTGTGTGTGTGTGGGTGTGTGTGTGTGTGTGTTGTGAGTGTGTGTGTGTGTGTGTGTGTGTGTGTTTGTGTGTGTGGTGGATTGTGTGTGTGTGTGTGTGTGTGTGTGTGTGTGTGTGTGTGTGTGTGTGTGTGTGTGTATGGTGTGTGTATATAGTGTGTGAGGGGTTATATATATATTTATATATATATGTATATATATATTTATTATATATATATTATATATAATATATATATATTATATATTATATATATATATTTTTATATATATATATATGTGTGTAATAAGATCACAGTAAAACCAGGTGGTTTAAATTATGCCAAAACAACCCACTGTGAAAGAGAAGTGAAATTCCAAGCGCTTTCGCTGACTACTCGCATTGTCAAGGAATTTGAAAAGTATAGTTCACTTGATAATGTGAGTAGTCACGAAAACACTTGATTTCACTTTCTTTCACAGTGGTTCGTTTGCATATATATATTTATATATATATATATATATATATATATATTTATATATATATATATATATATATATATATATATTATATATATTAAGATATATTTTATATATATATATAGTTATATTTTATATATATATATATATATATATATATATTATAATATTTATATTATATTTACATATATTTTTTGCTCTTGGGGCCAAAATGGGGGAAAAGTGCTTTGTGGCTCGGTCATGGACTCCACTGACAGGAAGCAGAGAGAGGAGTGTCCATAAATCGGGTTAAATCGAGTGGGGATCTGTACAAGATGGCGTTCCACAGGGATCAGGTCTTGGGCCCGTTGTTGTTGATAATATATATCAATGATTAGATGAGGGAATTACTAGTGATATGAGCAAATTCTGCGATGGACACAAAAGATAGGTAGGTAATTGATTCAACGTAGATGTTTGGGAACTTCAGGAGGATTTTTACAAACTCTAGTCTTAGCAGGAAAAAGTGGCAGATGCAGTTCAAATGTAGATAAGATGCAAGGTTCTGAAGTTGGGAGTGCCCATACACTAGATAACTTATAAGTTAAATAATGTGAACTTAGCCATACAGATTGCGAAAAGGACTTGGGGGTTATGGTGTGCAGCATCCTTAACCAAGACAGCAATGCTAAGGTACGTTATAATGGCAAATAGATTACTGGGATTTATATCAAGAAGGTGTAAGCACAGAAGTCCAGAGGTTATACTGCAGGTTTATACATCATTAGTAAGGCCTCACCTAGGATTATTGCAGCTCAGTTCTGGTCTCCATATTACAGAATGGACATAATATTATTTAGGAATACTTCAGCGAAGGATGACTAAATTAAATACATAGCATCAGAATTCTTCCTTATGAAGAAGATTGAAGACTCTTAAGTTCCATTAACTGGTTAGACGAAGAAGGAGGGGAGGACCTGTCGAGTGTATAAGTGGAAGATAAGGTATTAATAAAGGGTATTAATAAGGTCTTGGAGGATGTCTCTCCAAGAGGAGAACCCGCAGTAATGGATTTAAATTGGAAAGTTTAGATTTAGAAAGGGACATAGGAAAAGTATGGATTGGAATTAGGGTAGTAGGATGAGTGGAAAAGTCTACCTAGTTGGGTTATTGAGGCTGGGACTTGGGCAGTTTCAAATTTAGGTTGGAAAGTACATGAGTGGGAGGGGTGGGATTTGAGTGGGACTTTCACATCAGAGCTTATTTCTTGGGTGGCATTGAAAATTGGGTTGGGCAAAATGTTTGTTAGTAGGATGAATGTAAAGGACCTACCTAGTATGGCCAACAGGGCCTCTGCAGTGTTCTCCTTTCTTATGGTCTTATTTATATATATATATATTACGTTTCATGATGCGAATGACTACATTTGTGTTGTTGTAAGCTCGAAACTAATTTCATTCTACTCCCCGTCCGTTGATTTACCAGCCTTCACAAGCAGGTCTGCTTATTTATGCAAACCTCTTACAAGTGATATTTAGTAGTAACAAAACTGCGGCTTAGTCGGGGATCGAACCCGTGTTGTTTCAGCCCGTTTCCTGGGCTACATAATAATGTTTTGTAGGATTGTTAGTGTGTGGTTATAACGTAAAAAGTTTGACTTGCTTCCAGGAGGCGGCGTGTTAAAACAAACAAAATATTAAAGATATTTATATACTCTTTCGCTTGAATCTACAGAATGTACTGTCTCATGCTGTGGGTGCAACACAATACGAAGCGGTTATTCTTGGCCCCTGACACAGCTCACGTCTAATGTTAAGTGAATTTTCTATGACGAATGTAATTAACAGAAAAAATCGTCCGGAGCGCCACGTGGAAAGCTTCACATGAAGGAAAAAAAACACCTCTGATTATAATAAACACAATATTAATGAAGCAAGACTGCAGTTACAAGGATTTCGTCAAAAAGTCTTTCTCGTGACACGCTTTATCATGAAGTTTTTTCTTAAGAATTTGTCTAAACTTTATGACAGGCACTTTGAGCAAAATAAAAATTTATTAATCACACTTTGTAAGAAATTTACATACTTACACCATGGCTTGAGAAGTTCAGATAAACAAGTTAGTCACGAGTGCTCGATTAACGCAGGTTTATGGGATAAGTTTAGCAAGGTTCTGAGAGAGCAGGAACTCAGGCAGTACAGCTCAGTGCGTATGACCAGTTCTGCTCTCCACTTCATACTTTCACTGCCTTATCTTTCTATTCCTTTCCTACTACTTTAGCCCTTTCTTGTTTTCTTGTTAAAACGAATGCATCTTGCCATTTTCATATTGTCTTCTTTTCCCTTGTTCTCCTGTTTGCTTTTTTTAATTAATTTTGTAAATTTTCTCGGTGTCATATTAATCCTGACTGTTTATCGTCAACTATTCTTAAATTATTGTTAACCATTTAGTCCATTCAGCTTCTCCTTCTCCTCTTCTTTTTTTCTTTCACTTTCTTTACTTTCAACCTACTAACTTACTGGTTCGTATCTTCCTCATTCTGTGACTTCTTTCCACCAACTCCATCCATAGTTCTTCCTCATTATTAGTCACCTCACGCCTGCTGCTTTAATGTCTCTTTTGCTGTTACTTGTCCTATATATTGTCACACGCTATACAGTTTATTTCTGTAACATAGTACGTATTACAATTCCTGGTTAAACCATCTTCTGTCGTTCTCTTCTACATCATCTGAGACTCCACTGCATCAACCAAGTTCACAGATTTGTAGATGAATGGTTCAGAGAACCGACATGTTGATAAATTAGACACATGTGCAACTCTTGGGTATCTTTATTGAGGAAACGTTTCGCCACACAGTGGCTTCATCAGTATACAAAGGAGGAATCTTGAAGAATGGAGGAGAATGAGGTATTCAGTCCTCAACCTTGAGTCGATGTGTCCAGTTCGATGTCAAATCTATTCAAGATTGATGACTGACCACATCGACTCAAGGTTGAGGGATACTGATTAACCTCATTCTCTCCTAATTCTTCAAGATTCTCCTGTGTATGACTGATGAAGCCACTGTGTGGCGGAAACGTTTCCTCAAAGAAAATACTCACGAATGTTGCACATGAGTCTAATTTATCAAGTTTCCACAGATATTTTGCCAGACGAGGACGAGGGGAAATTTAAAACACTTATGCAGTGTAGTGTGATCTTATTGACTGCGATTTCGCCCAAACAGTGGGCTTTTTCAGTCAAACAGAATTAGTGGACTAGTTGGGTGAATGAGGTGGGCTTTGGGTAGTTTAAAGTTAGGTTGGGATAAGTACATGGTGGGGAGGGGTTGGATTTGAGTGGGACTTTCACATCGGAGCTTGTTTCTTGGGTGGCATTGAAAAATTGGGTTATGATCAAATGTTTGTTAGTGGGATGAATTGTAAAGGAACTCTGCCTAGTATGGGCCAACAGGCCTGCTGCAGTGTTCCTCCTTTCTTATGTTCTTATGTTCTTATGAATGTACCAAACTATGTAGCATGAAAGTTAAGACACTTGTGCAACATCTGGTTATCTTTATTGTAAAACGTTTCGCCATCAGTGGCTTTATCAATAAAATTCTTGGTCATAATTAGAAAAAACAGAAGTCTATATACAAAGATGAGGTATCAGTCCTCAGCGTAGCATGATTTGTAGTTGTGACTCTGATCAGGTTAAAGTATCCCTCGTCACACAAAAATATACTTGTATAAGTTGGTAGAATTACCGACAATATGTAAAGTAAAGGACACAAGTGCAACTAATGTGACATTTTATTGTGCATCGTTTCGCCTCTCCAGGAGCTTTATCAAGCTTACGGTATGCTTGATAAGCTCCTGGAGAGCGAAACGTTGCACAATAAATGTCACATTAGTTGCACTTGTGTCCTTTTACTTTACAAAATATACTTGTATGTTTCAAGATCTAATTGAAACATGTCCGCTTTTATAAAATAAAAAAAGTATTAATTCACTCGCTATTTATACTTCTCATTAATTTTCTTTTTAATAATGCTTGTTGTATCTTGTTTGCTCGAAGATATCTCCTAATATCTTAGGAGTCAAATGTATTTTAAAGCTCGATCTTCCTCCCTCTCCTTTCTCTCTCTCTCTCTCTCTCTCTCTTCTCTCTTCTCTCTCTGCTCTCTCTCTCTCTCTCTCTCTCTCTCTCTTCTCTCTCCTCTTCTCTCTCCTCTCTCTCTTCTTTTTTTTATCACGGGTTTGGAGATGGTTAAGGATCCCTAGTTTTATTGACAAGCTATTTACAGGTTAAGGATTCCTAACTTTATTGGCAAGCTAAGAGCTGTTACCTACAACAGCTCATTTGAAAGCATTTTTATTGTTATGTGGACATTACAAGTAGGGAACAGGATGTACTTGGAGCCATCTGTGGGCCAGCAATTTTCATTGTGATCAGACTGACTTTATCTCGTTGACATCCTTATGATGTACGAATGTGTTCCATACTCGAGTCATCCTGGTATGTGCACAACTTGTCAGACACTGCAACATCTTGGAATCTTGGTTCAGAGGACATCTACAAGACCTTCTTCACGGTGCTGCAACTAACCCATCTCTTTGGGGAAGGGACCTTCTTCCACTGGGAATCCCGCCTACCAGTGACCTGCCCTAGTTGCGGCACCGTCCCTTCACTGACGCCTATAAAAACGCCAGTTTTTTTACATTTTTTTTTCTTCTGGCCTTTGCTCAAGACTTTCCTTCCACCACGATGCTGTGAACACTAACTCCAAGGCCGAGGGACTGATTACCTCATCTTTTGTATATAGTTCTACGTCTTCCTATTATGTCCTAGAATCTGTATTGGATAAGCCATGTATGGCGAAACGTCTACAATAAAGATATCCAGATGTTGCACATGTGTTCTTAACTTTCATCCTGGGTATATATGATCTCAGATGGAGTGATGTTCTGGAGAAAGGGGACAGCCAGAGTGAGTTGCTGGCTGTCTGCCCGTCTTGTGGCATAAAAAGCTTGTTTCACGCTGTCCTCGAAGTGGATCCAGTGTGGTACTTTGACAAATATTGACTTGTACTTTAAGTAAGGTCACCCACATCCCTCCTGTGTTGAAAGGCCTCTGCTGAAATGACAGATCTATCCAGGATGGGTCAGGCGAGAGATGAGACGTCTTGTCTGTTCTCACTCTGTCAAGCAGTCGCAGAGAGTAGGGGGCAGGCAACCAAGAAAGTGGAGATACTCAAGGTGTGATGGGACTTGTGCCTCGTACAGAATCTGGCAAACCCCTTGTCAAGCAGAAGGATGCGAGATACCGGCGAAGTGCTGTAAGCTTCCCTGGCTGCCTTGTTTGCTAGATTTACAACATGTTCTTCTTGGTTAGGTTGGAGTCAAATTTCACCCCAGGATATAATTCTTCTCATGTGCCAACACCTCCCATTCAGTCCTTATACTGACCAGCATTACCATCATGGTAACCAAGAGGACCATTCATCATTGCGTTTTTCTCAGGTGCAATTGTTACTTGCCTCTCTTTCACCAAGCTGTTTTATCTCTTAGCTGGTGATTGATGTAGCTTAGAGCAGCTGGCATTTCTTCTCTTGGATAAGTGAATGTCAGTGTTTCTCTCTCTCTCTCTCTCTCTTCTCTCTCTCTCTCTCTCTCTCTCTCTCTCTCTCTCTCTCTCTCTTCTCCTCTCTCTCCGCTCTCTCTCTCTCTTCTTCTCTCTCTTCTCTCAGCTTTCTATCTATCTCTCCCTCCGTCTCACGCTTGCGCTCAAACACACACACACACACACACACAAAAAACACCAGTGCTGTTTCTGGTATTTGTGAATGACATGACGGAAGGAATAGACTCCGAAGTGTCCCTGTTTTCAGATGATGTGAAGTTGATGAGAAGAATTCATTTAATCGAAGACCAGGCAGAACTACAAAAGTATCTAGACAGCCTTTAGACCTGGTCCAGCAATTGGCTCCTGGAGTTCAACCCCACCAAGTGCTAAGTCATGAAGATTGGGAAGGGCAAAGAAGACTGCAGATGGAGTACACTCTAGGGGGCCAGAGACTAAAAACCTCACTCAAGGAAAAGATCTTGGGGTGAGTGTAACACCAGGTATATCTCCTTAGGCGCACATTAACCAAATAACTGCTGCAGTATATGGGCGCCTAGCAAACCTCAGAACAGCATTCCGCTATCTTGATAAGGAATCGTTAAGGACCCTGTACACTTTGTACGTTAGGCCCATATTGGAGAATGCGGCACCAGTTTGGTAACCTACACCTGGCCAAGCACGTAAAGAAACTAGAGAAAGTGCAAAGGTTTGCAAGAAGACTAGTCCCAGAGCTAAGGGGTATGTCCTACGAGGAGAGGTTAAGGGTAATCGACCTGACGACACTGGAGGACAGGAGAGATAGGGGGGACATGATAATGACATCTAAAATACTGAGAGGAGAAATTGATAAGGGTGGACAGAGTCGAATGTTCCAGAGATGGGACACAGCAACAAGAGAACACAGTTGGAAATTGAAGGCACAGATGAATCACAGGGATGTTAGGAAGTATTTCTTCAGTCCACAGAGCAGTCAGAAGTGGATAGTTTGGGAAGCGATGTAGTGGAGCAGGATCCATACTTAGCTTTAAGCAGAGGTATGATAAAGCTCACGGTTCGGGAGAGTGGACCCAGTAGCGGCCAGCGAAGATGGCGGCTGCCCACTACTAGGTGAGTATAACTAGGTGAGTACACTCACATGCAAGCACTCACACACACACACACACACACAACACACACACACACACACACACAACACACACACACACACACACACACACACACACACACACACACACACGCACCCACACTATATTTTTCCAATTTCGTGTTTATCTAAGCCATAATAGACCCCATATGGACAATATACTAGCCCCCCTTAAATCAGGGATAATCACAGATAAGACTACAGGACCACTACCCTACCTTCTCCTGACAAACATTAGTAAACAACACTTGAATACAACAAAGTCTACATTTTGACTCCATGATGAGGCCTCGGTAGGAAGTTTCACAGCTGACCTAGAGATGTTGACTGGGCCTACAGAATTCTCCAAGGACAATGGTATTGATGACTGGACAGACATTTTCTTACCAAAGTAACTTAGACTATTTTAAAAACAACAAACATTGTCCTTTAAAAAAACGTAACAGATCACAAACAAACGGCTTGGTTGCCATGGCTAAACCAGCACATCTGAAAATCCATAGACAAGAAAACACCAATATGAAAAGCAATAAAGGACAAGGCTTAATACACAAAGATATTTCTTAAACACAATTCATCAGTTCTCACCAAGAAAAAAGAAAGACAAAACATCGTACTACTCAGTAGATTCACAGACACCTAGAGGAGGATATAAAAAAAGACCTGGAAAACACTCTCTCAGTTTCTAGGGACCCCACAAATGAGAAAAAACAAGATAGTGTCCTAACTATACCTAATGAAAAAACCACTACTTCCCTACTGACACAGCTGACAAGATAAACGACTTCTTCTCAAAACCATAGGATCTAATCTCGCCAAATAAAATCTCACATACAATGCCCATGCCGGGACTACCTCGATGGGGAATTTCCAAATTCTTCTATCTTGCACCAACTGAGCCCTCGGAAGTCACTGAAGATTATAAAGTCACTTAAAAGATAACTCGGGGAATCTGTTCATGGCCCACCAATACTGTACAATGCGACGGCCCGGCCTTTTCGCATGCTATTTCATTACTTTTTAAACAAGTCATAGAAAACTAGGGCACCTTCCCGAAAACTACTCATAGATGGCAAGGGGTTACACCAAATTACATAAAGGTGGTGACCCTACCAGACTTAAAACAACTATAGGCATTATCAAACTTATCATGCTATCCAAAATCTTTGAGGAAAACTGGGCACAGGGAGACTATATTCATTTATAACGGCACAAAACATACTCAACCCCTGCCAATTTGGATTCAGGCGAAAATAAAAGCACTAATGATGCATTCATAAAAAATGCTTAGTTTCTGCTTTACACAGCATGGAAAATATAGGAAATACCACTAGGATTTGTTATTGACCTAAGAAAAGCTTTTGACACAGTAGACACGACATCCTACTCCAACAACTTGACAATACAGTATAGAGCCATGCGCTTGGCTTATTTTCAAAAAAAAATCTTACCTTACTAATAGGTTTCAGTATGTCACCATTAAAGGACACTGCATCAACAAACCGGCCACTTGATACTGGAGTTCCGCAGGAAGTGTCTTGGTCCCCTGCTCTTCTCATATACATCAATGATCTTCCAAACGGTATCCCAAACACCGAAACCCATTCTCTTTTGCTGACGACACGACTAATGTCATTCTCACTCTAATCTTGCCACCCTCACTCCATTGATTAGATTAACGAGGAGTGATCAAAATATCGGACTTGGATGACAGCAATTAAACTTAGCTTAAACACTGACAAAAACCTACTATATTATGTTTTGGTTCTGAGCAGGAGATGCCAAATTAAACATTAAGATCGACAACACTCTTATTACCAGACATTAATGAGGGCAAATTCTAGGGCCTATACCTTGACAACAACCTGAAGTTTAGCCCCATATCCAACACATAACCAAAAAAAGGATCAAAACGGTTGGGAATCCTCTCAAATATACGATACTACGTGCCGCCAATTATGCCCTTCTCACCTATACCACTCACTTATTTATCCAATTACCTCACCTATGCTAGTTGTGCTTGGGGATCAACAGCAGCAACACACCTAAAGCCCATAATAACCCAACAAAAAGCTGCAGTAAGAATATCACATAAATCCATCCCTGGCAACACCCCCCCCACTCGTCATAGATCTAAACCTTACTCCTGTTCAGTTACATCCACACTTTCTATGTGCACTCTACATCTCAGGACCTTAAACTCCATATAACCTTGACCCTAAAACGTTTCTGATTAGGATGTGAAGAACCACAGCATAACACCAGACACAAAACATCTCTACGACATTCCCGTGTCGACTAAACCTTTCCAAAAAGTAAATGTTCTGTCAAAGGCCCTAAAATTCTGAAACATCCTACCTGAGACTCTTGAACTGCGACACATTCATCACCTTCAAAAAACTACCGTTAGAAAACATCTTATCTCACTGATTCACCCCGTCAACTAACCCAACGAATACCACCTGGTGTTTCAATTACACTCACTCACCCATTTGACCATAAACGAAATATTAATCTCAATCTTAAAAATAGTGAATCTATGATTACTCAATACTGAAAACTATGTTACGTGCCAAATCAAAAGCTTCACATTGCTAAATCACAAACTAGTATTTAGTCCAACTTAGCCATAATACCAACTTACCTCATAATTTGTAATATTTTAAAATAAAGAATTAAACTAAGTCTGCCCGAAATGCCTAGCCATGCTAGGCGTTCTAGTGGTACACTCTGTAATCATTATTTAACTACATGTAAACCACACAATAACCAAATTCTGTAAATTCAACATTGTAATCCTTATAGAGAATAAACTTTGAATTGAATTGAATTGAATTGAATCAGCATAATAACCTAGGTGATATGTCAAGATATCTATCTTATTAATAAAAATAAGATACCAGATAATAAAAAAAGGCACAATACCGTGACTGGAACGATACACAAATAACCCGCACATAAAAGAGAGAAGTTTACGACGACGTTTCGGTCCGCCTTGGACATTGACAAAAGTCACCACTAACAGATGTAAACGAACGATCGAACGTTCAGGTAAAGATCCCAAATGGGATGGGGGGGAAGACGGGACAGACGAAGAACAGTGCTGGAGAGGAGTGTTCTTAGTCGTAGAAATAGAGCCAGGGCTTAACCCAGCAGCGAGGCGATCGTGGGACAGTATTGAGAAGAGAAATTCAGGTCTCTGTGGGACTCCGTGGGGTGAGAAGGGAAGGAAGGGGGCATACTCTAGGACGTTTAGAGCTAGAGAGGAGTGTAAGAACGAGCCATGTCTTAACCCAAAGGGTAAGGCGAACGTGGATCAGAGAAATGGTCCTGTTAAGAGGACCTCTCGGAGAATCCTGAAGGTAATTTGGAAATAGGGATAGGAGCAGGATCATGCAAGGGTAGAAGAGGTGTGTTGTTTGTGGGTCTGCGAATGTCTTCGTAAGGAGAGAGTTCCAGTAGTCATGTCGTGTCACGAGTTGGTTTGTCAATCTGTCTGTCACTTGAGCGTCTTCCAGTACAGATTCAGCGCAGTATGTCTAACTGGGTGCATGTAGGATGACTCGCATGTGGCGAAGTCCTCCATCTGACATCAAGCACCCAGCGCAGCGCCTTTCTTGTTTCTGGACACGCTGCGTTTAAATAAAGTTAATAAAGGGTTTGTTTTGCTGCAAGAGAGAGGGCTAGAGGAGAGTAAGTTATCAGAGACGTATAAGGGATTTGTAGAGGTGTGTTTGGTGCGTTGAGAGGCATGTTTCAGCTTGTAGAGGCCCGCAAGGCTTACTAGCTATTGCATGCCTGAGTGAATGGTCGTGTTAGCGTAGAAGGTAGTCAAGCTTAACGCAAGGACAGTGACTGATTGTGTCATGGGATGTATGTGCGGGTTGTCAGCTGTTCTGAGTCGACATTGTAATAGAGGATCACGTTTTCTGTAGTTTTAAAATAGGTAATGCTGGATTAGTGCATTGGTTTTTGTCCTCCATTTTTGTTCCCAGATGGCTTTCCTGTCGACCTCATTTTTGTGTTTTTGTGTGTGAGTGTATCTATTTTGGCATGGGTGATAAAGTTGTGTAATGTCGTCTGCATAGGCTAGTGTGCTGGAGGTTTTGGTATACAGGTGTTTGGATGTGTTAGTGTAAAATTGTAGGGGTAGGGAGAGGGACAGATCATGGGGTACTCAGATTTGTGTGAAGTAGTCAGAAGTAACAGACTTGGAATTTGATTCTCATGTTACGGCCGTCTAGGGAGTTGCAGCGGAGTTTCGAGTTTAGTGAGGAGGCAGGTTAACGTTAGTGCAGAGTTTGTATTGAGCCCTTGGTGCAGGACAGTGGTCAAAGCTTTTTCAAGTCTTTTGCAACCGGGCTGTCCTGTTTCTTTGTTCTGTGTTTTATGTGGATGTAGTTGGAAGAATGTGTTATGGCATCTTGTGTGGATCTGTGTGTTCTGAAAAAGCCAAACTGACCATCAGAAAGTACGAGAGTTGTGTTCCAGGTGTCTGCGAAAGCGATGGTTGATGTGAGTTTTTCAAAGAGTTACCTAAAGTTCGGGAGGCTGATAGGGCGCTTAATTTCTAGGATCAGAGTGGTCTTTTTGGGTTTTAGGAAGGAGGATAGCAGTAAGCTGCTTTTTGAAGAGGGAAGGGGAAGTATCCAGAGGCAAGGGAGGCATGAGGAAAGTTTGTGTAGGCAGTAATGATAGAGTCAGGAAGGTGTTTAGGATAATATGGTTTAGGCCAGCGGCGCAGGAAGCCGTGTGAGGAAGTGGGTCTGAGGAGAGTTTTAATGTCTGTGTGGTGAAAGGAGTGGTTCGAGTCTTGGGAGGAGTGTAGAGAGTCTAGATGAATGTGCTATCTGGTGTTGTATCTTGTGTGTGTGCTTGTTCCTATGTCTATGTTCCTGGAAGCCCACCCCACACCCCACCCACTCCCCCCCCCCCCCCCCCCGCCCCCCCCCCCCCGGTGAATAACGTTAGGGTAGGTCGTGAGGGTGGAAGATTGTTCTCCCGATGTGTTTTGAAGATGTTGGTTGCAGCCTGGGGGTTGAGATGTGTGTGTGGTATGTGGGGTCGATGTGTTTGAATTTGTTGGTGGGAGTAGTGCCTGCTTATTTTTTTTGATAAAGTTCCAGAAGGCTTTAGTGTTTTTAAATTGATGTTTGTCAGCTTGTTGTATGAGTTGTGACCAGTGATTGTTGTGGTCGTGGTCTAGACTGGTGTAAAATGTTGTTTCTAGGTCAGTTGAGATCTAATCGAACTTGATTAATCTGTGTGTGTTGTAGAGGAAGCGGTTGTTGGTAGCAGATAATTGGTTCTTCTTGTTCTGAGTGATGGTTTGAAGGAATAACGAGTGGTGTGGAGTTTTCTTTTGGTATTGCGTTGTTGGCGCTTGTGTAATGGTGTCCTGGTGAGATCAAGTTGAGTATCGATCTGTCAGGAGATAGGTTTGTTGTTATAGTCAATACGGTGAGGTTAATATGTCTAATGTGTTGTTTGAAAGCATCCCAGTCAGCGTTCTTGTAGGAGAAGGAAGGGGTGGTTGGAATGAGGATAGGGTTGGAGGAGATGTGCCAAGATGACTGGGATGTGATCAGACGCCTGTAATTGGGCCAGGTGAGATGTAGTGGTGAATAGAGAAAACGGCTCGGTTTGCAAATGATGGTGTCTGGTTTGCCTTGGCCCGTGTTGATGAATGAAAGGTTTATTGAAAGTCTGGGGCGAGTAATGGAATTTGGTGTTTATGGTTTGTGAAGTTGAGTAATTGGGGACCAAGTTGGTGTTATGTGTGATGAAAGGCGGTGTTGTTGGCATTTATGTCATCTAGTAGGTATGTTGGTGTGGTTGTTGGTGTAGGTGGAGATAAGAAAGGTCGTGTATGTGAGAATAGTGTTTGGGCGAGATAGGTGGTGAAAAAAGATGAGGGGCCGAGGTCTGGGGTGTGTTATTCTGACTGGCAAGGACAGTGTTTGGTGAATAAAAAGGGGATTGGGAGAGATTCGTGTTTTTGTTGGATTTGACAAGGATAGCAACCCCCTTCGTGGGGATCATAGGGGGACTGTATATAGTGCAGTATATGCTAGTCTTAACCATAATGGCGGGATACGTTTGAGGGGCCCTTTGAGCGCTAGGTTATGTTTAGCAATACAATATCTGGTCCTTCTCTGCTTCAAGGAGCTCGGCCAGTAGGTGTCTATAGTTAAGTAAGACGTACGTTGAAACTGAATCACTTTAAAACATGATTTAATGGTTTCGTTCATAGCTAAGTTACTGTCGGAGGAGTTTGGATTAAAACCCATGATAGTGGTGCATCAGTGGATGCGAGTTTGTAGGTGTTACGGGACCGATTCCTGGAGGGGGAGGAAGAGATGGATCTGTTTTTATGTTCTTTGTAAGTCTGTCAGATAAGTTGGGGAGGTTGGGTTATTGAGTGGATTTTGTCTGGAGAGGTGGAGTTGGACGGATTTGAAGTTTTGGTTGTGGTGGAGGAGTGGGCAAGGTAGATGCAGAGGAAGTGGAAGCTTGGTGGGGATGAGGAAGTGGAAGCTAGGCACTGGGTAAGGAAGCGGAAGCTTTGGTTTGGGGATGAGGCAGTGGGGGGTAGGAGGTCGGGGGAGGGGTGGTCGTAGAGCAGCAGTTAGGGGTGTTGGTGGGAGGAGTGGTGGAAGTAGTGAAGAGGGGTTTAGGGGGGTGGAGAGCTGTGTGGGTGTGGAAATTGGGGGGTGGGATGAGTGGGAGGAGGGTGAGTTTGTAGGAGGCTTAGAAGAGAGCAGAAGTTGATACTTTTAAAGTGGAGATTGTTAGCGGACAAGATTAGGTTTACAGGACAGGTGAGTAGTCTGGATTGGTCAGGCTTGAGTGATTTCCATCGCAGAGTGTGGCAGCGGTGGCGAGTTGCAGTTAGTTTTGTAGTTAGTGGGGTGTAGGTGTAGAAGGAGAGGGGAGTGTAGTCTGTGTTATTGGTGTTGAAGTGTGTAGAGTAGAGGGGTAGACCAAGTGCGTGGGGTAAACCCACGCATGGGGGGTTAGGGGTGGATAGGTATTGTAGGAGGGGGTGGTGCAGCGGAAGGGAGTTGGGGAGGGTGGGAGGTTGGCTTTCTCTGAGGGGTGTTGGGAGTGAATGTCTTTTCTAGTGTGCTGGAATTTGCAACTGCAGTGTGTGACCACCGACAGTTAGAACATTTTAGGGGGAGTTGCAAGTGTTCCAGGAAGTGGCCAGTTGCTGAACATCTGGAGCAGGTTTGTGTTGTGAAGTGATGAGACTTTGTCGGTGGCCGAATTTGTAGCATTTAAGGAATTGTGTGATGGGGTGAAAGTTTGGAGTGACGAGGGAGTTTGGAGGAATGGGTTGGTCTTGGCAAGGATCCTTGATTGTAGAGTGTAGAGGCGTCAGTAGGAGTTGAACAGCGTATTTTGCGGATGGTAGAGTTTTCAGGTCTATATATGTCGCAACAGAGACTTTGTTCTTAGTATTATTGTCTTTGATTAAGTCTTCTTTGCTGTGTCATAGGCAGTCAGGAGAGAATAGGTTACGTGTTTTGCGATCACTGTGGCATTTGGGCGGTGCTCAGAGTCCAATAATTGTGAAGCCTGCAGTGAGACGTTTTTGTCTGGTCTAGGTTGAGGTGTACGTTTCGTAAGAATGTCTGTCAAGAAGTAGTTTGAATCCCAGAGTTGGTTTTAAAGACTTTATACTGAGGTAGCGATAGTGATCTGGTACAGTAAAATTTCCAGGAAGATAGTGGCCTGATCAGATTTAGAAGTATTTGAGGTTAAGCGAGAAAGAATTGGGTTGGAAGAGGTGGGGCAGGGTAGCCTTAGAAGCCGAGTAGACAGAGTAGAGGCAGGTGTGGCAGGTAGAGGGGTGGTACAGGGGAAGGAGGTGGAAGGCTTTGCTGGCATCGTAAAATTAGATTGTGGGGGCCAATCCTGTGAGAAAATAGGCTAGGCAAGTACGTGTGAAGTAGACACAAGTACTTGCCTGGTTTTTATAACTTTAAAGTTTCTTGTGGAGTCCGTCTTCGTGACTTTGCACTTAATGAGGTTAATTCCAGGAAACAATTCACTGAACCCAGGCTTTCAGCTCGCTAGAATCCATTTTAGTCCTGCCTGATCCTCATCCGATTTGGAATTTCTCATTATCTTCACATCATCTTGCAAACAGGGACACCTCTGAGTGTCTCCCTTCTGTCTGTTCATTCACATACACCACCGGTCTAGACTGACCTGTTGGAAACCCCGCTCACCACAGGGCTCCCACTCTGACACTTATCACATGCTATAATTCATTTTTACCTTCCTGTTCAAGTATTCTCTGAGCAATTGCAGTGCCTTTCTTTGTACATGGCCCGATCCTCCAACTTTTGCAATAATCTCTTGTGTGGACTTGTGTCAAAAGCTTTCTTACCGTGCATGAAAATGCAAATCTCCTCATTCCTTTCTCTCTCTCTTGTCTTATTGCGTCTGCTGCGTTAAACTCCCGTTGGTTTGTGACAACTGGATTTCCCTTCCTTAAAACCGTGGTGGTTGGTCATGAATAAACTTCATTCCTTTCGAGGTGCTCGCCACTCTTCTGATCTCTTCAGACTTTGCACGCTATACATGTCTATGACACTGGTCTGTAGTTTATATGTTGCATGTCTGTCACCTTTTTTTTTAAATATTGGGACTACATTTGCCGTCCTTCCACACCTCAGGTAGTCGCCCTGTTTCGAAGATGTGTTGAAGATTGTTGTTAGTGGCACGCAGTGGGCCAATTACGACAAGAGAGTTGTCGGCCCCAATTTGCCTATCTTTTGAGGTATCTAGTTTACTTAGCAGCCGCTCTTCACCTCCTTCCTCTGTTTTTATGTACTGTGTCCAGCACTTGAGGTGTACCCCACCACTCGGGCTTTCTGGTGTCCTTTCTGTCCCACTGTAAATATCTTTAAATTTTATGTTGAGCTTTCCTCGGTTGTTTCTAGTGATCTCACTCTTCCTTCCTCAGGCTCATTACCTCGTCCTTGGAGACTGGTGTTTTCTTCCTGATGTGGCTGTACAACAGCTTCGGGTCAGGACTTTGTTTCGCTGCTATGTCATTTTCGATATTGCCGGTGGGCTTCCCTCCATACCTGTGCTTATTCATTTCTGGTTCTACGACTAGGCTCCTTCTTTTCAGGGTCATTCCTTGTGTGGGTGTTAGTGTGGAGTGTGTTGTGTGTGTGTGTGGGTGTGTGTGTGTGTGTGTTGTGAGTGTGTGTGTGTGTGTGTGTGTGTGTGTTTGTGTGTGTGGTGGATTGTGTGTGTGTGTGTGTGTGTGTGTGTGTGTGTGTGTGTGTGTGTGTGTGTGTGTGTATGGTGTGTGTATATAGTGTGTGAGGGGTTATATATATATTTATATATATATGTATATATATATTTATTATATATATATTATATATAATATATATATATTATATATTATATATATATATTTTTATATATATATATATGTGTGTAATAAGATCACAGTAAAACCAGGTGGTTTAAATTATGCCAAAACAACCCACTGTGAAAGAGAAGTGAAATTCCAAGCGCCCCTGAGTTGTAGTGAGTAGTATAGAAGAGGTAGTAGTAGGGAGGTAGAAAGTGGAAAAAGGAGGACGAGCCAGTCAATTACAAAGGAAGGGGGATGCAAGAGAGTAGGTCCCCACTGAGGGAGAGCAAGCGCACAAGGTGGTGAAAGGGGAAGTGGGAAAAAAATAAGAAGGAACAGAAACACAGACGAAAGAGAAAGACAACCAGGGGAAAAAAGGGAAAAGGGGAAAGGGGGGAAAAAGGGAAAAAAGAAAAAGAAAAAGAAAAAAAAAAAAAGAGGAGTCGGTTAATCAGGGGGTGTTCTGAAGTTTGGGCATTTTAAAATGTAGTGGGAGAGGAAGGATTACAGAACGAAGCCGGGGCTCTACAGGGGGTCTTTTAAACCCTTTCCTACCTTTCCCTTTTGACACTGCTCGCCGAATACACAAATTATTTTTCCCAAATTACGAATAAACTTAAACGTTCACCACTAGCCCTTGGTTTTAAATTCTCCCCACGACTGTGTTACTAACCTGTCTTCTGTTTTCCTCTCTCTTATGAGCTTAACTTTTTGGTTTGGGGTTTTCCCTTTTGCCACTTTGCCTACTCCCCGCTGGTTTTTCCCTGTTTACCTTTTTGATTCCTTTCGTCAATCTCGCCCCGTAATCTTCCTACTTGTCTACTTTCGGGCGCTCTCCTTCCTGCTCTTGTTTCTGTTTTCTAAAAATCCCCCTTTCCACCCCGTTACCAACTTGCCCTTTTTTCCCCCTTAAATCCAACCTAACTTTTTTTTTTGGGTCATATATCTTCTGAAAAAGGTAATTCGGTAGTTATCCTTGATGCGAGGATTACCTCCGTAAACTGATGTTTTGCTCTCTGATCCGTCCCTACACCCCTCTCGTTTCCAACCCTCTTGACGCATAAAGAGAACTTTCAAAAAAAAACAAAGGGGACTCTCTCCGCCCTCTGTCCCCCTGATTTGCCCTTGTTAAAAGGGTTTTGGGGTTTTTATCGGGTCCCCCCCTTTCCCTTTTTCTATGGCCCTTCCCCCAAAAACTCAAAACCTGTTTTTTTCCGCTTCTTTCCTTTTATACCCTCTAGGGGTTCGCTTTTTAATTTTTTGCTATTTGGGTTTGGGCCAAAAAACCCTCACCCCTTTTTTCGGGTATTTTTTTTCCCCTGCCCACCCCCCGTCACTCTAAAGCTTCATTAAAAGGGGTTCGCTCTCCCCCAACCTGAAAGGGTGCTTATTTCTTGACGTTGAGTCCCTCTTTGCCAATGTCCCCCCTTGAGGCCCTTGATTTCCTTAGAGAGAAGGCCCATGGGGGGGCCCTTTCTTTCCCCCTTTAACCTACTGAGGGTTTTCTTGATTTTACCCGCCCCCTTTTGTGGCCTCTAACCCCCTTTTCCTTTCCCGGGGGAAAAATATTTTCTCAAAACCTTTTCGGTGTCGCTATGGGCTCCCCCTCCTTCCTGTCCTTGCAAATTCTTTACTTGGAGTACTTGAGACTTTTCTTTTTCCCTTTTCCCCCTGGGATGTCCCAACCTTCACTCTGGCCCCCCAATGTGGATGACATCTTTGCTTTTGTGGCCTGACGACCCCGGGCTTTTTAAAACATTTTCTTGAACCCTTTTAATAAATTCCCCCTTTCCCCATTAATTTTAAAGCTAAAGGGAACCCAAATTTCCCTTGTTTCCCTTTTTCCTTGATTTTAAATTTTCCACCGCCATTTACGGGTTTTTTCCCTTTTTCCCTTTTAAACCGAAAACCGGTGCACAGGGGCATGAAACTTTCCCACTATTTTTCCAAAACATTTTTTCCCTGTAAAAAGAAAAGGTTCTTTTCTCCTCTTTCCCCGGGGCCCTCCGCATCTGTGATCCTCGGGTTCCTTCCAGCAAAAATTTCCACTTTTTCAAAATTCTTTTTCCCGTTTTTTGGCTCCCCCTTTCCCCTTTCATAGACTCGTTTTTTTCAGTGTAAACGCAATTTCTTCTTCCCAAATCTCTACTCTTGGGAACTCTCTACCCTTTGCCTTCCCTAAAATTCCCGGGGGTCTTTTAATCTAAAACCAATTCCCCTCCATCCCTTAGACTTTAAAAGTTTACCTTCCCCAGACAAACCCAATCTTCGCAAAATTTTTTTCATACCTCTCCTCCCTCAACAGATTTTCCTGGTTTACTGACTGCAACATCATGGTATTTGATTCAGGGGACTTTCTACAAAAACCTTCTTCACGACTTCTACAACTAGCCCATAAATTTGGGGAAAGGGCCCCAAACTTCCACGGGGGAATCCCCCCTCCCAAAAGGGGGGGGGGATTTACCCCTCGTCTGCTACACGTCCCCTTTCACGACGCCAAATAAGCGCCAGTCTCCTTACCTGTGTTCAAAATCTCTAAAAAACCCGGGGGTTGTAAACACCCACCTCCAAAGGCCCTTGGGACTAAATTTACCCATTTTTTTGTATTTGTTTTTTCTGTTTTCTAATTATTTTCCAAGAATTTGTATTGATAAACCCACGGGAAATGGGGGGAAACGTTTACAAAAAAGAAAAACCAATTTTTTGCACAAGTTTTTTAAACTTTCTTCATGGTTCTACTCTTTTTCTTCTCCCCTTTTCCTTTTCCCAATTTACTTCGGAGAAACTGGTCGATTTTTTTCTGAAAGATTAAGGAGCACAAAAATATTTTTGGGCTTCCCGCCCACTAACAAGGCCCCTTTTTCTGTCACGTCAGAATCATAGCCATCCTATTGACGGGTCTTCTGCAAAAATTTGTCTTCCCTATTTCAATCGAACATCCCCCCGTCTATTTAAAAAATCCCCCTTAATACCAATTTTCCCTTTGAAAAAAAACCCTTTAAAGCCCTGGCTTCGCCCTTTTTAAAAGCCTTCCTCTCCCACTACTTTGTAAAATCCCCAAAAATTTTCGAACACCCGGGGACTTAACCTGACTCCTTTTTTTTCTTTTTCTTTTTCTTTTTCTTCTTCCCCTTTTCCCCCTTTCCTCTTTCCTTTTTCTCCTCGGGGTTTTGGTCTTTCTTTTCTCCCCTCGTGTTTTGTTCCTTTTCATTTTTTTTCCCATTTCCCTTTCACGCACCTCGGGTGCGTTTGCTCTCCCTCGGGGGGACCTAGTCTCTTGCAGTGCTTTCCCCCTTTCCCTTTTTAATTGACTGGCTCGTCCTCCTTATTTTTCCCCCTTCTACACTACCCCCTACTAATTTCCTCGTTACTACTACTATCCCCAAAAATACTGATGAAAAATTTAAAACATTTGTGCGGCGTCTGGTTGTCTTTGTTGTGGACTTTTGGGGCCCCCGTGGCGGCTGGAAAGGCCCAAACGTCTACATAGGGATGCCCCCTGGGTTGGGGCATGTTCTTAAATTTTTCTTGTCGGAAATTTTATACCATTCTTGTACTACTACTACCCACTTTAAATTCCAACCCCCTCTTCCTGCCTTTACATTTGCCGTCCTCTCCCCTTCTGGTTAGTGGACTTTTTTCCAAAGCACCCAAAACGGACCGAAACGTCGTCGTAAGCTTCCCTTTTATGTGCGGGTTTTTTGTTAAGATAAACCCGAAAATACTGTACTAAACAAAAATTCCAAATTTGCTTGTAACCCGATAAGTGGGCTGTGGGTATAAAACCAAATGTACACCCCTTTACCCCTTTTTTTGGGCCCAGTTCCTAGGCCTATTGGGGGTATCCCTTTTGCCCTTGCGCTACCGTCCCATGTTGATATGGGGGCACAATAAACAAACCATTTTGGGGGCAAAATCAAAACTTCAAAGAACAAAATAAAGAAAAATTAACTTGGGCGGCCCCAGAAAAGAGGACTAAGGTGGGGTAAAGATTTTCAAAATTACAAATTAAAACAAAGAAATTTTAAAAGGGGGGAATGGGCAAAATTTAAAAAGCGTGGACCCGGACAGAGAAGCCCAGGAGGTACTTTTTAGTCTTTGGGGGGAAGGAAAATGGAATGAATTGGGTTGAAAAAAGCAAGAAACCCAAATCTATACATATTTTTTAAAAGAAGTTATAAAGGGGTCTAGAAAAACAGGGAAAACCCGTAAAAGCTGGAGAATTTGACAAAATTCACTCCAGATAAGAACCCCTTTTGGGGGAGCCCGGGGAAATGGGGGGTAGGAGAAGAGTAGTGGGCAAAAAAACGAAAGTCATGAAGGGGTAACCCCGCATGGAAACTGTGAGGCAGGGGTTTAAAAAAGCAAACCCAGTCCCTGATAGGTTTGGGGACTGGGTTTAAATGGATGTTTTGGGGGTGGGAAGGGAAAATTTTTACGGTCATTTGGGCAGGTTGCAGGCAGGGTTTAAAAAGGGACGTCCTTAAAGGTCCATCCCTGTAGAGGGCAGGGAAGGTAATGCCGGCAGATGAAACTTAAAAGGAGGGGCCAAGAGCCAAGACTCGACCCCCGCAAACAAAAATTGCTGAGTAAACAAAAAAGTTATACATGTAATTCCTCAGCCTACCGTTGCTTCGACACAGTGTCCTCCCACGCACAACACATCATAACCGTGTACCGTCTTCAAAACTCACTAGAGGTTAATTCCTCTTTTCATCTTTTCTTCGAAAAGCTTCTGAAATAATTTATGTCGTGAACACCTTACGACTAAGTATGCTCTTGAGCGTCACTCCCTCTTGGCATGAATATGCAGGTATATTCTGCCACTCACTGTACCCTCACCACTGCACTAACCATTGCACCGTGCACCAACATCCAATTACTACATGGGCTTGCCAATGCCTTTCTAATGGCTGTCCGTGAATACAACAACCACAACAACAACCACCACTAACGCAACACTCACTAAAACCACAACAGCAAAATGAATAGGGAAAACAAATATATAAAAATATTTAAATAAAAATTAATATAATAATAATAATAATAATAATAATAATAATAATAATAATAATAATAATAATAATAATAATAATAATAATAATAATAATAATAATAATAATAATAATAATAATAATAACAATAATAATAATAATAATAATAATAATAATAATAATAATAATAAATAATAATAATAATAGAAATAATAATAAGTTAAAGAGTGTCTAAACCTCTTTACGTACAATTTTCACTCAAACATATCTAATATGAAATAATTTTCGTTTCGTACATTTCGTGCACACGAGTTTTAAAATAATAACACAATATTTTCTTATTATCAACCTTCATCTACACTTGTAGGTCCTGTTTTATATATTCACCTGCTTTTACATGTGTTTCTTTGCTGTTACATACGTACACTTGCCGCTACATACATACATGCATACCTGTTTTTATATATGTTCACCTGTTGCTACATATATTCCCCTGTTGTTGCATATACTCACTTGCTGCTACATATAGTGACCTATCTCTAATACTAACACAGTCTCACATCAGAATCTCTTTACGTTACCGTGCAATCAAATTTCTCTTTCAGGTTTGACACTCGAGCTTGCAATGTTTCTATTGCATACTCAGGAACGCAATATCGGTCTTCAAGGTCGGCACGCGCGCTCACCTTTATTTATCTACTTTTTTTTATTTTGCGTGATGCCTTTTATTTCCTTTATGCGTTATTATCTCATTCATGGGGGTCGCTGAATCCGTAGTGGGTTATGCATCACCCTTGTTAGTGGGAGGCAATCAGGTTCAATCCAAGGAAAAGGAAGGATAAATTCAGTTCCTTGGATCAACAGCCTCTCACCGGCATCAAGGCATCTTCCTTAAAGGTCTCTTATTTATTGCTTTATAAATATTTATAGCAACAGTCACATTTACTGAAAACATCTTATGAACAAATGATTTTTCACCCATATTATTATTATTATAATCATGGGTGAACTTTTACCCATAGATAAGGGGGCTCCGTCCATTTCATCATGCAGATATTCAGTACTGTTCGTTATAATAAAAATATATAATTATATATTGCACTGTCTTCATAGTAAATATCCATTTAGGAATTTGCAACATGATTAGGAAAATTGTAGATATAAATCCAGACTTATTCCTGTTAACCTTAATTAGAAATGCATCCTCCAGCATGTCTTCGGCGTCAGTGACATGTCGCGTAAGCTATTAAATTGTTATACTCAACTCGGGCCGTGTCCCATTTAGGAAGTGTAATATAAAGAAAACATTTACCATGGCTCTATAGCTGCCGCACCACAAGAGCACACACTTCGCGGTCCCTTGTTGACCCATAAAATCACATCCTCCCCACCCATGTGAACACCTCTCCCACTAAACTATAACCCCTTCCATTTTTTTTTATATACTTATCATGCCCATATTGACATTTGATGGTATTGACAATTCTAGTTCATTCTAGTTTTAGGAAACTAAGCCAGTTAGCATATATATGTGTGTATATATATGTATGTCGTGCCGAATAGGTGAAACATCCAATTTTGGCTTAAATAGCAACTCACTAATACCGAATAAGGCAAGTGAAAATTTGTGTATGCAGTAATTTCGCAAAAATCATTCCAAACCTAACGAAAAAAAATATATTTCATTGTGTTTGTTTATTATTAAATTATTGTAAACTTTTCTAAAATATATATAGATGGATTAGGCTAAAATAAATTGCGCTCGTTATAATAAGGTTAGATAAGTTTTCTAAGGTTCTTTTCGTACAAAATTATTAATTTTTACATTAACATGGATGAAAAAATATATCTTTAAACGTATAAGAGAAAATTTTAGAAAGGACTTAATTTTAAATGAGTTCTTGCTAATTGACCAGTTTTACCTATTCCACACACACACACACACACACACACACAATAGAGAAAGTGCAAAGGTTTGCAACAAGACTAGTGCCAGAGCTACGGGGATTGTCCTACGAAGAAAGGTTGAGGGAAATCGGCCTGACGACACTGGAGGCCAGGAGGGTCAGGGGAGACATGATAACGACATATAAAATACTGCGCGGAATAGACGAGGTGGACAAAGACGGGAAGTTCCAGAGATGGGACACAGACACAAGAGGTCACAATTGGAAGTTGAAGACTCAGATGAATCAAAGGGATGTTAGGAAGTATTTC
>NC_069413.1:45188069-45210569 GCF_026875155.1 Cherax quadricarinatus | reverse complement strand
TAGCCTGTGTGTGTGTGTGTGTGTGTGTGTGTGTGTGTGTGTGTGTGTGTGTGTGTGTGTGTGTGTGTGTGTGTGTGTGTGTCCAGAGAGTTCTTCAGGCGGTGGACCTGCCCTAAGTTTTGCCTCAAATGTCCTTAACTCAATTGTTGAAATGGAACTAGTTGGGAAAAGAATCGCGAGGATTGAAAGAATTCCTTTCCGTCTCTTTCAGCTTTTCCCTCAATTCATTCCGCATTTTTTTCCCCCTTTTCGGTCCTTGCTTTCTCATTTTTATAAAATGCGTTGTCCTCTATTTTCGTTTTTCTTTCTTTACGATGCATTTCTTCCCTATCAGCATCCTTTACCTCTATCTGATATTTTTTTCGTCACTTCTTCCTTCTCTTTCCTGGATTTATCTTTTCTTACAATATCTTGTTTTCCCCTTAAAGCAATTGTCCTTTAACTACGTTTACTTATTATTCCAGATGAAAAAGCACATGTTATCACTTACGTAAACAGTAGGGAAAGTACTTCAAAACAAAAAAGAAATATTTATAGTGCTCTACATCCAGTGAATTGTCTTGTCAACTTAACCACTGTAACTTGTCAACAGAGTCGAGACTAGGTATTTCATCGTGCCCTCCTTTGTATTCTGGCCCATGAGAGATATCATAAATGTTTAAAACTCTACAAAGATGAGCATAATTATTTATATTTATCTTAGACCAGCAGATGATGTGAACGATGTTTTCAAATCTACCCAAACAGACAGAAGAATTCAGTGTACCTCAACCCACTCAGCCAAGACAACACACAACTCTGGGCAGCCAGCCAGTGGATTGGTAAGCATTCTTAATATCTCTTATCTTTCTCCAATATGAAGAGGGATTTTCTAATTTGACCAGAGATCACATTGTCGGTCAAAATATTAGCTGAGACAAATATATTCTGTTCTTAACGTTAATATTTTTTTTTTACATAATGTCAAACTGAGCCCTTTACAAATTCGATAACTTCTTTTTTTTAATATGACAAAGAGTAATGACTGCCACTGTTTTTCTTATCCACCGAAATGTTCAAAATGCCTTATTCAGAAGAGCACAATATATCCCATGTGATTTGTGAGAGCCATTCAAATACAGAAAGAAAGATCAAATATTTTAGACGTGATGTTATGAGGACTCCTGTTTTAGTGAGCCTTTAAGATATATATATATATATATATAATATATATATATATATATATATATATATATATATATATATATATATATATATATATATATATTATATATATATATATATATAAATGTATATATATATATATATATATATATATATATATATATATATATATATATATATATATATATATATATATATATAATATAATATATATATATATATATATATATATATATATATATATATATATATATATATATATATATATATATATATATATATATATATAATATATATAACACTCAGAGAGTGAAGTTACAGCGTCATTATTATTTTTCAGCAGAATTTTTTTTTAACTGAGACAGGGTGACCCGAGAAAAAAGAAACATATCATCACTCACTATCTTGCCAGAGGAGTGCCGACAGTACAGTTCAAAAGCTGCAACATATCTCCGCCCCACCTTCAGTGTGTAGGCACTTTATTTAGCACCTCGACTCACTTCCAGCTAACCGGTTTCCCTGACTCATTTCATAAATGTTTGCTCACAATCCAACAGCACATCAAGTCATAAAAATCATTGCCTCCACTCGATCCACTCTAACACGCTTACGCACCCTTGCTGGAAAGTCTAAACTCAACGCACACAAACCTTCCTTTACCCCTTCCCTCTCCAACCTTTCCTAGGACGACCCCAGCTCCGCGTTCTTCCACTACAGATTTTTAGCAATGATGACGGAAGGATATACGAGGTTCGAAGTAGCGACATTAATTAAAGGCCAGGGCTTGGTGGAGCCCAGACCTCTCCTGTAACCCCTCCTTTGAGCAATAAATCACTTCGACACATACTGTTTGCAGCACATTTCTAAGTTAAGTTAGGTTAGGTTTGGTTAGATTGTTCAGTATCCGTAAGAAATTAATTATTATATGCCACAACGGAAAAACTATAAATATAAGACAAAAGGCAAAATAAAATGAGTCTGCGACGTGAACAACACTATCTGAATATTGCTAGAGCAATAGTCAGATTAATACTGTTCAAAGCTCCTTCAACAGTCACCTAATTGATTGTTTTTACAATAATGCCATGATGTCTGTTATTAAAAGGACAAGTTGTCTCTTGGGTGTGTGAGGTGTATTGTGAGAGCGTAAAAGAGTTCAGGAGGCCTGTTTAGAAACTTGGAGTGGAATCACCAATGCTGATTCTGCTTATTTCTCTTCCTCCAAGTGTTCACAGTTTAAGGGTATAACCTCCCTGTTATATTTTATCATGTTCCCAGAGAGGAAAAGTACTAGGTGATAAATTCTTCATATTTATATTAATACAGAAATACAGAGTACAGAAATGCAAGACAGTGCACCAGATGAAGATAGTGATTCTGGTATTGAAAGAAAAGGTGAAACTAAAATATACAAGATCCAGAAATACAAAATAGCAGTATTCCTGGAGATGGAAAAAACGGGGATAATGCTTCGGAAAATAGTGTTGATACAATACCAGTAATAACTGGTGGAGGTACTGATGCTGGTACAGGTGCTGTAGATAGTGCATAGTCAGGAAAAACTGCACCAGTAGGAAACCCAGCCACAATAAAATCCTGGGAAACAGAAATCAAATCTGGGCAAATTCTATGCCTTACTCCACTCAAGGGACGTTCCTTGACGCTGGTGAGAGGCTCTTGATCTAAGGAATTGGATCTGTGCTCCAGTTCCCTGAATTGAGTCTGAATACCTTCCATCCCTTCCCACATGCACTGTATAATCCTATGGGTTTAGCGCTCCTGCATGATAATAATAATAATAATTGGGTAACTCTAGGCATGGAATATCTGGGAAAAAACGGTGGGACGTGCAATTTTGACCATCCAAAATAATACCCCGACCTAATGACCAAAGATGCAATTCTTCTTGTAAATTATTTCACCCTGAAATATGTAATTCGTCAGTTCGTGAAAGACAGTGTTACAACACATACTGTCAGGCACACCATTTAAAGGGGACCAGAAGATCACACAGACCAGAAGATCACACAGACCAGAAGATCACACAGACCAGAAGATCACACAGACCAGAAGATCACACAGACCAGAAGATCACACAGACCAGAAGATCACACAGACCAGGAGATCACACAGACCAGAAGATCACACAGACCAGAAGATCACACAGACCACAAGATCACACAGACCAGAAGATCACACAGACCTTGGGAAACAAACCAGGGTAGTTACAACCACTCCAGAGAAAGAGATTTTTTAGTGCATGTAAGAGAAAAACAACCAACGAGGCAAGAGATGACAGAAATATTATACCACCTCGGATCATTACTGAAGTGAAGACAGTCAGTGCTCCACCCTCTCCAGAACAACTAATATTGATGCCAAATAAAGCCCCCCTACATACCATGTAAATATACAAGATCAAAAGCCATCAACAAACAACAAAATGACTTTCATCAGTGGACTGTTCACAGAGGATAATGCAATGTTTGCTGATTTCACAGAGACACAATGGATCACTTCGACAACGAAATAAAGATCCCAGGTATAACTTATTCAGATGCCACAGCAAGAGACTACAAGGCGGGGTTAACCTGTATGTCACAGAGTAGCTCATTTGCTCGGAAATACTAAACACCACAAATAATATAGTTGAAGTTTTGAAAGTAAATATTGAAAATAAAAACCTTGCCATTATGGTTGTATTCAAGCCACTTGATACAACTTCACAACAATTCAAGGAACAGCTTTTGAATATTGACTACTGTCTGGAAAATCTCGTAGCCTTAGCCTCAAATATATTGTTGTTGGGTGATTTTAAATAAAGACACCTACAATGGAGAAATGTGGCAAATAATATTTTAACAGATAACCCCGGGAGACAGCTCTGATGAAATTCACACACAAATGAACTATTAAATCTTTGCAACAAATACACCTTAAGCCAGCAAATAGTGAAGCCAACAAGACTAGAAAATACACTTCACCTTATCTTCACTAATAATGATGGTCTCATAACTGATCTCATTTTCTTCCTGACCAGCAAAATGAGATCAGTTATGAGGATCCTTTAACCAAATTCAACTTCAATAACGGAAACATACAAAGGGATCAAATAAACTGTGTCCTAAATGAAACAAGCTAGGAAGATATTTAAACAATACAAATCTGAACCTTCGCTTAGAAACAGTTAAATCTGCGGCACTTGAGGTATGCTCAAGACACATTCCCCTAAGAAAAAGGAAGAGAAGAAGTAAACTAGAAAGAGAGAGATACTCCTTCTACAGGCGAAGGTGAAAAACCACAGAACTGTTGAAAAGGACCAGTATATGAGAAATACGGAAGAAGGCACTGTCTAGAGAAATAGAAAGTATCAAGCTTAAGCCTAAAGAATCATACAGAAGCCAAGAAACACAAGAAGAACTTAAAGGCATAAATGAAATTTAAAAAAATATATATATTTCTTTTCCTATGCCAAATCTAGTATTGGACCCCTGCTTGAATGAGATATGGCTTACCCAGATGAGAGCAAAGAAATGAGTGAGATACTAAAGTACCAGTATGTTTCAGTGTTTAGTGAGCCGTTAATCCGACTAAGGATTGACATTCTAATTTTTTTTATGGCCTAGACCCAAAGTTTGGTTAATTCAAATAATTCTGATATAATCCTAATACCACAGGACTTTAAAAAGGCAATAAACGATATTCCCCAAGACCAGACTCGTGGAACTCCGTGTTTATCAAGAAGTGCAAGAAACCCCTTGCACGTGCCTTAAGAACATAAGAACATAAGAACATAAGAAAGAAGGAACACTGCAACAGGCCTATTGACCCATGCGGAGCAGGTCCATGGGTCCCCCCCGGATTAGACCAATGAACCAACCCCCGGATTATCCCAATGACCCACCTAGTCTGGTCATCCTCACTCAAGGATGGAGCACTGTACCAGACCCAGCAGCACAAGCTAGTCAGGTCCAGCTCACACCCACCCACACCCACTCATGTATTTATCTAACCTATTTTTAAAACTACACAACGTTTTAGCCTCAATAACTGTACTCGAGAGCTTGTTCCACTCATCCACAACTCTATTACCAAACCAGTACTTTCCTATATCCTTCCTGAATCTGAATTTTTCAAACTTGAAACCATTGCTGCGAGTCCTGTCTTGGCTGGAAATTTTCAGCACACTATTTACATCCCCTTTATTTATTCCTGTTTTCCATTTATACACCTCGATCATATCCTCCCTAATTCTACCCCTTTCGAGAGAGTGCAGATTCAGGGCCTTCAGTCTATCCTCATAGGGAAGATTTCTGATACATGGGATCATCTTTGTCATCCTCCTTTGTACGTTTTCCAGAGCATTTATATCCATTCTGTAATACGGTGACCAGAACTGAACAGCATAGTCTAAATGAGGCCTAACCAAGGATATATAGAGTTGAAGAACAACCTGAGGACTTCTATTATTTATACTTCTAGATATGAAGCCAAGAATTCTGTTAGCTTTATTGCGAACACTAATGCACTGTTGTCTTGGTTTTAGGTTACTGCTAACCAGAACTCCTAAATCCTTTTCGCAATCGGTAGTATTAAGATCTACATTATTTAGTTTATATGTGGCATGGTTATTTAACTGTCCAACATTTAGAACTTTGCATTTGTCAATATTAAACTGCATCTGCCACTTCTCCGACCATTGCGTCAGTCTATTCAGATCATCCTGGAGTGCTCTAATGTTCTCATTAGAATGAATTGGACGGCCTATTTTGGTGTCATCAGCAATTTATGCCTGTGGGTCCTGTCACAACTATCAAGAAAGCGTTTTAGGTCAAGGTTAATATTGGAATTTAAGGTCATGTAGATGTAGATTGCACAGTAGTAAGTGTGGATGTTCTGAACAGGGAGTAAGTTTAGATCTATGAAGAGTGGGGGGGGGTGTTGCCAGGGATGGGATTTAGTGATTATTCTTACTGCAGCTTTTTGTTGGGTTATTATTGGCTTTAGGTGTGTTGCTGCAGTTGATCCCCAAGCACAAATAACATAGGTGAGGTATGGATAAATGAGTGAATGGTATAGTGTGAGAAGGGCATTTTGCGGCAGGTAATATCGTAATATCGTATCTTGGAGAGGATCCTAACCGTTTTTTGTACTTTTTTTGTTTGTGTTGGATATGGGTGCTGAAACTCAGGTTGTTGTCAAGGTATAGGCCTAGGAATTTGCCCTCATTATGTCTGGCAATTAGAGTGTTGTCGATCTTAATGTTAAGTTGCGCAACACCTGCTCTGCTACCAAACATAATATAGTAGGTTTTGTCAGTGTTTAGTGTAAATTTATTGGCTGTCATCCAAGTCGATATTTTGAGAAGCTCCTGGTTAACAATGGTGTTGAGGGTGGCAAGATTAGCGTGAGAGATGACATAAGTCATGTCGTCAGCAAAGAGAATGAGTTTCAGGTGTTGGGATACGTTTGGAAGACCACTGATGTAAATGAGGAAGATCATGTCCCCCCAGATTAGCCCAATGACCCACCTAGTCAGGTCACTTCCACTTAAGGAGCGAGCACGGCATCAGACCTAGTAGCACAAGCTAGTCAGTTCCAACTCACACCCACCCACACCCACTCATGTATTTATCTAACCTATTTTTAAAACTACTACAACGTTTAAGCCTCAATAACTGTACTCGGGAGTTTGTTCCACTCATCCACAACTCTATTACCAAACCAGTACTTTCCTATATCCTTCCTGAATCTGGATTTTTCCAACTTGAAACCATTGCTGCGAGTCCTGTCATGGCTGGATATTTTCAGCACGCTATTTACATCCCCTTTATTTATTACTTTTCCATTTATACACCTCGATCATATCCCCTCTAATTCTGCGCCTTTCGAAAGAGTGCAGATTCAGGGCCCTCAGTCTATCCTCATAGGGATGATTTCTGATACATGGGATCAACTTTGTCATCCTCCTCTGTACGTTTTTCAGAGCATTTATATCCATTCTGTAATACGGTGACCAGAACTGAACAGCATAGTCTAAATGAGGCCTAACCAAGGATATATAGAGTTGAAGAACAACCTGAAGACTTCTATTATTTATACTTCTAGATATGAAGCCAAGAATTCTGTTAGCTTTATTGCGAACACTAATGCACTGTTGTCTTGGTTTTAGACTACTGCTAACCAGAACTCCTAAATCCTTTTCACAGTCAGTAGTATTAAGATCTACATTATTTAGTTTATATGTGGCATGGTTATTTTCCTGTCCAACATTTAGAATTTTTCATTTGTCTATATTAAACTGCATATGCCACTTCTCCGACCATTGCATCAGTCTATTCAAATCATCCTGGAGTGCTCTAGTGTCTCTTTAGAATGAATTAGACGGCCTATTTTGGTGTCATCAGCAAATTTGCTTATGTCGCTATTTATTCCCTCATCTATGTCGTTTATGTAAATTGTGAACAACAACGGGCCCAACACTGACCCCTGAGGAATACCACAGTCATTAAAATCAACTGATATAGCCCCACTCGATAAAGGTTGTAGTAAAGCAATTGCAAAGAATTGCAGACCGATAGCACTAATATCCCACATCATAGAAATATTTGAAAGGGTTCTAAGAAGCAAGATCGCTAACCACGTAGAGCGGGTCGCTCCTGCCACTGGATCACTATGACTTGGTTTTGAATACACTGGAGGACAATCAAAATGCAAATGTAGTATACACAGGCTTGGCGAAAGCCTTTGACAAGTGCGATTATGTGATGAATGGTTTTGAAAACCGACAAGATGAAGACTTGAGACACTTATGCAATATATGGGAATCTTTATTGAAGAAACGTTTCGCCACACAGTGGCTTCTCCTTACCCATTTCTACTTTGTATTGGACTGATGAAGCCACTGTGTGGTGAAACGTTTCTTCAATAAAGATTCCCATATGTTGCATAAGTGTCTCAATTCTTCAAGTGCGATCATGGTGTAATAGCCAACAAAATGCGTGATAAAGAAACAGGAAAAGCTTGTAGATGGATCTTTAGCCTCTTTACAAATAGAACACATAAAGTAATAGTAAACATAGTAAAGTCTGAGGCGGCTACAGTGAAAAGCTCTGTTCCACAAGGCACAGTACTCACTCCCATCCTTTTCCTTATCCTCATATCTGACATAGACAAAGATGTAAGCTTCAGCACCGTGTCTTCCTTTGCTGATGATACCGGAATTTGCAAAACATTAACCAAATCTTTAAATGAGAGTCAGAAAACAATATGAAGTTCAATGAAGACAAACTTCAATTACTCCTCTATGAAAAACTCGAGAAAATAAAAGCTGGATCGGAATATAAAACAAATTCCAACCATACAATAGAGCGTAAAACTAATGCGAAGGACCTGAGAGTGATAATGTCAGAGAAACTCACTTTCATAGATCATAACAATGTATCTACCACATCTGCTAGGAAAATGATAGGGTGGATAATGAGAACCTTCAAATCGCTTGTTCTCTCTAGGCTGGAATATTGCTATACACTAACAGCCTCTCTCAAGGCAGGCGAAACTGCAGACCTGGAGAATATACAGAGAACTTTCACTGCACGTATACGTACCATAAAACACGTAAATTACTGGAAATGGTTGAAGTCCCTTGACCTGTACTCCTTGGAATGCAGGCGAGAAAGATACATTATAATATACACTTGGAAAATCCTAGAGGGGGTTAGTCCCAAATATGCATACGGAAATCATTCCCTACAAAAGCAAAAGACTCGGCAGGTGGTGCAACGTCCCCCAATGAAAAACGGGGGCGCCACGAGTACGCTAAGAAAAAACAGAGGTGTCAGGGCCCCAAGACTGTTCAATTGCCTCCCACCATACATAAGGAGGATTACCAATAGACCCCTGGCTGTGTTCAAGAGGGAGCTGGACAGACACCTAAAGTCAGTACCTGACCAGCCGGGCTGTGACTCGTACGTCAGTTTCCGTTCAGCCAACATTTACAGGATAGTTGATCAGACCCTGATCCACTGCGAGGCCTGGTCATCTACCGGACCACAGGGGCATTGACCCTCGAAATACCCTCCAGGTAAACCTACATAATTTTGTGCTAATTTGATAGTACATTCCCTTATTAGCAGTAATATCTCTCACCTTGTCAGTATCTTTATGAGAGTTAATATATAGTGTACCGACGGTTATTAAGTTTTATTTGTAGGTGAGAAGGAAGCCTGACACCCACTGGTGAATTAAGAGTTAATTAGAAAGGATCGGTAATTTAGAGCTGTCCATCAAATTGTTTTTATTAAATGGTTAAGCCAAGTTTAATTCGCGGGACTTGTTCTCCCCCGGTATGACAACCTAGAGAAGTCCAGCCTCCACCAAACCTACTCCTCCTGACCGTCTCCTACTACTGCAAGAAACGCTAATGACTCTGTGACCTCACTCTCTGAGCGATGTCAGGAGCCCCAAAGTCAGCACGTCTAAAAACCTTAATATGGTCACTGCTGCTGGCCTCTGACATTAAAAGATGACTTCGTTAAAAAAAAAAAATGTTTTATTTGAAATCCAACATTTTCATATTTACATTGACTGTTAAAAATATAAACCAAGTAAAATTTAGTTTTACCATTTGTTAGTTCTACTGGGAACGTAAGTCATAAACTATCCAAATCGTTTATCATTCTTTCTCCTATTGTTTTAAAATACCAGACTCTTATTCTCAATTATTAATTAGAGTCATTGGGGAAGCAATAAACCAATGCAAGTCATACAAAATATTGTGGAATGAGAGGTAACGAGGTTGAATACAAAGAGTATAGCATTAAGACACCCTCCTTGAAGAATTAAAAGTGGTAAAAGAATTAACCTAACTTATTATCTATTACAAATTAGTAAGCTATAATATTACACCACTATTTACAAGTAGCCCAGTTTTTGACATTCGAATTGCTTTACCCAAATCATTGTTATTAATCTTCAAGGTATATCTTTTCTCAAATTTGTGAGAGTGAAATAATTATAAGCAAAAACCAATTTTCTATACATTATAATAAATTCTTTAATCAAAGAATTGGAATGGGCATGGGATATCCCATCTTCCTGTACTGGCCAGTCTTTGTATGAAATACATTTTAAAGAAAGTGTTTCAGCCAAATTAAAATAATTTCTTTAGAAAAACTATGCAGACGATATTTTGTTTTTCGACTTTATTTTCTGATACAAATACGTTTTTGACAAATCTGATCAGTTTGGTCCCACTTTATAAATTTTACTAAGAGAGATTAGATCATCTTTTCTGTTTTTTTTTTAATTTATAAGCAGAAAGTGACCTACTGAAATCAGTCATCTACAGGAAACATTCACTGATTAACGGTATTAGGTTCAGTACTACAACTTGATCTTTCTCAACAGTGAAACTCAAAGTTTGTATTGTTGATGAATATTCAGATGTTAAGATTTGTAAGATCTTGGTGGTAGGCAACGTAGGCTTTGCCGTGTCTATTTATATAGCCTAGTATTGCTGGTAAACATAAGAAAATAAATACTATATGTATATCAATGCCGCAGACAAGAATCCCAAACCTTTTCAAAGTCCACTTAGCCTAAGGCGAGGATGAATCCATACGATTACTAATCCAGTGACTAGCAAGCAGCAAGTGCACTTAACGTATCTGAGTATATGACGTGTATGTTAACTTTTTTTGAAGGTTAGTTAGTTGGAATGCAATGTATCACTCTTACCCTTAATGTAGAGATGTAGAGAGAATAATGATATAGCATGACAGAGAGACATGAGTGCCTTCTGGCAAATTGTATTCTCACTGTCCTCCAAGAATGAATCACTGCGAACCACGCATCATATTTTTTTTTCCTTGTGTTGTACTCAGTACAATCGCCATCAAATTATTTTTTGTCGTCTATGTATTACAGCTTATTCTGCGAGCGGTAGCATAAAAAAAATATTATTACAAGGGTCAGAATGGATTTTTAGCAGAGTATTTGGGAGAATAACTATATCATTTAGATATTAAAATCATTTCGCAAATGAAGTTGTGACATATATAGTCGGCTCAGTATGTAGATACAATTTCAAAGTTGCAAATATTGTATCATAACAATAAAGGCATTGGATAATTTTATATATTAAAGTATCTGCATAAGTGTTTAATTTTTCTAGTTAATACGTTTAATCCTGGATGCAGTCTGGCCCCATTATTTTTCTTACGAGATTGCTATATCAGATGACCATGTGCACAGATTCCTGTAATTTATATATCTGCGATATATATTATGGGCAACTAACAATTAGATAAATTTAGCAGTAAACTAATTTACTAAGCATATACAACATGTCAACTATACCCGCAGTACTATACAAATACAAAAAAAAAAAATGGAGGATAATACTGTATATTTCATGAGATGTCTGTTTCATGGCTCGAAGTGAAAGATAATGATTAAGGTTTTATTGTTAATATTAGACATCATATACCCCAAGGTCCTAACATTATACAACATATTAGTCAGCATATTCATATTACCAAAAGTCTGGATATACACATATGCTTAAAACAAGAAGCACTTAATTTCATAGCAATAAGCACATAGCTCTGCTTGTATGACAACAAGCAGCTCTAGTTAGTAATTTAAATGTTCGTAAGTTGTTATGTGATTTTTAAGCATTTTACAGTATACAGGTGGTAAAGTACGCAGGAATTACTTAAATAATCCAAGGGGAAAATATGTCACCGACTATGGGTGGTCCATATTTATGAAGATAGTGGGTAAAAATTAAAGTTTTCCGAACCAATTAGCCACATGACCTTATTCCACTTAATGTAAAATATCATTACAGTAAGTTTAAAGAGAATTTGATACTATTTTGAGGCCACATAAAACAGTGAGTTTTTTAACCGCACAAAAAATTCATGTGAAACAAGTGATATCCAATGCTTCTTTGAAAATTATTGGATATATAACTGCATAAATAGGTTCAGGTAATCTAATTCCTTTTGTTTCTCTTTTTTTCCACAGGCAGTTTTGTGAGCTTCGACAACTGGATACGGCAACACGTAGTCCTCCATAGTTTTGCCATGTTGGGTACTGACCCAGACATCACTGGTGCTAGACTGGCTTTCAGAGCCAAAGTGTTTAGAAGAACAGATACTGCAAATGTAACTCTTTAAGCTTGAAGGGTAACTGTAAGTCGCTACAGATAGAACATATAAATCACTACTACCCATGATAACCACCATCACTACCCCTGATCACCACCACCACTACCCATGATCACCACCACTACCGCCCATGATCACCATCACCACTACCCATGATCACCACCACCTATGACCACCACTACTGTGGCATGCAAAGAGTACGTAACCTTTATTCGGCGCACGTACACACCCTCATTGAAAGGCTATCTCCCCAACCAGAGAACCAGTGCTAGGGTCGCTCAGTATCCAGGTTCAGCCAATGAGAAGATGGTCCTGGCAATTGTAGAGGTGTTGTGGGCACCACCCGCCTATCTACCCTTGTCATTACCATACTAGTTTTTTGAGCACGGTTGTCCATTCTGTCTCCAGGCTGTGTCTTGGCCTTGCCTAAACCGTGTTGTACACTTATATTTTCCAACTGTATATAGTGTACATAGCTGTAAATATCCACATTGCTCTTGGTGAAGGAAAATATATTTCAAAGTCATTTAGCTGTGTTTGCTCTGCTCCTCGCTCCCCTTTACACCCAGGATAACAGGCCTTACTGTCCCTGGGTTGTAATAACTACCATTTCCACTACCCGTGGCCCCCACCACCACTACCCATGATCACCACCACCACTACCCATGGCCACCACCATCACTACCCATGATCACTACCACCACTACCCATGGTCACTACCACCACCACCATTACCCATCACCACCACCACCACCACTACAAATGGTCACCACCATTACCCATGGTCACCACCACTACCCATGGTCACCACCACCCACTACTCATGGTCACCACCACCACTACCCATGGTCACCACCACCACTACCAATGGTCACCACCACCACTACCCATGGTCACCACCACCACTACCCATGGTCACCACCACCACTACCCATGGTCACCACCACCACTACTCATGATTACAACCACCATTACCCATCATCACCACCACCACCACTACCCATGGTCACCACCACCACCACTACCCATGGTCACCATCACACTACCCATGGTAATCACCACTACTACCCATGATCGCCGCCACCCATGGTCACCACCACCACTACCCATGGTCACCATTACCACTACCTATGATCACCACCACTACTACCCACGACCACTACCACCACCAATACCCATGGTCACCACCACCACTACCCATGATCATCACCACTCATGTCACTACCACCACTACCCATGATCACCACCACCCATGGTCACCACCACTTCCCATGATCACCACCACCACCACCATTACCCATGACCATTACCACCACCATTACCCATGACCATTACCACCACCACTACCCATAGTCACCATCACCACTACCCATGATCATCACCGCCACTACCCATGATCACCACCACCACCACTACCTATAGTCACCACCACTACTACCCATGGTCACCACCACCACTACCCATGGTCAGCACCACCACCACTACTACCCATGATCACCACCACCCATGATCGCCATTACCACTAACCATTTTCTCCACCACCACTACTTACGATCACCACCACCACCACCACCCATGACCACTACCACCACCACTACTCATGGTCACCATCACCACTACCCATGGTCACTGCCACCATTACCCATTTTCACCACCACCCATGGCCACCACCACTACTCATGGTCACCACCACCACTACCCATGGCCACCACCACTACCCATGGTCACCACCACTACTCATGGTCACCACCACCACCACTACCCATGGTCACCATCACTACCCATGGCCACTACCGCCACTACCCACTGCTACCACCATTCCATCACAATCACTGCTGCCATTCACACTACCTTCCTTTCCTTTCTTTCTTCCCCTTTTCACTCAATCTCTTTTCCCTCCCATCCATATTTCATTGGCTTTGGTGTCTCTCCTTTCCATCTATCACTCGCTCTCCACCTTCTCCCTTTTTTCCTCTGTCTGTCTGTCTGTCTGTCTGTCTGTCTGTCTGTCTGTCTGTCATCTCTCTCTCTCTCTCTCTCTCTCTCTCTCTCTCTCTCTGCTCCATCAACCCAGCTCCATCCTCCCTTGCTCTCAGCGATGTCTCCTAGCTCAGCCTGACAGATTTCATTACCTCATGTCTGAAACTCATCCTGTGTGATGGAGTATGACAAGGACACATAGCCAGCTTTTGTTCCCACAATGTAATAATAATATGGAGTAGGGCGCCTCACCTCTATCCAATTTTCTTTAAAAAAAAATTTCCCTGGCCTTCTAGCACAAAGCGCTTTCTCTCTCTCTCTCTCTCTCTCTCTCTCTCTCTCTCTCTCTCTCTCTCTCTCTCTCTCTCTCTCTCTCTCTCTCTCTCTCTCTCTCTCTTTATTTAAACAGGGTTTAACAAGGTTAAGGATCCCTAGCTTTATTGACAAGCTATTTACAGGTTAAGGATTCCTAACTTTATTGGCAAGCTAAAGAGCTGTTACTTACATAAGCTCATTTGAAAACATTTTTATTGTTATGAGACATACAAGTAGGGATGAAGTTGGAGCCATCTGTGGGCCAGCATTTTTATTTGATCAACTGACTTTATCTCGTTGATATCATTATGCTGTACGAATGTGTTCCATACTCGAGTCATCCTGGGTATATATGATCTCAGATGGAGTAATGTTCTGGAGGAGGGTACAGTCAGAGTGAAGTTGCTGCTTTCTGCCCGTCTTGTGGCATAAAAGCTTGTTTCACGCTGTCCTCGAAGTGGATCCAAGTGTGGTACTTTGACAATATTTACCTTGTACATAACAGTAAGGCCACCCACATCCCTCCTGTGTTGAAGGCTCTGCTGAAATGACAGATCTATCCAGGATGGGTCCAGGCGAGAGATGAGACATCTTGCTCTGTTCTCTACTCTGTCAAGCAGTCGCAGATGAGAGGGGGGGGGCAGACAAACCAAGAAAGTGGAGCATACTCAAGGTGTGAGCGTACTTACGCCTCGTACAGAATCTTGCAATCCCTACTGTCAAGCAGATGCGAGATACGGCGAAGTGCTGTAAGCTTCCTGGCTGCCTTGTTTGCAAGATTTACATCATGGTTCTTCATGGTCAGTTTGGGGTCAAATTTCACCCCAAGGATATCAACTTCTTCTCCAGGTGCCAACACCCTCCCATTCATCCTTACTACTGCACCAGCATTACCATCATGGTGCCTAGAGACCATCATCATTTGCAAATGTTACTTGCCATCTATTTCCCCAAGCTGATATATCTCTTAGCTGGTGATTGATGTAGCTTAGAGCAGCTGGCATTTCTTTTCTTGGATAAGTGAATGTCAGTGTACAGTCGTCTGCATATGCATGGGATTCTGGGATGAGATGAAGAAGGTCATTGAAGAAGACATTCCATAACAATGGTCCCAGCACGCTTCCTTGTGGAACACGTGCCCCAATAGGATGTCTTGCTGATTCCGTTCCATTGAGAACTACCCTTAGAGATCTACCATGAAGGTAATCACTGAGGACATATAGCGTAGAACCTGCAATACCCAGTGCCTGAAGTTTTGCTAAGAGGCCCTGGTGCCACACCCGGTCGAAAGCACCAGCAATGTCCAGTGCTACCACACAGCTGACTTTGGATTCATCCAGTGACTGGTGCCACTTAGTGGAGAGGTTTAACAACAGATCAGCAGCGGAGTACCTATCCTGTAGCCATATTGACGGTCACAAAGTAGTGAGTGGTAGTCAAAAAACTGTCATTTGTCTTGAGATTATTGTCTCAAGGATCTTGCCAGTGATTGACAGGAGTGACACTGGTCTGTAGTTGCTGATTTCTGCTCTGCTCTTCTTTTTGTGAACAGGGACTACATTTGCCTCTTTCCACAGAGAGGGTCATTTACACTGTACTAGGCATTGCTGAAACAGGCGAGTTAGAGGCGCTGCTAGCTGGTCTGCACATCTTCTCAGCAATTCCTCTCTCTCTCTCTCTCTCTCTCTCTCTCTCTCTCTCTCTCTCCTCTCTCTCTCTCTCTCTCTCTCTCTCTCCTCTCTCTCTCTCTCTCTCTCCTCTCTCTCTCTCTCTCTCTCTCTCTCTCTCCTCACTCCTCTCTCTTCTTAAACACCATTGCTTCGAACCTGTACACCTTCAGCTACGTTAATTTTCTTATGAATAAACAAAAAGGGGGATGAAGGTTCGAACCGTGGTCCCGAGAATGACAGGCACAGCGCTATACCAATAAGCTAAGGAGCTTCTAAAAACGAAGTTTCATAGAATGCACTACTGTGACGTGTGCTTGTGTGTGTGTGTGTGTGTGTGTGTGTGTGTGTGTGTGTGTGTGTGTGTGAGTGTGTGTGTGTGTGTGTGTGTGTGAGTGTGTGTGTGGTGTGTGTGTGTGTGTGTGTGTGTGTGTGTGTGTGTGTGTGATGTGTGTGTGTGTGTGTGTGTGTGTGTGTGTGTGTGTGTGTGTGTGTGTGTGTGTGTGTGAGAATGTGTGTGTGTGTGTGTGTGTGTGTGTGTGTGTGTGTGTGTGTGTGTGTGTGTGTGTGTGTGTGTGTGTGTGTGTGTGTGTGTGTGTGTGTGTGTGTGAGTGTGAGTGAGTGTGTGTGTGTGTGTGTGTGTGTGTGTGTGTGTGTGTGTGTGTGTGTGTGTGTGTGTGTGTGTGAGTGTGAATGTGTGTGTGTGTGTGTACTCACCTATTTGTACTCACCTATTTGTGGTTGCAGGGGTCGAGTCCTAGCTCCTGGCCCCGCCTCTTCACCGGTTGCTACTAGGCCCTCTCTCTCCCCGCTCCATGAGCTTTATCAAACCTCGTCTTAAAACTGTGTATGGTTCCTGCCTCCAGTACGTCATTTTCTAGGCTATTCCACTGCCTTACAACTCTATGACTGAAGAAATACTTCCTACTATCTCTCTGACTCATTTGTGTCTTCAACTTCCAATTGTGGCCTCTTGTTTCTGTGTCCCCTCCCTGGAACATCCTGTCTTTGTCCACCTTGTCTATTCCACGCAGTATTTTATATGTCGTTATCATGTCTCCCCTGACCCTCCTGTCCTCCAGTGTGGTCAGGCCGATTTCCCTTAATCTTTCCTCATAGGACATTCCCCTTAGCTCTGGAACTAACCTTGTCGCAAACCTTTGTACTTTCTCTAGTTTCTTGACGTGCTTTATCAAGTGCGGGTTCCAAACAGGTGCTGCATACTCCAGTATGGGCCTGACATACACGGTGTACAGTGTCTTGAATGATTCCTTACTAAGGTATCGGAATGCTGTTCTCAGGTTTGCCAGGCGCCCATATGCTGCAGCAGTTATCTGATTGATGTGTGCTTCCGGAGACATGCTCGGTGTTATACTCACCCCAAGATCTTTCTCCTTGAGTGAGGTTTGCAGTCTTTGGCCACCTAGCCTATACTCTGTCTGTGGTCTTCTGTGCCCCTCCCCCATCTTCATGACTTTGCATTTGGCAGGATTAAATTCGAGAAGCCATTTGCTGGACCAGGTGTCCAGTCTGTCCAGGTCTCTTTGAAGTCCTGCCTGGTCCTCATCAGATTTAATTCTCCTCATTAACTTCACATCATCTGCAAACAGGGACACTTCTGAGTCTAACCCTTCCGTCATGTCGTTCACATATACCAAAAATAGCACTGGTCCTAGGACCGACCCCTGTGGGACCCCGCTCGTCACAGGTGCCCACTGTGATACATCATTACGTACCATGACTCGTTGTTGCCTCCCTGTCAGGTATTCTCTGATCCATTGCAGTGCCCTTCCTGTTATATGCGCCTGATGCTTTAGCTTCTGCACTAATCTCTTGTGAGGAACTGTGTCAAAGGCCTTCTTGCAGTCCAAGAAGATGCAATCAACCCACCCCTCTCTCTCTTGTCTTACTTTTGTTATTTTATCATAAAACTCCAGAAGGTTTGTGACACAGGATTTGCCTTCCTGAGAATCCGTGCTGGTTGGCATTTTACTCCTGTTCCGTTCCAGGTGCTCCACCACTCTCCTCCTGATAATCATACCCATAATTTTGTCATACTATACACGTCAATGACACGGTCTAAGTTTAGTGCCATTTTTCTGTCTCCTTTTTTAAAATGGAACTACATTTGCCGTTTCCATACCTCAGGTATTGCCCCAGTTTCCAGGAAATGTGTTGAAGATTGTGGTAATGGCACGCACAACATATCTGCCTTCCTCTCTTAAGACCACGGGGAATGTTGTTGGTCCCATTGCCTTTGAGGTATCGATGTCCCTTAGTTTGAGATGTGTGAATGTTGTGGTGTGGTTGGGGTTTGTGGTGGTGTGTGTTGTGTGTTGGTGTGATGTTTGTGTGTGTGTGTGTGTGAGTGTGTGTGTGTTGTGTGTTGTTTGTGTGTGTGTGTGTGTGTGTGTGTGTGTGTGTGTGTGTGTGTGTGTGTGTGTGTGTGTGTGTGTGTGTGTGTGTGTGTGTGTGTGTGTGTGTGTGTGTGTGTGTGGTGTGTGTGTGTGGTGTGGTGAGTGTGTGTGTGTTGTGTGTGTGTGTGTGTGTGTGTGTGTTGTGTGTGTGTGTGTGTGTGTGTGTGTGTGTGTGTGTGTGTGTGTGTGTGTGTGTGTGTGTGTGTGTGGTGTGTGTGTGTGTGTGTGTGTGTGGTGTGTGTGTTGTGTGTGTGTGTGTGTGTGTGTGTGTGTGTGTGTGTGTGTGATGTGAGTGAGTGTGTGTGTGTGTGTGTGTGTGTGTGTGTGTGTGTGTGTGTGTGTGTGTGTGTGTGTGTGTGTGTGTGTGTGCTTGTGTGCGTGTGTGTGTGTGTGCACTCACCTATTTGTGGTTGCAGGGGTCGATACATTACCATTATCATACATCTTCTTAAAGCTATGCATGGTACCTGCCTCCACTACCTCACTTTCCAGACTATTCCACTTCCTGACAACTCTATGACTGAAGAAATACTTCCTAACATCCCTATGACTCACCTGAGTCTTCAAATTCCAATTGTGACCCCTTGTTACTGTATTCTATCTCTGGAACATCCTGTCTCTGCCCACCATGTCGATTCCTTTCAGTATTTTGTATGTCGTTATCATGTCCTTCCTCTGCCATGCCTGTCCTCCAGTGTCGTCAGGTCGAGTTCCATGTGTGTGTGTGTGTGTGTGTGTGTGTGTGGTGTTGTGTTGTGAGTGTGTGTGTGTGTTGTGTTGAAAAATTACGATAAAATATATGGTGTGGGCAGTAGTGACTGCTCTGTGGCACGATATTTTTAAACTACAGTCCGCACACTGAAATTCTTGAGGTTATCATATTCTCCCTATTAAGTCTCTCAGCTCAGGATGGGTTTCATACCTGAAGGAATAAAACCCGTCCTAGGTGATGGGTGTTTCTCAGGAAGCAACTATCATATACATGTATCTAACAGGGAAGCATCGCATTACTCTTTATTTCTCTTTCGTTCTCATGCAACATTCTCATTTCACATCATGATTTTTTTGACGTATTTCTAGACGTCAGTTATTTTTTAACATTTTCTATTTTACCCCGCAATTGCATATTTTAATTAATTTAATAATCTAGCTTAGGATAAGCTACGTTAGGATGGTCTAGATTACATGGAATTATAGAAGTATATTTCACAACAAATAAGCTAATTAGAAAATTAGGCTGCGGTAAGTCTGGCAAAGAGTTGGAGCAGAAAGAAATAGAAAACGTTTACAAAATAGGAAACGTTTATATTTGAACGTTTGTTCCTCTTGGCGTGAGAAAAGGCTGCGATCTCTCTTCCCCTCATCTCGTTTCTCTATTCTTCCCTCTCGACTCCTTTCTCCTCCGATCTCTCCCTGGTTGCCTTCTAAGTCTCCTCTTGTTCTTCCCCGTTTCTCCTCTCAGCTTCCAGTTAGGCACTATAATGACTGAATAATTATATTTTTATGTCTGTACGTACTTATATTATGTGACTCAAATTTCTCTCCCTTCTCCTACCCCTATTTCTCCTCTGTCTCCTCTATATAGTTTCCGATGCCTCCGCTCTGTTATGATAAAGATAGCTTCATAAAAATTCTATATCTCCTGTGCATGGAATATTCTATCTTATGATATTTTTTTATTCCTAAGTGATAGTAACTCCAGCTCTGCTGGGACGAAATCTAGGAAGCGCATGTAGATAATGAATCTTTAATGCAATACTTGACGATATCCTTACTTACCTACTGAAGTCTCCCACCTCAGGCTGACAGATATCAACACTCAGTATAGAACCCATCCCGTGGAATGGAATATGACAGGGAGAAACATAGCTAACTTCCTTTCTCATCGTTACTCTCATATTGAATAGGGAAGCAGCACACTGCTGAGGTGAGGTATCTAGTTTTGCTAAATAAAGAAAAATATTCTCGTTCAACTTCCTTTCATTCTTCCCTCACTTCCCTACTCTTTCTCTTCCTACTCTCCCTAACATTTTACTTCCTGCTTCCTTCTCCACTCTCATCAAGTATTATCTCTCCTTCTCTCTTTCCTTTCATTTTTCTCTCCCTCTCTCTAAAAAAAATATATTGTACATGAACATCAATGGGTTATCGAACGAAATCATCGAGCACGACGACTCAGGCAAGATAAGAGACGTCATCTTCCCAAGAGATAGCCAGTGTTGAGAGAGGAGAGGCTGGGGAAGCCCAGGACCTACTAATCAAGAATCACTGCAAAATTCGACGAAATGGTGATCCAGGTTTGAAAAGACTTTGCTGATTACACAACAGGGACGTTAATTAATGGAAATCCGGAGTATTTTTACAGCTTCTTACGGTCCACTGCCTAACAACACAATACCCAGGATAGAATGAAAAAATAAAGATAATGATAATCATAATAGAGTGAAGTCATGACAGTAAACATGGTCAAGGTGAAGATTGGGACCGCTGATGTCTTTATTCAAAGCGTGGGTGACTGGAAGAAATGAGATTTTTCAGATAGGGCGACAGAAGAAAATGTTTGTAGACTCAGCATTGGGGAATTTCCTTAGCTATCATGTCAAGACCCACAAAGAGAGAGAGAGAGAGAGAGAGAGAGAAGAGAGAGAGGAGAGAGAGAGAGAGAGAGAGAGAGGAGAGAGAGAGAGAGAGAGAGAGAGAGGAGAGAGAGAGAGAGAGAGAGAGAGAGAGAGAGAGAGAGAAGGGAGAAAGGGGGACGAACCAGTAATGCTCTACCATTACTCTCTCTAAACAAAGCGGACACGGAAAAAAATGCACTCTGGAGGTCCCTTAGGAGAAAGCAATCACTGCGTGCTGCTGACGCTGTGCTGCTTAGTGCGAGAGAGGCACAGGTGTGGAGGAGAACGGATGAGAAGACCAGAAAGCAGGAGAGGAGACTTCAAAGGCATGAGAACGGATGCTGTGACGCACTTGTGACCGGCATCGAGTGTTCCACTCTCGAAGGCCATCCGGAGGCCAGTCTTCAAAGTTGACTGCCTTGTCAACCAGGTTGTTTCTGGCAGCTGTCCACAGGGCACCAGGTCTAGTTTTCTACCATTGTTCCTGTGATAATTCTTATATCAAATAGTGGATGGTTGAAGAATCTTGAACTTCCGTTCAGTGGATGAACCTTTCAAAAATTGTCAGATTTGCTTCATATATAAATTATGAAAATCATGAGACAGAATTTTCTCAAGCACAAGAAAAGCATGATGCATTCACCTGTGAAAGTAATTACAACCTCAGGATGAAAATACAAGATAAATTCTAATAAGGAGAGCAAGGAACTACTTTCTTAAATAGTAATATTAGATATATCAAAAGTGCTTTCCAAAAATATTAAAATTGAACTTGTGAACACTCGATTATTGTTCGAGTCTATCCCCCCCACTCAAACTAAGTCATTTCATCCAACAATCAATGTTTATTTTGAAATTTACAGCCACGAAGTGGGTCCAGAGGATTTCATATTAATAGCCAAGACACAGAATTCTTTGGTTTGCGAATTTTAGAGAGATACATATTATGCGACGCAAACCTGGACTTAATGATAATAGCTGTAGTCAATTTGTTTACTTGCAAATAATTGAAATTTGCCCTCTCACGGGGTGTCTGACTTAGTTTTAAATTCATTGTTTTGGTCTGCCATTGACAATAGCCACTTTTAATTTAGGAAATAAAATCATGACCTCTTATTTATTTTTAAGATTTGTTATCATCTTTTGATAATGATAATTATTCGAT
>NC_069413.1:45165569-45183069 GCF_026875155.1 Cherax quadricarinatus | reverse complement strand
TTGTGTGCTAACCTTCCTGGGGTGCTAACCTTCCTGGGATGCTGACCTTCCTGGTGTGCTAACCTTCCTGGTGTGCTAACCTTTCTGGGGTGCTAACCTTCCTGGGGTGCTAACCTTCCTGGTGTGCTAACCTTCCTGGTGTGCTAACCTTTCTGGGGTGCTAACCTTCCTGGGGTGCTAACCTTCCTGGTGTGCTAACCTTCCTGGTGTGCTAACCTTCCTGGGGTGCTAACTTTCCTGGTGTGCTAACCTTCCTGGTGTGCTAACCTTCCTGGGGTGCTAACCTTCCTGGGATGCTAACCTTCCTGGGATGCTGACCTTCCTGGGGTGCTAACCTTCCTGGTGTGCTAACCTTCCTGGGGTGCTAACCTTCCTGGGGTGCTAACCTTCCTGGGGTGCTAACCTTCCTGGGTGCTAACCTTCCTGGTGTGCTAACCTTCCTGGGGTGCTAACCTTCCTGGGGTGCTAACCTTCCTGGGGTGCTAACCTTCCTGGGGTGCTAACCTTCCTGGTGTGCTAACCTTCCTGGGGTGCTAACCTTCCTGGGGTGCTAACCTTCCTGGGGTGCTAACCTTCCTGGGGTGCTAACCTTCCTGGGATGCTAACCTTCCTGGGATGCTGACCTTCCTGGGGTGCTAACCTTCCTGGTGTGCTAACCTTCCTGGGGTGCTAACCTTCCTGGGGTGCTAACCTTCCTGGGGTGCTAACCTTCCTGGGGTGCTAACCTTCCTGGTGTGCTAACCTTCCTGGGGTGCTAACCTTCCTGGGGTGCTAACCTTCCTGGGGTGCTAACCTTCCTGGGATGCTAACCTTCCTGGGATGCTGACCTTCCTGGGGTGCTAACCTTCCTGGTGTGCTAACCTTCCTGGGGTGCTAACCTTCCTGGGGTGCTAACCTTCCTGGGGTGCTAACCTTCCTGGGGTGCTAACCTTCCTGGGGTGCTAACCTTCCTGGGGTGCTAACCTTCCTGGGGTGCTAACCTTCCTGGGGTGCTAACCTTCCTGGTGTGCTAACCTTCCTGGGGTGCTAACCTTCCTGGGGTGCTAACCTTCCTGGGGTGCTAACCTTCCTGGGGTGCTAACCTTCCTGGGATGCTAACCTTCCTGGGATGCTGACCTTCCTGGGGTGCTAACCTTCCTGGTGTGCTAACCTTCCTGGGGTGCTAACCTTCCTGGGGTGCTAACCTTCCTGGGGTGCTAACCTTCCTGGGGTGCTAACCATCCTGGTGTGCTAACCTTCCTGGGGTGCTAACCTTCCTGGGGTGCTAACCTTCCAGGGGTGCTAACCTTCCTGGGGTGCTAACCTTCCTGGGGTGCTAACCTTCCTGGGGTGCTAACCTTCCTGGGGTGCTAACCTTCCTGGTGTGCTAACCTTCCTGGGTGTGCTAACCTTCCTGGGGTGCTAACCTTCCTGGGGTGCTAACCTTCCTGGGATGCTAACCTTCCTGGGATGCTGACCTTCCTGGGGTGCTAACCTTCCTGGTGTGCTAACCTTCCTGGGGTGCTAACCTTCCTGGGGTGCTAACCTTCCTGGGGGTGCTAACCTTCCTGGGGTGCTAACCTTCCTGGGGTGCTAACCTTCCTGGGGTGCTAACCTTCCTGGGGTGCTAACCTTCCTGGTGTGCTAACCTTCCTGGGGTGCTAACCTTCCTGGGGTGCTAACCTTCCTGGGGTGCTAACCTTCCTGGGGTGCTAACCTTCCTGGGGTGCTAACCTTCCTGGGATGCTGCCGTTCATGGGGTGCTAACCTTCCTGGGGTGCTAACTTTCCTGGTGGTGTAACCTTCCTGGTGTGCTAACCTTCCTGGGGTGCTAACCTTCCTGGATGCTAACCTATCCTGGGATCTAACCTTCCTGGGTGCTAACTTCCTGGTGTGCAACCTTCCTGGGGTGCTAACCTTCCTGGGGTGCTAACCTTCCTGGTGTGCTAACCTTCCTGGGGTGCTAACCTTCCTGGGGTGCTAACCTTCCTGGGGTGCTAACACCTTTCCAGCCGTCGTCCATTATCGCCCAAAACATAAATCAAGATGCACCTCTTTCCGAAAAAGAATTTCTCTGGCATCGTGGAGCAGCAGGAGCGTTAAGTAGTGATTTATCATTGCTGTGCAACACCATTAGCCAAAAATATTTTTCTTTTTCCTCGGATGTATGTATAGACGTAGACACTCTTTGACGACAGACGTGAGGACATAGACTCGTTGATGAGAGTTGTGAGGATATAGTTTTTTATCTTATTTCTCAGCAACATGCATAGCCGACAATGGTATGAAAAGAACTAAGGAAATTTTTCATCCCTAGAGACAAAAAAAAAAAACCTGATATCGCCCTTCTTCTACACTGCCTCAAACATGAAGCTACTGCAAATGGCTTTTAACCAAGCCTAGACTCTCCATGCACAGGTGCTTTCGCCTCTGCACCGACTACCACAGACTGCTGAAATTTAATCCTGATTTTCTGTTGCAGATCGGCGACCTCATCGAAGATGCAGAGAGGCCCAGTTTGTGACGACACAACTCCCGAGCAAGAACTCTTATTCAAGTGGAACAACAAGAACATCTCTCGACGGCGACTCTCTTTACATCTCTCTCTAGCAAGACCAACGCACCTGATTCCCACATCTCCCTCCAGAGTTCAGACGCCTGACTCCCACTTCTCTCTCTCGAGGCGACCAAAAATGGAAAAATTTAAACCGTTTATAATATTGATGTAACATATAAATAAATAATGTGTTACTAAACGAAAGCTGCCGGAGTGCCATTAAAAGATGATGAATCTCGAATAGATTGTAGTTATCACAAAAGCTATTTGCAGATGTCAGAGTCTTATTGAGTGGAGTGTGTGTGTGTAAAAGATGGAAAATAATTGTGTGTTATATGATTTCAAAACAAGAGGCCAGTTTGGTATTTCAGAGTTTTCAATACAAGATGTTATCATTACTAATTCGCTGCTATCACGGCTAATTTCAGTTATATTAACTATTTGCTATTATCGATACCAGTATGTTACTATCACTGTTTCTGTGAGTGGCACTCACTGGCCCTCTTAGTGACATTTTTACTGTTACTCTGATTCCGATTTAATCCATATCATTCATATTGTCATTCTGAGATTAATTTAATTCTCAATATTACCTCCTACAATGTTCTCACTCTTTCGTTCTCACTACCCAGTTCCTTTCCTCTTGTCCCTCTGGACCTGTGTGTTCGTCTAGTTGCAACTTCTCAGGTCCTTTCGTACATTACCAAAGGTCAAATACCACCCCAGGATATATTAGACGTTTTTCCTGAACCATTTTACCCGAACACTAGATTTGTCCTTGTCTCTTGGCTCCTAGTGCCGATAAAATACGACTCTCTTATTTCTACTACGTATTTCACTTTTCTTCCTTCTTTCTTTTAGCCATTTTATTCTTGCACCATATAATTATTAAATACAATTAATGCTTTTTAATGAATGATTATTAATTATAATAATTAATAATCGGTTAATAATTTTTTATTAATAATTATTGTAACTACAAAATAATTAAAATTAATATAGTTGTTTACATTACTATAATTTGCATTGTTATTATTATAGTCTTAAAGTTTTTATATTACTGTTATTATTGTTGTATTGAATATTGTTCTAATACAGTGAAACCTATTATTTCTCTTTCTCTCTGTCCCTCTCTCTCTCTCTCTCTCTCTATCTCTCTCTCTCTCTCTCTCTCTCTCTCTCTCTCTCTCTCTCTCTCCTCTCTCATCTCTCTCTCTCTCTCTCCTCTCTCTTCTCTCTCTCTCTCTCTCTCTCTCTCTCTCTCTCCGACATCACCAGAAGTGCCTCAATGGAGACATTAACCAGTTTTAGAATCTCATGGTTTAAAAATATTATGATTAGAACATAAGAACATAAGAACGAAGAGACACTGCAGAAGGCCTACTGGCCCATGCGAGGCAGGTCCAAGTCTCCTACCGGCTTAAGCCAATGCACCCACCTAGTCAGGTCAGGTCACATTGACTTAAGGGAGGAACACGGCAACCGACCTGGTAGCACAAGCTATCAGGTCTAACTCACACCCACCCACATCCACTCATGTATTTATCCAACCTATTTTTAAAGCTACACAACGTTCTGGCCTCTATAACGGTACTTGGGAGTTTGTTCCACTCATCCACAACTCTATTACCAAACCATACTTTCCTATATCCTTCCTGAATCTGAATTTTTCCAACTTAAAACCATTGCTGCGAGTCCTGTCTAGGCTAGATATTTTCAGCACACTATTTACATCCCCTTTATTTATTCCTGTCTTCCATTTATACACCTCAATCATATCCCCCCTAATCTACGTCTTTCTAGAGAGTGCAGATTCAGGGCCCTTAGTCTATCCTCATAGGGAAGGTTTCTGATACATGGGATCAACTTTGTCATCCTCCTTTTGTACATTTTCCAGAGAAATTTATATCCATTCTGTAATAAGGTGACCAAAACTGTGCAGCATAATCTAAATGAGGCCTAACCAAGGATGTATAGAGTTGAAGAACAACCTGAGGACTCCTATTATTTATGCTTCTTGATATGAAGCCAAGGATTCTATTAGCTTTATTGCGAACACTTATGCACTGTTGTCTTGGTTTCAGATTACTGCTAACCAGAACTCCTAAATCTTTTTCGCAATCCGTAATATTAAGATCTACATTATTTAGTTTATATGTGGCATGATTATTGTCCTGTCCAACATTTAGAACTTTGCATTTGTCTATATTAAACTGCATCTGCCAACAACACAGCGATTTCTCTAATACTTTCAATATTTACTGCAGGACCCACCATTTCCAAAAGAAAAAAAACTGGTTCTCATTTATTTAAGAAAATTTTCTTCCTACTCTTAGCTTCAAAATTGAACCTTCGCGGCTCGCATCTAAATGTGTACAGTTTTTCTTGACGCCTGAGGGACGTCTTGCCAGCGTCAGCGGGCTAACTCCCCGTCGCAATTTTCGGAAGAAAACGCACAACTTAAAAAATGCTGAACGTCCAAGAGTCTAGACGTAAAATTGCGTCACCTTCCCCATCTTTAAAACTGAGTTAATTAAAACTGGAAATTACTATGCAAATTGTAACAATGTCTCTATTTACACCCTAAGGAAATTGTGAAGTTTATTCGCTCGGTCACAATTCCAGTGGTTTAGAAAGACATGTGAGCAAATACTAGAATATATCATTACGAAACTTTTCGGTCCTGGGACCTTGATCACTTCTAATATACAGAGGTTAGAAAGACAGTATGTTAGAAGTGATCAAGGTCTCAGGACGAAAATGTTTTCTAATAAACATATTTTAGTGTTTACCCACGTGTCTTTCTAAACCAATTTGTCGGTGAAAATTAGACACATGTGCAACATTTGGGTATCTTTATTGTAGACTTATCGTCATCCAGTGGCTTTATCGCTACAAATTCCAGTATTAACACTCTCGAAGCCATTTTAAGGGAGCTGCTTTGATACCCGTCAGGACTCATTATCCTTGGAATTGGAGCTACCCTTCCCCTTCCTCGGATTAATCCCGATTACCTCACATAGCCCAGGAGCTGTATGACATTGATGACTTTAGCGCGGTCCCATTAATATAATTAAGCAGTATGTGGATCTTAAGGTAAAATATCAATTAGGGGAGAGGAAGGAGGGGAAGGGGGAAGGGAAGGGGAGAGGCGGAAGGGTGGAGAAAAATGGGAGAGACGAAGGAGAGACGGGGAAAAGGAGAAGGGAGATGAGAGGAAAGATTGGCGGATAAGGGGGAAGGGGGAGAGGAAGGGGAATGGAGAGAGGAAGGGGAAGGGGGAAGATAGTAAAGGAAACATAGCAATAAAGCAACACAAACACAGCACATTGAGAGTCAGTAAATTTAATATACACGTTTCCAGAAATTAAAATTAAAATTTAAAAAAAGTAGGCATTATTTTGATAAATTAAACACATATGCAACACTTGGGTATCTTTACTGAGGAGACGTTTCGCCACACAGTGACTTCATCAGTCCATCAATCTTTTCAAGATTGATGGACTGACCACATCGACTCAAGGCTGAGGGACTGATTGCCTCAAACTCCTCCTGCTCTTCCCCGTTCTCCTTTGTATGGACTGATGAAGCCACTGTGTGGCGAAACGTCTCCTCAGTAAAGATACCCAAGTGTTGCACATGTGTCTAATTTATCAACTTGTCGGTTCTCTGAACCATTCATCTACAGGCATTTTTCGCAATAAAACTGAAAGAAAACATAAAACTGGAAACCACTTAATTTTCCCCCACAGTTGACCCGAGGAATTGGATCCACTCTCTTCTCTGATTCAGCCTGATGACCCTCGACCACGATGCTGGACGCTTCTTACTCCCTCACAGTTTCCACTTCTGTACAAGGATAGTGATTTTTTTTTATATTAGACACTAATCCTCGACACTCCTCCTCCTTCTGTTCTATCCTTTTTCCATGCACATAGATAATACATTATAGTACTTAACAATCTTTAATCTAGACAGAAGTAAATAATTTCCCGAGTGTTCTGCTCTCTGCTCTCATATACTCCAATGTTACTATCCTCCTCCTTCTCGACACAACTCACGGCTGGTCTTCCTTCCACAAATGCACCGCGAATTGAAACAGAAATTATTAGGTAAGTAAATAAATGGATTTCGATAAGGAGGGACAATGAATTCCCATATTTCAATGGAAAGCCTGAGAGGAAAAATGAGAAACGTAGAAAGAAAATACAAATGGAGACGGACGGCACCGCGGAATGACGGATGAGAGGAAGAAATAATGCTGAAGAAGGATGGATACGAGGACCTCACGTCTAGACCAGAGAGAGAGAAAGGAGAGAGAGAGAGAGAGAGAGAGAGAGAGAGAGAGAGAGAGAGAGAGAGAGAGAGAAGAGAGCTCTGTGATGTTCCAGAAGAAAGTTGCAAGGTGTACACATGGACTATGATCTTCCTAATCCAGAAACTCTACTTTTATCGCTAGATTTTCTTTACCACCATAAAAAACAATTCCGGTGGCAGAAACAAATCGGTTTTGCTCCACTTGCCTCAAACACCTATATAATACACGACAGTCCTTAATCAAGACAGAAGTAGGTAGTCCTACTCAGCAGATTGTCCCGGTGTGGACTAACAAGTCCCCCTACTACCTGCCTTCACCATATTCATCCATGTACCACTCAAAGGAGAACGCTGTCTCGAAACCCGACACTGAACTTGCAGTTGCTAAAACCACACCACCACTAACAGCAGCACCACCACCACCATCACCACCACCACCACCATCATCACCACCACCATATCTTCTACCACAGCACTCACACTTTTTACACGGTATATCCAATGAAGTACTAGAAAATGATGATATGAATAATATTAATAATAATAACTTCAAGAATTAATTACAATAATAATAATAATAATAATAGATTAGATTTTGCCACCGAAGTGGCTAGTTTATTGTGCACCCCATATCCATCCTGTGGACGGTAGCGCGAGAGCATGTGGATACACAAAAGGCCTAGGAACTAGGCCCCAAAGGGTTAACAGGAATACATATGGATTTATATCTACATATCTACAGTTCACTTATCTGTTACAAGCAAATTTAGGAAATTTGCTTAGTATATCTGGTATCTTATTTTCATTAATAAGATATCTTGACATGTCACATAGGTTATTATACTGTCTGTCTCTGTATTCCTCAATAAGTGGACAATTAAGCACATAGTGTTCAAGAGAGTGACCATATGCCTGATCACATAATTTACATTTAGTTTGATCATCATCTGTGTGTCTGCCAAACTGCCAGAAGTACTTGTAACCAAGCCTAATATGAAGCAACAAACAATAAAAACTGAAAATCCTATCCCACCACAAATGGTGTTGCTGTTGCTCCTAGAAGGAACCTGGAAAACGTTCCATAAAATATCTTTCCACTAGAGCTGCAGATTAAGGCAGAATGAGGATCAGTAAAAATCCTCTTGTGAAACCGAGGCGCTCTCGAGAAAGCTGGGAGAGCTTAAGTGTTGTAAAGCTGCCACATTACCAGGCCTCGTGCGCCTCGGGAACTCTCAAGACAGCTTGAGAGCTGCCACATACCAGCTCTCGTTTAACCTGGGAGTTCTCGAGAGCTGCAAGAGCTTGAGTATTGCAGCAGATTTTTCAGACGGGATTAATTAATGAAAGTCTCTTACCAATAATTCAAAAAATAAAAAAATGACTTTTTGGGGGGAAAAATAGCTTCCGCATAGTTTTTCATACAAAATTAACAAACGCATTAGTGCCTGTGAAGACTTCTTGATCGAAGAAACTGGACTGACTCTGGACTTCCTCGGGTCAAGCCTCTAACCCCTTCTATAAACCTAAAGAATTTAATAATAATGAATAAGTATATCCCAAGACAAGGATCTATTAAAATTCTCTTGATGTCACATGCCGTGCTCCTTCCTTACGTGAATTTGACCTGAACTGACTAGGTTGGGGCATTGGCTTAAGCCGGTAGAAGACTTAGACCTGCCTCGCATGGGCCAGTAGGCCTGCTGCAGTGTTACTTCTTTCTTATGTTCTTCAATTGGGCTTTAAAACAAATTTTCTATCCGACAATTTGGAAAACTGTTATGAAGTAATTTTGAGTTGTTTAATGAAAATCTTATTTTTTTCTGGTCTTATTGAAAATCGGAAAGCTAAAGAAACGGATGTAACTTGTCAGCTAATGTTTTAAGCACCCTGATTAAGATGCAATTAGTTATTCTCAGAGTTACTTCACATAGTGACAATGTTACCAATATGGGTGAAAAGATTCTGACATCTTACATTAATACTTTCATTAATACTTTCAGCAAGCAAGCAAGCAAAAATAAAATGAAAATATTGTAGCATTTCATGATAACCAACAGATTTATAAATTTTGTGGGAATATAATAGCATTTGGAATATGAGAATTATTTTATGTCTTGCCTAAGATATAAAGAATATCAAAGTTGTAAGTGAAAAATGGTAATAGAAAAATAAATTTCTTTTTCGTTTTCGTAATTTTCCATCTACATATGTATATTGCGTAATCATGTGCATATATTTTTCCTTCTTTTCCAGTATTCGCCTCTTTTTGTTTTTCACATTACAACATTAATTCTATCTCCCTCCACTACATACCTCTCATAATCTCAACTTTTCCCAGGATCCTCCTCTTAGCTGTGCATCAGCCTTAATGATGAAAGGACATATGGTGGGTAGCTTCCAGAATCTTCGAATTGACATGGATTAACTCATCAAGCTATATATATATATATATATATATATATATATATATATATAATATATATATATATATATATATATATATAATATATATATATATATATATATATAATATATATATATATATATATATATATATTATATATATATATATACGTCGTGCCGAATATTAAAACTGGTCAATTAGCAAGAACTCATTTAAATTAAGTTCTTTCTAAAATTTTCTCTTATACGTTTAAAGATATATATTTTTCATTAATGTTAATGTAAAAATTTTAATTTTGTACCAAAAGAATCTTAGAAAACTTACCTAACCTTATTATAACAAGAACAATTTATTTTAGCCTAACCCAACTAAATATATTTTAAATACGTTTACAATAATTTAGTACTAAACAAACACAATCAAATATATTTTTTTCGTTAGGTTTAGAATGATTTTGGCGAAATTATTGCATAAACAAATTTTAACTTGTCCTATATGGCAAGATGAGCGTTGCTATTTAAGCCAAGATCGCAAGTGTTTGCCTATTCGGCACGACATATATATATATATATATATATATATATATATATATATATAAATATAAAATATATATATATATATATATATATATATATATATATATATATATATATAATATATATATTCGTGCTGAATATGTAAAACTGGTCAATTAGCAAGAACTCATTTAAAATTATGCCCTTTCTAAAATTTTCTCTTATGCGTTTAAAGATATATATTTTTCATTAAATTAATGTAAAAAATTTTAATTTTGCACCAAAAGAATCTTAGAAAACTTACCTAACCTTATTATAACAAGAACAATTTATTTTAGCCTAACCCAACTAAATATATTTTAGATTTGTTTACAATAATTTAAGACTAAACAAACACAGTGAAATATATTTTTTTTCGTTAGGTTCAGAATGATTTTGGCGAAATTATTGCATACACAAATTTTCGCTTGTCTTATATGGCAAGATGAGCGTTGCTATTTAAGCCAAGATAGCAAGTTCTTGCCTATTCGCACGACACACAACACACACACACACAACACACAAAACACACACACATATATATATATATATATATATATATATATATATATATATATATAATATATATATATATATATATATATAAAATATATATAATATATATATAATAATATATATATATATATATATATATATATAAATATATATGTAATATATATATATATATATATATATATATATAATATATATATATATATATATATATATATATATATATATATATATGTATGTATGTATGTATGTGTGTGTTGTGTGTAGTATTAGTTTGGTAGACAGCAACCACCAAGGTAGGTACTACCGTCCTGCTGGTGTCTTTTGTCTGTCTCATAAGCATGCAAGATTATAGGTACGTCTGCTACTTCTACTTACACTTAGGTCACACTGCATATACATGTACACGTTTATTTATACACACTCATCTGAGTTTTCTTTGATTTTATCTTAATAGTTCTTGTTCTTATTACTTTTCCTTTTATAGCCATGGGAAAGTGGAATAAGAATCTTTCCTCCGTAAGCCATGCGTGTTGTAAAAGTCAACTAAAATGCTAGTAACCTCTTTTCCTGTAATAATTTCTAAAAAGAATAAGAAGAAGAAAATTGTCAAAGTGGGAAGTCCGAATGTGCGTGGATGTTGTGCGAATGATATGAAAGAGATGATTGCGGATGTTATGAATGAGAAGAAGCTGGATGTCCTAGCTTTAAGTGAAACAAAACTGAAGAGGGTGGGAGAGTTTCAGTGGAGAGAAATAAATGGGATTAGGAAAGGGGTTCCAAATACAGTTAGAGCTAAAGAAGGAGTAGCAATAATGTTGAAGGATAAGCTATGGCAGGAAAAGAGGGACTATAAATGTATTAATTCAAGGATTATGTGGAGTAAAATAAAGGTTGAATGTGAAAAGTGAGTCATAGTAAGTGTATATGCATCTGGAGAAGAGAGAAGTGTAGAGGAGAGAAAGAGAGATTTTGGGAAATGTTGAGTGAATGCGTGGGGAGTTTTGAACCAAGCATGAGAGTACTTGTGGTTGGGGATTTCAATGCTAAAGTGGGTAAAAATGTTGTGGAGGGAGTAGTAGGTAAATTTGGGGTGTCAGGGGGAAATGAAAATGGGGAGCCTTTAATTAAGCTATGTGTAGAAAGAGGTTTGATAATAAGTAATACATATTTTATGAAAAAGAGGATAAATAAATGTACAAGGTATGATATAGCACGTAATGAAAGTAGTTTGTTAGATCATGTATTGGTGGATAAAAGGTTGATGGGTAGGCTCTGGGATGTACACGTTTATAGAGGGCAACTGATATATCGGATCATTATTTAGTTGTAGCTACAGTTAGAGTTAGAGGTCGATGGGACAAGAGGAAAATGACAACAAGTAAGAGGGAAGTGAAAGTGTATAAACTAAGAGGGAGGAGAAAGTTTGGGTGAGATATAAGCAACTATTGGCAGAAAGGTGGGCTGGTGCAACTATGAGTAGTGGAGGGGTTGAAGAGGGTTGGAATAGCTTTAAAAATGCAGTATTAGAATGTGGGGCAGAAGTTTGTGGTTATAGGAGGGTGGGTGCAGTTGGAAAGAGGAGTGATTGGTGGAATGATGAAGAAAAGGGTGTGATAAAAGAGAAAAAAGTAGCTTATGAGAGGTTTTTACAAAGCAGAAGTGCTATAAGAAGAGCAGAGTATGTGGAGAGTAAAAAAAAGGTGAAGAGAGTGGTGAGAGTGCAAAAGGAGAGCAGATGAGAGAGTGGGAGAGGCACTGTGAAGAAATTTTAATGAAAATAAGAAAATTTTTTGGAGTGAGTTAAACAAGTTAAGAAACCCTAGGGAACGAATAGATTTGTCAGTTAAAAACAGAGTTAGGGGAGTTAGTAGGTGGGTAGATGGAGGTATTGGGTAGATGGTGAGAATATTTTGAGGAACTTTTAAATGTCGACGAAGAAAGGGAGGTGGTAATTTCATACACTGGCCAGGGAGGTATACCATCTTTTAGGAGTGAAGAAGAGCAGGATGTGAGTGTGGGGGAGATGCGTGAGACATTACATAGAATGAAAGAGGGTAAAACAGCTGGAACTGACGGGATCATGACAGAAATGTTAAAAGCAGGGAGGAATATAGTGTTGGAGTGGTCGGTATTTTTGTTTAATAAATGTATGAAAGAGGGGAAGGTACCTAGGGAATGGAGGAGAGCATGTATAGTCCCTTTATATAAAGGGAAGGGAGACAAAAGAGATTGTAAAAATTATAGAGGAATAAGTTTACTGAGTATACCAGGAAAAGTGTACGGTAGGGTTATAATTGAAAGAATTAGAGGTAAGATGGAATGTAAGATTGCAGATGAGCATGTGTAGATCAAGTGTTTACATTGAAACGTATTTGTGAACAGTGTTTAGATAAATGTAGGGAAGTTTTTATTGCATTTATGGATTTAGAAAAGGCATATGATAGAGTGGATAGGGGAGCAATGTGACAGATGTTGCAAGTATATGGAATAGGTGGTAAGTTACTAAATGCTATAAAGAGTTTTTATGAGGATAGTGAGGCTCAGGTTAGGGTGTGTAGAAGAAAGGGAGAATACTTCCCGGTAAAAGTAGGTCTTAGACAGGGATGTGTAATGTCATAATGGTTGTTTAATATATTTATAGATGGGGTTGTAAAAGAAGTAAATGCTAGGGTGTTCCGGAGAGGTGTGAGATTAAATTATGGGGATCAAATACAAAAGGGGAATTGACATAGTTACTTTTTGCTGATGATACTGTGGTTATAGGAGATTCTAAAGAAAAATTGCAAAGGTTAGTTGACGAGTTTGGGAGTGTGTGTAAAGGCAGAAAGTTGAATGTGAACATAGAAAACAGTTAGGTGATGAGGGTATCAATGATTTAGATAAAGATAAATTGGATATCAAATTGGGGAGGAGGAGTATGGAAGAAGTGAATGTTTTCAGATATTTGGGAGTTGACGTGTCAGTGAATGGATTTATGAAGGATGAGGTTAATCATAGAACTGATGAAGGAAAAAAGGCGAGTGGTGCGTTGAGGTATATGTGGAGACAAAAAACGTTATCTATGGAGGCAAAGAAGGGAATGTATGAAAGTATAGTATTACCAACACTCTTATGTGGGTGTGAAGCTTGGGTTGTGAATGCTGCAGGGAGGAGGCGGTTGGAGGCAGTGGAGATGTCTTGTCTAAGGGCAATGTGTGGTGTAAATATTATGCAGAAAATTTGGAGTGTGGAAATTAGGAGAAAGTGTGGAGTTAATAAAAGTATTAGTCAGAGGGCTGAAGAGGGGTTGTTAAGGTGGTTTGGTCATTTAGAGAGAATGGATCAAAGTAGAATGACAGAGAAAGCATATAAATCTGTAGGGGAAGGAAGGCGGGGTAGGGGTCGTCCTCGAAAATGTTGGAGGGAGGGGGTATGGGAGGTCTAGGACTTCCAGCAAGCGTGTGTGAGCGTGTTAGGTAGTAGTGAATGGAGACGAATGGTTTTTGGGACCTGACGAGCTGTTGCAGTGTGAGCAGGGTAATATTTATTGAAGGGATTCAGGGAAACCAGTTATTTTTATATAGCCGGACTTGTGTCCTGGAAATGGAAAGTACAATGCCTGCACTTTAAAGGAGGAGTTTGGGATATTGGCAGTTTGGAGGGATATGCTGTGTATCTTTATACGTATTTACTTCTAAACTGTTGTATTCTGAGCACCTCTGCAAAAATAGTGATTATGTGTGAGTGAGGTGAAAGTGTTGAATGATGATGAAAGTATTTTGTTTTTGGGGATTTTCTTTCTTTTTGGGTCATCCTGCCTCGGTGGGAGACGGCCGACTTGTTAAAAAATGTATATATATATAATATATATATATATATATATATATATATATATAATATATATGCAATAAGATCACAGTAAACAGGTGATTTCAGAATATGCAAAACAACCACTCTGAAAGAATAGAGAAATTCCAAGCGCTTTCGTGACTACTCACATTATCGTGAGTAGTCACGAAAGCGCTTGGAATTTCTCTATTCTTTCAGAGTGGTTTTGTTTGCATATATATATATATATATATTATATATATATAATATATATATATTATATATAATATATATATATATATAAAATATATATATATATATATATATATTTTATATATATAGCAACCCACAAACAGTCTTCTAACGTCTGAAATACCCTTAAATCCACGCCCACACCGCTGCCACCAATTTGTACTGGGTCCTAGTACTGTTTTGGCTCACATAATTGATCAAGAGATTGTAACTGAGCACCAACGATAAAGCCAGTTATGTGAGTTCACCTAGAAAGCGCATTTCTTCGACAACAGTGTGAGTGTAGAAGGCGTCATCACCCACACAGGACGTCTTCCCCTCATCACTCGTCATCCAGTCTACCACTCCAGACTTCAGTGATAATTTTCTGTTTATAGACATTTTCTTGCATTTAAAGACATTTGCATGTGTGAGACATTTATAGTGAATTTCTTGTGTACTCTAAGCTTTGTGTTTTCAGTGTAGACTCAGTGTTTCTTTGACTCATTATTTTTGCAATATTTTTCAGTGTTATTGCTCATCTCATATTTTTTTATCTGTATTTTTTTTATGCTACTCTCTGTCTGTAGTAAGTATTATTGTGTAGTGTACCAGTCAGTCACTCCGTGTGAAGTAATTCAATTTTTTTTATTATCTTGTGTTCTTTCAGCATTGTATTCTCCAGTATTTGTCGTATACCAAATTATCCATTTATTTCTATGTGTACCTTATTTTTTTCCGTATGTCCAGCAATGTCTCATTCCTTTGATATTTTCGCAGACTTGTGTACCATTATTTTTGCAAGCAATTTTTGTCGTATCAGTCACACCAAGATTTTGTTGTGAGAATATACAAAACAAAAAATGAATAAGTGAATATGTTGTGTGTGCCCCGCCACTTGTAAGTGTTGTGTGCCCCGCCACTTGTAAGTGTTGTGTGCCCCGCCACTTGTAAGTGTTGTGTGCCCTGCCACTTGTAAGTGTTGTGTGCCCCACCACTTGTAAGTGTTGTGTGCCCCGCCACTTGTAAGTGTTGTGTGCCCCGCCACTTGTAAGTGTTGTGTGCCCCGCCACTTGTAAGTGTTGTGTGACCCGCCACTTGTAAGTGTTGTGTGCCCCGCCACTTGTAAGTGTTGTGTGCCCCGCCACTTGTAAGTGTTGTGTGCCCCCCCACTTGTAAGTGTTGTGTGCCCCGCCACTTGTAAGTGTTGTGTGCCCCGCCACTTGTAAGTGTTGGGTGCCTGCCCCTTGTAATGTTGTGTGCCCCACCACTTGGAAGTGTTGTGTGCCCGCCACTTGTAAGTGTTGGGGTGCCCCGCCCCTTGTAAGTGTTGTGTGCCCCGCCACTTGTAAGTGTTGTGTGACCCGCCACTTGTAAGTGTTGTGTGCCCCGCCACTTGTAAGTGTTGTGTGCCCCGCCACTTGTAAGTGTTGTGTGCCCCGCCACTTGTAAGTGTTGTGTGCCCGCCCCTTGTAAGTGTTGTGTGCCCTCCCTTGTAAGTGGTGTGTGGCCCCGCCACTTGTAAGTGTTGTGTGCCCCGCCACTTGTAAGTGTTGTGTGCCCCGCCACTTGTAAGTGTTGTGTGCCCCGCCACTTGTAAGTGTTGTGTGCCCCACCCCCTTGTAAGTGTTGTGTGCCCCGCCACTTGTAAGTGTTGTGGGGCCCCGCCACTTGTAAGTGTTGTGTGCCCCGCCACTTGTAAGTTTGTGGCCCCGCCACTTGTAGTGTTGTGTGCCCCGCCACTTGTAAGTGTTGTGTGCCCCGCCACTTGTAAGTGTTGTGTGCCCCGCCACTTGTAAGTGTTGTGTGCCCCGCCACTTGTAAGTGTTACACTTCCAGTTTTGTTTCTTGTTTTATTTTTATTCATATTTTTCTTATTTCTTTGAACAAATTCACTCTTAGTGTAATTTCAATTTTTTTTTTTTTAACGTAAAGTGTTTTCTTTACTCTGTTTGAGTAAATTGTTTTGTCTAATTTACAATTAAGAGTTAAAGTGTTCAATCAGTTTTTCTTCATATTTTTATTTTATTATTTAACCTGCATTTTCCAAGTGTAACTTTATTGCTGCATTGATTATTTCAGCACCTTATTTAAAATTATTGTAATTGTTCTGCAGTGAATTATTTTCTTTTATTGATATTTTTATGCATTATTATTCTCAGTTCATTATTGTTTGAGTCTTGTTTTTCATTTTATTATTTTTTCCTCATGTTGTCTTTGCATTATATTTTAATTTTGTTTATGCACTCTTAGAAAATATTAAAATTTCCCAGTTATCTCTCGTTGTATACAATTTTATACTTTTTATATTGATTTACAGTTTTATTAGTTAATTTCATTTTAGCAAGAGTACAGACAGCTCATTTTGCATTTAATTCAGTCTCAAGTAATATTTTTACTTGTAAATTTCAATGTGTTCCTTTATCTTGCCCAGTTGAATTGTCCTTCCTCTTGCAGTGTATCTTAGACATTTTTTTTATTACTTCTGCAGAATTAGTTGCATCTCTTTTATTTCAATTTTAGCATTTTGTATCATTTTTATTATTCATTATTTTTGCCTTATTTGTTTTTGTACAACTTCTTTGTCATTATGCCTGACATACCGTCAAGTGATACTTTAGTGAATGGCGATACTCAGACCTCTCAGGCTACTGCTGCTCCTGTCATCAGTCCTCATAGTTCCTTTTCGACTGACAGACCGACCCAGACACTGAGACACTATAGTTTTACTCGTGATTCCCTTGATGCGTTACCTTTATTCAATGGCCATGTACATAGTCTTGAAGCATGGTTTAAATGCCATTCGTTCTCGTGTTAATGCTTCTAGTTGACTGTCCTCCTTCAGAGGAAAAGTCTTATCAGACTTGCGAAAGAAGCTCTTCATCGGTCCCCTGCTTTCTGTTCACGTTTTTGATCTCCTTGATATGCGAGACTTTAGGAATCTTACTAAGTGGTCACAATTTTTAGGAACTGATTCGTTCTTTCCTTGTACCAGTAAAAACGCTGATCCATTTGTCGTTCTTAGGAACTAGTGAAAGCTAAACCCATGACTAATGAATCGTTGAGTGCATTTGCTGTTAGATTAGACAGACTTTTATTCATTACAAAGTGCCAGTACTCACCTTTTGCCCGACG
>NC_069413.1:45093838-45165069 GCF_026875155.1 Cherax quadricarinatus | reverse complement strand
TCAAAAAACCTCCAAAGTTTCCTGCATTTTGTTCCAAAAATTTGTTTAAAGTTAAAATTCCCCCCTTATCAAAACATTTTCATATCTAGATACCTTATGAATTTCGTCTCATAACAGCTTACTGCACTCCCTATCAAGGTTTGGGGGCCTATAAATCACATCCAAAATTAATTTGTCACGTCCTTCGAGAAACTGTAGCCAAACAGATTCTGTGTTCGATGTTTCTAATCTTATATCATGTCTAAGACAACAATTTAAATTTTCTGACATACATCGCCACACCACCACCCTTCCTGTTGACCCTATCAGTGTGGAATAGTTTATAACCCTGTATGTTGCATTCAGAAGGCATTTCTCTATCTTTCAGGTTGAACCAGGTCTCTGTTATGCCAATAATATCTATTTTACCTACACTTGCAAGTAATCTTAGCTCATCTATCTTATTTCTTAAACTCCTACTATTTGTATAGTAAACCTTAAGGGAGCTAGTCACTCGTTGCCCTCTACTATCTCGCTTTGTTTGTTGATCAATTGATTTGCCATTACTAGCAACTTTATTTTGAATATTGTCTTTTAAACATATCCCTGAGGTATCCCGGTAATAACTGTTGTTTTTAACCCTAATGCTGCAGCCTGATTGTTTCCCACAAATACCCATACCTCTGTGCAAGAAAGGTATAAAATACCGACAATATGAAAGTTAAGACACATGTGCAACATCTGGATATCTTTATTGTAGACGTTTCACCATCCAGTGGCTTTATCAATACAGATTCCTAGAATCTGTATTGATAAAGCCACTGGATGGCGAAACGTCCACAATAAAGATATCCAGATGTTGCACATGTGTCTTAACTTTCACCCATACCTCTATAATCTATCAGTTTAAATTCCTAGACAAGTCATCAATTACCCTCTCAATCGAATTGGCTAATGCAACCACTCCATCCCCAGAGAGATGAACCCCATCCCTTGCATACATATCATGTTTGCCAAAGAATAGGTCCCAGTTATCAATGAATGGGATTGCAAGTTCCTTGCAGTACCTGTCTAACCAGCAATTTATACCAATTGCCCTAGACATCCATTCACTGCCCACTCCGTTTCTAGGCAAGATGCTACATATGACTGGGATCTCTCCCATAGACCTAACCACTTCTATGGCTGACCTGTACTTATCCAGCAGCTACTCTCTTCTGCCCTTCCCAATGTCATTACTCCCAGCACTAAGACAGATAATGGGCTTGTTCCCATTACCTGCCATAATATTATCCAACCTACTGACTATGTCACCAATACCAGCTCCAGGAAGGCACACTCTCTGTCTGGCCTTTCTGTTACAAAAAGCACGGTCCATATATCTTACCTGAGAATCGCCTACTATTAAAATATCCTTACCTTGATTAGCAGGGGAATCAGTGGCACATTCAACCTCACTAACCACTGAAGTACACTCGTCTTGGAGAACAGAGAATCGATTTCCTACCTTCACATCTTCTCTATGAACTCTACTCATCTTCCTTCTTCCTGAACTGTGAACCATTTGCTACTTAAAGTGGCTGCCACCATAACTGCTGGTGACAATTTCCTCCTTACCAGCTAAATCCTTCTCACACTCACTCCCAGAATCATCTATGCGAAGCTTCAGCCTTCCTATTTTCCTCCTGAAGAAGTAGAATCTTCTTCAACACATGAACCTGAGATTCTAAAACACTACAACAAACCATGGTGCTTGGCAACAGCCCATGCTAACTCCCACTAGGTTGGGTCATTGGCTTAATCCTACTGGATTAAGCCCTACTGGCCCATGCCTTGCATGGGCCAGTAGGGCTACTGTAGTGTTCCGTCTTTCTTATGTTCATATGTTAAGTCCTTACATCTGACGCTCTATTCTTTTACTTCTAAAATTTCCCATTTTTTTCTTCACGCCCTTTTCCCTCGTATCTTCCTTCAAAAATCGAAGACCCAAACTCCCCCCCCAGTCACCTAAAACCCTCTTAACCAATAATTTTTTTGAGCTTAACCCCTCCCCATGTGTGATTCGTCGCAAAAACAGCTTTTGGGCCCAAAAAGTGGGGGTCCATTTAAACCTGCCAAAGGTGTAAAAAAATTCCCTTTTGATGAATACCTTTAGAGCTATCTTTTCATGGTTAAAACGGCCTATAGTTTTAAGGCTCGTAGCAATAGGTTCGAGCCCAACCTTTCTGTATTTGTTTACAATAGTGTATTACATTTCAAGAGCCCGGGGGCTTCGAATTTTCACCCCAAAAACCTTTTGATTTTTTTCACCCCATCCTCCCGGGCGATTATTCACATTCTTACCTTTTTTTCAACGCAAATCGATTCAATCCTCCAAGTAAGCATTATGGGAAGTTTTACCCGGTGGTCTCATCATGTGCAATTGCAAGTGCGCATGAGGCCCTACCTTTTAAAACCGAACTTCCGACCGGCGCCAAGCTTTTCCCAATGGCGAGGAAAATACACGTGCTTACATAAAACATAAGAAATAAGGAACACTGCAACAGGCCACGGGTCTATGCAAGGAGCCCCAAATTTTCTCCCCCACCGTGTCGACCTAGTGGGGTCAGACATATCACTAAGGGGGAGCACTGCTCCGACCAAGTAGCTAGTCGGCCCTTTTTCCCAAAAACCCACCCCCCCCATATAAGAAATAAGAACACAAGAAAGAAGGAACAGGGCAACTTGTTCCACTGTCAATTCTACTTTGTGCGCAGTCTAAGTAAAAATATACGAAGCTGTTTGGGCAAGTACTAAAAGCCCCTGCTTCAGTTTAGGGTTTTTCCGGGGGATGCCGTTTGTAAAAAATTTGTCTGGACTGCCTCAAGTGATCGCCTATCCTGGCAAACTCGTTGAAAACCGAGCTCTGGGCGGTCCCCCCTCACCCACAAGGGGGCTTATGGGACAATTTTCACAAATGTTTGATGTTCAAAAAACTCGCCTGCTGACTAAAAAGGACTAACTTATTGGTGTTCAGCAATATCCTGATCTTCAACTTCCCTAAGTTACCTTAGCCCCTTTGGGATTCCCCTCAAAAACCCGTGCAACCGGGACCAAATTTTCCTGCAATATTCATCGATATTAGTGACCTGCCTGCACCCAAAATTCCTATATCCAAGGGGGGGTATCCCCTAGTACAACTGTGCAACATGGACACTAGCTTTTAGATAGAAAAGAGACACGGGACGTACTGGGGCATCACCCCTTGCAACAGGCCCACAGATCAACTCACTCAATTTTTCCCAGACACGGGCCCCAAAATCCTACAAAAAGGGGTGGAGGGTTTTGTCTTACTGTATGGGCCTCGAGGAGGTCATCTATGTACTCGGGTGCCTCCCCCAATTTTTTCCCCAGGCCAAATGTAAGCACGGGGGGGGGCCCCGTCGCTATCAGGGGCATGGTTGTCAAGTTGGGGTCTGTTTACAGAAGGAAAGGCTCGTGTCTTCCAAACCCCACCTCACCCTTAAAGCTAGGGCTCCTTTTTCTCCCGGGCAAAACTTAACCTAGTGTTTGCCTACTTTACGGCCTATTACTATGTATTTTAAAAGTCTTGGGAAACATTATTATCTACAGTTCCCTTTAGTAAACCTAATATTAGTGTACTACCAAAAAACTACCTACCCTTCCCTAAAGGGTAAATCTATAACTTAAATACTTACCAACCACACCAACTTGGGGAGAACGCTTTTTGTTTGGGTGGGGTTTAAGGCCCCCAGCCAGCTTTTCCATATCCATTCTGGGACCCCCTTTGTATGCCGTATCTTCCCTGTGGAAACTTTGACCAAAAAAATTTCCACATCCTCCCCCCCGGGAAGGTGTACTAAGTCAAATCAATTCACCTTCCGAGCCCCCACGGCGGGCCCGAACACAGGACATCCACCCACCTGCAGCAACTCCGTCTAACTTCAACCGTCCATTTCCCCCCTGTGTGGACCTCTTGGGGTGTAAACTTTTGTTCCGGGGGTCTTAGAAAGCCCCTTTTCCTTTTAATTTTAACATCTTTCGAGTCTACCTTGACTGAGCGCCCGTATTTTCCCACCCAGGGGCCCCACATCCCCTGTACCCTTTTTCCCCACGATACGAGGTTCCCTGGATTTAATGGCAATCATCTCCCTTTTTACGACCCTGTACAATTTTTTTCCCCCAAGGGGGCCAAGTTTTCGTCCCTCCCCTACCTGTTCAGCTCCCTGGGGTTCATCGTGTAACGGTTTTCATTATCAACTCCCCCCCACTATCAGGGGCAGCTTCTCCTCACTGGGGGGCGGGGAATTTCAGTGGAATCCTCCCCGCCTATGATTTTCCTACTGGGGATCAGTTAAAAAATTCCTTCCTTAAACGCCCGCGTGTAGCAAAAGTCATCTATATGTTTGGGGCCCCACCGGGAACCCTACATTTCTGACTGGTCATGGAATTTTCCCGGTTTTGGGCCAGTTTCATGTCAAGGTCTTCAATCGCTTAGCGCTGCACCCAAGACCCTCGCTGTAATTGCCGGGGGTAGCACTCTACCCCCAAAGGGCTGTAAGTCTCTGCGATGTCCCCTAATTTGACTGTGACATCCACCACATCATAAGATTTGGGGGGGGACCTGACTATAGCCCCCCATCATACAAATTTTCTTTTGGCCTTAATTTTAAATTTTTAGCCACCCCCTTTCTTTTTTATAAAGGATACTTGTGCCCCTGGGTCAAAGAATAACGGTTGTTTGGGACCTGTGCCCATTCACACCTTTGCCAGACTGTAGGTAGGGCAGCACCTCCGTGACCAAATGGGATTAGAGACTTCACTCCCATAATCACGCGGCACCATTTCAGGCTCGGACTACTTTCTATCTCTACCGGAATATCCCTACTAGCCGGGGGTTCCATAATTTTTTTGGGACATAGTGCATATGGGTTTCCCTTTGCAACAGCCTCGCACTACTGACGGGGTGCCAAGTCTCTCCAAAGTGTTCCCAAAAACATTTGAAGCAATCCAACTCCCTTAGTCTCTGTTCCACTGCTCATTTTGATACCGGGCAACTCGGCTAGCTTTTTCCCTTCGAAAACACGAAATATTCGAAATGAGTGCCTCAAGGTTCTGCTTAATTTTCTTTCCCTTTAGACACCTCTTAACCATAGTGCACCCAACTTTAGTCGTACGAGCTTTAGACGATATCTAAAGACTTGAGTAACTGTCGGGAAATTTAAGTGGTATGGGGTGACTTTTCTCTCACACCTATACTCAATAAAAACGAGATCCCCCAACCCCCTCAAAATTTGTTTTACGTGAACCTATTCGTCCGATATTTTACGTTAACTCAGCACTGTAGTGCTAGCCATTTTCCTCTGAATCACCTGGCAAAGGGACCCATTCTAATCATCCTCTCATGCAAATCTCGAAACTGTTTTCAAGCCATAATTTCAATACAAACTTCTCTAGGCTTTACGCCAGCGGCAAGCCTCTAATCCAACAACAGATAAAGTATGGCCATTTTATCTCCTCAGTTTTGCCAAACTGCTTTAATTGGTCTTTGGCATGCTGGTAATTAGTGCAGAAATCGGTATGCCGGACCAAGTCTAAGCTTACCCTTGAGCTGTGATCTAAATACTGAAATTTGGCACATCTGGCAAATCTTTCCTGTCTCTATCTGGGCTTTAAACTACCCCGAAAGCAATGTCCAGAAAGGTTCCCCCAAAATGTCGGTAAATTCAACTGGGCAACCTGGGGGAAAAAATTGACAGGTGTGGGGGTTTGGGGTACCTCGGTGCCACACCACCCTTGGAATGCTACCTTTAATGTACTTAACTTATCTTTGTACGTATTCATCTCCGATGACAATCGCATCATCCTTAGGATTCGCCCGAGCCCGAAAACTCCCTGGGATTCATTATTCCATAGCCTTAGCTCATAAGCTGAGAATGCTTGTTCATAGGTTCCCATTTTTTTCCCCCCAAAAGCTTTGGGGAAATTATTTAATTTCCGAAACTTAGTGCCAATAAGTGTTTAATGTTTATTTGGGTCAAAAGTATTTGTATTTTTTAATGGAACCAAATGGGGTTCCCCTGCGCAGCGCGCGTGAGGGGTATAGGTCGAACGGGGCACGGGAGGGGGGAGTTTTGGAAATGTATGAGGAGGGTGGGAAAGCATGGGAAACCCAAAAATTTGGGGTTCACGGGGGGCCTAAGGTTAATATAGCCTCATTTCATAATAGGGGAATGCGTAACTGTTCCTGGTTGAGAGTGAGGGAATAATTTTTCGGGACCACGTAAAAATGGTAAAATATGAAAAAGGGGAGGACCCGGGGGACTGGGGCATCACCAAGGACTGTGTCCCGGGGGAAAAATTTCCCTTGGTTTAATCATCACCATCGGGCTCAATCTTTAAAGGGGGTGATCCTAATGGAAAAATAATTATGAACATTAAATGCTTGTGAATTGTAATGTAATTAAAAGAAATAACCTAAGTTAAGAAATGCGGAATGAAATAAGTGCCTTTCCCCCGAGTGAACACGTTTGACCTCGTTGTTTCCCCCCTACGAGGAAATGAAGTTCTTTATCACGACTTTTAAACTGGGACAAACCAACGGGTACCTGTCCTGCGGAAAAAAACATGTCGGGGTACAGGACACGAAATGAGATGGTGAATGGAGGAAAAAGGATACAAACACCCACAGTTTAAATAAACCCTTTTAGTTATAGCAACTGATACTGGCCATTAGGTAGTTGTAATTTGGGTGGGTTATGGGTGATCCAGCTACCAAAAATGACTCCAGAGAATATCTGGTAAATGGTGGGATTTTACAAGTGTTTTTCCTTGAGGGTATATCCAGCATAACCTACCCCCCCCCCCCATTCAGTTAAACAATATTAAACTATACAGTCCACAATTTTTAATTTGTAGCCCCCGTACTTGAGGGGGCTACCCAATTTATACGTCTTGGGTAGATAAGGATAAATTTTTGGGGTCGAGGGGGGCCCCTGCATGCCAGAGGTGGTTAAGTTTTCTCACATGCCCACATGGTACTATGGGAAACAAAATTTTGTCTCCCAAGGGATTCTCGTAGCATGAAAATTTTAGGTAGTACAAAACACTCATAAAATTTTCCACATCTGCCCGCTGGTCCTTCCCCGGTGCATTTGTGAAAAAATTTAAATTTAATTAATTACTTTATAATTAATACTGAAATTTAAGAAAGTGGGGATAGGGTCACAAATTTAATCGGTCGTGTGGTGGGTGATAATTTCCCAATTAATTCTACACATGGGGGGCTAGGATTTATACAAATGCAAGAATTACTCAACAAAATGTCTACTTTAAGTCTAAAATTGGTGATTATTTAAAATTCCTAACCATGGCGGGTCGAGAAGTTAGTGCGGCGCAAGTCCATGGAGCCCAAAACAAAGAAAGTGTCACACAACTTTTTTAAGGGCATGTTTCTAAATCTACAAGTGTATGGGGTTAATGAGACAAGAAAAAGGGAAACCCGATGAATTAAAAATTACAACTAATGCCTTAAAAGTAGATACGTCAATAAATTGGGTATAAGGACTGTGAAGCGATCCCCTGGTGAATTTTTGCAGATGATCGAAGGGGGCGCTGTGGGTCAAAATTTTTGAAGTGGAGGACAACATTGTGTCCTGCAAAACTAAGGCTTTAAAAGAAGGAAAGGGTGTAGACAATTTTTGGCAACCTAGTAAGGAAAAACAGGGTGTCACCAAAACTCCCCGAATTATGCATGCCTGTTTTAAACCGGGAAAAACTGGGAGGGGTTTTGGTCTATCTTAAAGAGTCGTACATAAGGATGATCTTCAAAGGGTTTCCCCAAAATTTTGCATTTAAAGGGACAAGTAAGGGAGAGTGCATGTTTTTCATACAAGAATTCCCCAAAAGTAGATGACTCCCATAGGGCAGTTGACTTGTTGGGGTCACTTACGGGAATTTGGAGCAAAGTAGGCTGGATCTATACTTAAAATTTGGGTAGTTTGAAGACTCCAGATCACAACCCAACAGCTTACGCAAATTTTGGATCAAACAGAAAGCACTCTTTTAAAACCTTGAGTAATAAATAGATCTGAGGGAGCAAAAAGGGTTTTGAGTGCCTTGATCAGAATAAATTGAACCACAAGACAGTAAGTGGCTATCTAAAAGATATCACAAGGTTACTTTTGGTTGGGTGAAATAAATGGGCCTGCAGGACAAAAAGTCCACTGCAACCACCAACCCATTTACCTCTAGGAATACCACCTACGACCCCCCGTGCACCTGTCAAGTTTTCCCCAAAGGGGGGAAACTTTATCCCAATATCAATAATCATAATCACCACAAAAGGGGTTACGTAGGCACATATCAAGTGACAGGGGGCTGCAATAGGGTTCTCCACAACAAAGCAAGAGGGGGAATACCACAATAAAGGGGACCCAGTTGATAAAGGTCAGGCAAAGAAAGGGGAAAATTGTACTTCGCAACGGTACTCATTTCCTAAGAACTGTAATACCTAAATTCGGATGTTGAAGTGGAAAAAATTTGGAAAAGCTTGCAATGTATCAGGGGTTTTAGGAAACATAATGTAAAGGGGTTGCCATGCTAACTTGCACCAATTGTTATCAGTGTAAAAGGGAAGAACCACAAAAGCATTGTTTTAAGGGGGGATCTAATCGTAAAAATGGTAACAATAGTACTGATATGATAATAACCCGGACACAACATACCAACGAAAGATTGCGCTAATGTCGGTAAAAAAGGCCCAGCTGAGGGGCTTTACCTGGGTGATTTAAAGATAAACGGCGTAAACCAAAACTGTAACAGCATTACTGGATCAGGGATCACAACGTACCTTCATAAAACGTAATTGCCTTAATGGGATGAAGGTACAAATAGACTGTAAACGGATGGGGTTGTAGGCGCCCTATAAACACAAACATTAAAAATCAGGAACGTGACGGTAAGCTGTCCAATATACAAAAAGAGTTAGAAACAGAAATACAAAATAGCTAGAGCTTCATTTAAGGTTATTAATAGAATTTTCAAGAGGTTGCTAGTAGAATTTGCAGTAAATCAACCATTCAAATCATTATGAAGCCCTGTGTAGTCTGTGGTCAGTCAAACAAACGGGCTTCCACATGGATAAATTGTCATTTTTTGTGGAAATTGGTGTCACGCCCCTTGTGCAGATATCCCAGAACTAGCTACAAGCATATTAAAACAGAGAAGTGTTTTTGGGTATGCTCAAATAGGAAAATCTGTGGACTAAAATCACAAGGGTATTAAAAGAGGACAACATCAAAGCTGCTTTCATAAAAACCTGGAAAGCTTTTCTACAACAGATGGGAACATAAAATGCCCTGGGCTGAATGGTACTGCCCTTGATACTCCCGGCCATGTAGTCATAAACTGTAAGGCTGGAGGTGATGTCCTGGTAGTCAGTAAATGTGGGGCTGATAGTGCTGTCCTGGGAGACAGTAATGGTGAAGCTGGAGGTGCGTCCTGGGAGACAGTAATGGTGAAGCTGGGGGTGCTGTCCGGGGGAGACAGTAAAGGTGAAGCTGGAGGTTGCTGTCCTGGGAGACAGAAATGGTGAAGCTGGAGATACTGTCCTGGAGACAGAAATGGTGTAGCGGGAGGTGCTGTCCGGAGACAGAAATTGGTGAAGCTGGAGATACTGTCCGGGGAGACAGTAAGGGTGAAGCTGGAGGTGCTGTCCTGGGAGACAGAAATGGTGAAGCTGGAGATACTGTCCTGGGAGACAGAAATGGTGAAGCTGGAGATTTTGTCCGGTAGTCGGGAATTAAAACGCGGGAAAGGGAATACATATAAATGATCTCATAGGGACGGGAGCCATAGTAGGGAAAAAAGTGTAGTCAAAGATAAGATAAAACCAATATTGCAAACTAGAAATACCGCAGGAAAATAGCAAACAAGAGGACTCCAATAGCAATAGTGAGGATAAATTACCAAAAACAACGGGTGGGAGCTCCATTGTTGGGGGCTAGGGAGGATAGAAGTAAGACAGGGAAACATGCACCAACAGGAATACAGTCACAGAAACCCAAGGCAAGCGGAAACCAAGCCTGTGCACATACTATGCACTTGGTATCTGCTGGCATGGGAAATCTTTGGGAAAAAAAGATGGGGCATGCAACTATGACCACCCTAGAAAATGCCATGCCCATATGAAAACAGGAAAATGCAAACTCCCTTCCTGTTTAAACTTTTTCAAACCCCGAAATGTGTACCTCTTCAGTACAGAAAGACTGTGCTATAACTTAAATTGCCAGGCATACCATCTAAAGGGGACAAAAAAAATACAAAACATCCAGGCCATGGGAAAACCTGGGTAGCCACAGCCACTCAAGAGGGAGAGGTTTTTTAGTGCCAGGAAGGAAAAAAAACTGGCAGGAAATGGGAGAAAAACGTACACCAAATCCAGTCATTCCTGGATGGAAAACCACAGTCGATGGCCTCCACTCCCAAAACCAACAGATACAGATACTAATGCCGGAAAAAAAAATCCCCCCCCAGTACCAACAATACCACCAGTCCGATAACATTCTTCTTTGCAAATATACAGGGTCTAAAGCCAGCTACAAACAACAAAATACCTTCATCCGTGGACTGCTTGCAGAGGCAAAGGCAATGTTCGCGCTTTCACTGAGACCCACATAAAGGATCACTTGGACAACGAAGTATGGATCCCAGGTTTTCAACCTATACAGATGTGACAGAGTGAACAGGCAAAAGGGGGGTTGGCCTGTACATTGCAGAGTCACTTGTTTGCACAGAACTGTTTAATGCCTCAAATGACGTAGGGGAAGTTTTAGCAAAAGGTCGAAAACCCAAAAACCGTCATTGGTAGTCTAAAACCCCTCCGGAGCAACACCCCAGCAATTCCAGGAACAGGTTAAAAATTGACCACTTTTTGGAAAATCTTCCAGTCCTGCCCCCAACATCTTGCCCCTGGGGATTTAAAATTTAAAGGGGCACCTAAAAGGGAGGAAAAGCAAATAATATTGTTGCAAAAAAAACACCAGGGGCAGCTCGATAAAAACCACACTCACACGACTTTTAAATCCTGCAAAAAATTCAATTTAAACCAGCAAAAAATAGGCCTACAGACTGGAGAAAACTAGACCTCATTTTCACAAAACAATGAGATCTGATAAGAAAATGTCCCCATTCAAAAACAATAACTCAGATCCAACAAATTTGGGTTCGACATGATCATGGGCCCCAGCCGACAAAATGGGGACTAGTCACGGGGGCATTCCCCAAAAATTCACTTCAATAACAAAAACATAAAGTGGGACCAATAAACCAAGCCCCTAACCGATAAAAGCTGGAAGAATAAAAAGCAACACAGACCCAAAATTTTGCCTAAAACAGTTTAAAAACTCGGTGGCACTCGTTTTATCACAAGGCTTATTCCTCTAAGAAAAAGGGGAGTAATGAAAATAAAAGAGACAGGGCCCCCTTTCAGGCGAGGGAAAAAAATAACAAGGGCTAAAAGAGGTCAGTATATCTGAAAGCGCGGGGAGACACTGGTAAAAAAATGCAAGCTTCGAATTAAAGCTAAAAGAATCCTTTTAGGAGTCAGGAATCGCGGGAAGAACTAAAAGCCATAAATGAAATCGAAAGAAACCCAAAAGTATTTTTTCTCCTATGCCAAATCAAAATCGAGAAAAACGTCCAGTTTTGGGGCCCCTACTTAAACAAGATGGGTCACACAGATACAGAAAGGAAATGAGTGAGCTATAAAGTCCCAATATGACTCAGTTTTTAGCAAGCCGCTAACCAGACTGAGAGTCGAAGACCAAAATAATTTTTTATGAGAGAGCCACAAAATTTGACTAACACAAGCCACCCGATTTACCCTGACGCCAAATGCTTCGAAAGGCGAAAATGACTGCCCCTGCACTCTGCCCCAGGCCCGACTCATGGATCTGGTTCATCAGAACTGCAAGAAGCCCCCCACACGACCTTTTCCATTTTGGAGAGGGAGCATGGACACGGGGGGCGCCCTCATTATTTTTAAAAAAAAACAGACAAGCCCCACTCCACAAAGGGGGATAAAGCAACAAAAGAACTACAGACCAATGACTAAAAACCCATATCATAAAAATCTTTGAAAAGGGGCCTAAAAAGAAAAATCACCCCCACTAGAAACCCATCAGTTTCAAAACCCAGGGCAAAAGGGGTTTTGAACAGGCGCCCTGTCTGTCTCAACACTGGTCACTACGACAAGGTCCTAAGCACTAGAAGAAAAGAGCAGTGTAATAATACAGACTTTGCAAAAGCCTTCGACAAGTGTACCATGGGTAAAGCGCACAAAAGCGCGCAAAGGGAATAACAGGAAAAGTCGGTCGAGGGGGATCATAATTTCCTCACAAACAGAACACAGAGAGTTCGTCAACAGAGTAAATCCGAGGCAGCTAGGGTGAAAAAGCTTTTCCCCACAAGGCACAGTACTAGCTCCCTCTTTTTCCTCATCCTCAATCCACATAGACAAGGTTTTGTCAGCCACAGAAAACCGGTCTTCCTTTGCAGATGACACCCGAATCTGCTGACAGTGTCTTCCATTGCAGCCACAAAAGGGCCCAGGGGGGACATCAACCAAATCTTCAGTGGGCTCAGAAAACAATATGAAGTTCAACGATGAAAATTTTTCAATTTTACTCAATATGGTAAACATGGGGAAATTAAATTTTCATCAGGTACAAAACAAATTCTGGCCACAAAATAAGCGAAAAACCAACGTCAAAGACCTGGGAGTGATTATGTCGGGGGACTCACCTTCAGGACCATAACTTTGTATCAATGCATCTGCAAAAAATGACAGGAGGATAATGAGAACCTTCAAAACGGGGGAGGCCAAGCCCATGATGAAAAATTTTCGGGTCATTTGTTCTATCTGGGCGAATATTGCTGCACTCTAACGCACCTTTAAAGGGCGGTGAAATTTTCCGCCTAAAAAATGACAGAGAATTTTCCCGGGCGGCCAAAGGAGATAAAACACCTAAATTACGGGGAGCGCTTGAGGTTTCAAAACCTGTTTTCCCCTGGAACGCGGGAGGGAGAGATACATGATTATAACACCTGGAAAATCCAGAGGGACTAACCAAACTTGCACACGAAAATCACTCACAACAAAAGCAAAAGATTTGGGCGACGAGCACCATCCCCCCCAATAAAAAGCAGGGGTTCACAGCACTTAAGAGACCTTCAATAAGTTCAGGGCCCAGACGTTCAACTGCCTCCCACCACACAAAAGGGGGGATTACCAACAGACCCCTGGCATCTTCAAGCGGGCACTGGACAAGCAACTAAATCATTCCGACACCGGGCTGGGGCCGTACTTGGGTTTGCGTGCAGCCAGCAAACACCTGGTTGTCGGCCGACCACCGGGGAGGCCGGGTCAAGCCCGGGCCGGGGGGGCGTTGACCCCCGAAACTCTCTCCGGGAAAACTCCAACCCCTGCTATACAAAAATTATCTGGTTTCTCCGATAAAAGGCCCAGTCATACGACACGTTTATGTAACTGCAGGCTGCATGAGAGAAAACTATTAAAAGCCGAAATTTTGGATAGGCTCCCAGAAAAATATCTACAATAGGGCTTGGTAACGGCTACTAAAAGGTTTTTCAAAAGGGAAAATTTGGCACCTTCGGGGTTAAAAAATGTTTTCTGGGGGGCCAATAGATTTTTTTGTAGTATGACCTTTATGCCACCTTTGTAAAGGGTAGACAAAAAAATGCGGATCACCCTTCTAAGGACCGCAGGAGGTACGGATTATGGGGCCCCTTTCCTCGACTGAAATGACTGGGGGAACCATACATTAGGTGTGCTTACCATGAAATATCACCCCAGTATAAATAACTTCAATAGAGGATGAATTTAAACCTGTAAAAAAAATTTAGGGAATTTGGGACATCATGGGGGATCAATTAAATGAAAAAAAAGTCCAATGATTCCTTTACACAAGAAAAATACCAAAAGGATTTTAAAATTTTGAACTGGCAATACGGGGGAAAATTTTCCCGGGAAGCTGAACCACCAGACCTACCAACTAATTACCGGGGAGGGCGATGGACAATTAAAGGCTCAGCTCCACGAACGACAAAACACCAAACTTTTGACGCTTACGATGAAAAAATTAAGAGCGTTAAATAAAATTCATAGAGGGGTACCTCCTGACAAACCCAATTTAAGTACAAATTTGCACATCACGGAGTGAAGAAGGATTTAAGACCACTCCCAAGGATTGTTTTTAAATTGAAGGCCGGGAGTAACAAAAATGACCTATTTTGAATGACTTTTTTGATGACGGTCCGTCTTTGGGAAAAACTGGGGACATATTGTTAAACTCAGGGTTAAGAATTATCCCTTTAAGGCGACGAATAAAGCTTTTCCTGAGAGTGGTCTGCAGGGGGCGACCAGGATTGCACTAGGTTTTTAGGGCCCGAGAATCCAAAATGACCCACTTATCCCCCTGAAGACTTTTCGCTTCGGGATTTTATTTTGGGTGTACCTCCACCCGTTCCTACCCCAGGCAACGATAAATAAAACGCCTTAAGCGAAACGGGTGGCACTGAGGGAGTTGGGTAAAAAATTTTATGGGACAATTTCCGGGGGTGACGTCTCTGAAGAGGAACTAATGGCATATATAAAAAGGGGCAAATAAATAATGCAAGGTGCAAATTCCCCTAAAGGGGAATGGAATAGTAATTTCCAGTTTTAAGGGCCAAATAAATAAGCAACCCTGGAGTTAAAGTGTCTAAAATAGTAATGTGCTGGACTGACTGGGACACAGGACTTGTTACTTTAAAAGGCTAATAACTACAGTATGCCCAATAAATTAACCAAAAAGGTCTTACTTGGGGAAGGTTTAAAAAATGCTTCGATCCACTATTTATGTCCCCATTTTCCCATAAAGGAAAATTTTGTTGATACAAGAACATGAAGTTAAGTGTGCGGGGATAAACCCTCCTGGGGAATTTGTTGAAAGGTGGGAAGAACAAATGGGTGAATTGTAAAATTCCCAATGTTGGAGTTCCCACGTAAGGGGCCAGTAAAGATGGAGAAAATGACCCCACATTTTCTGCGATGTTTCGAAAATATGCAAGGCTAGGGGGCTCCAATCAATCACGTACCCCCCTCATTGGAATTAACAGCCATTTATGAGGTGTAAAATTACCATTTATAAAAAATAAATTGCAAAAGATAAATTAAACGAACCGAATTTGGCTGATAACAGGAAACCTTTAAAAAGGTTTTCGTAAGGAAACGAAAGATTGTGTATGTAAAAAACAGAGTCACTGAAAAAATAAAATCAGGAGAAATAAAACATTTGGGGTCGCAAGTTAACCTTATCACTTTCCCTGGTGACGAAACCCGGGGCGACTTCTTGCTCGAGGCTTGACTTATGAAAAATTTGTGAGTGCTTTATCGTGGTTTAAAGGGGCCCAAATTGGGTGGGGGACAAAATTAACTGGCCGGGGCAAAAGGCCCTATTGCTACTGCGAAAACAGTAGCACCGCTCCATCAGTAGTCCCTCCTTTGCCATTGCATTTAATTGGTATTCTTTTCCCTTTCCCAACTGATTTCTGACGGTTAGTGTTTTAAATTTATAAGTAAGTGAATCTCATATAATTTTCCCCATCCCCTGAAATAAATGGCTACAGAGGGTACAAGAAGAAAAACCTACAGGGATGAGATTAAAATTAATATGGACGGAAAATTGTGAAAAGGGTCAAAAATAGAAAAGCTGGGGGGTGATTAGAGGATATGTAATTAGGGGCAAGGCAGGTTACAAATGCTGAATGGGGGGAAATGCAACCCCTATCTTGCGCCCAAACTCTCACCTGAAACCTTTTTTGTCTTTAATGCCCATAAAACTGAAAGCACGGTTGGGGGACAGGAAACCCCTTTAAAAGTATTCGAGAAACCTTTTGGATTCCCCAAGGCGGCAAAGTGTAAAAAGGTTACAAGTCGTGTGCAAATGTCGCCGGGGGGATCCAAACCCACTTACCCAGGTCCTCCCCCCATTGCCCAAGGAAAAGCGTGCGTTGGTAAAACCATTTATGTACCGGATGGGCTAATGGGCCAATCATTTTGCAGGACTTAGAGGGTTCCTTTTTAAGGTGAGTAGTCAAATTTTCTTGTACAGCACTGGCTGTTCATCAGAAATGGCTAGGACTTTTCGCAAAAAATTTACACAGCTGTTCCGGGAAAATTTTCAGCTAGGAATCCCGTCCAAGATTGATATCCGAAATGCCCCCAATTTTTTTAGCGGGGCTCAACACTTTATGGAAAAATAAGAGGATAAAAGTCAGCTTTTTGACCCAGCGAGGGTGTGTCGGAAATTTATATCCCAGAGCTCCTTGGGAGGAGGACTGTAGAAAAAAAATAGGACAGTGAAAAATTCTTCGAAAGTGCTACACAGGAAGAAATTTAATTTTTTGGGGGAATTCCTGCAGTGTTGGTAGAGGCAGAGAATCGGGAAACAATCGCCCTCTGTCATACATGAGCGACACTCCGATGCGGAGATCCTGACTCCCCCAACCCAAAATGCGACGAAGGTTAAAGCTGCACCTATCATAGAGAAAATCCCAGGGAAGGGTGGGATTACAATAACACTATGTTGAGTGTAAGTTTTAAGATGTTAAATAAGGGAATTCTCATTGGCCGCGTGTGGGGTAAAGAATATCTTCTTTCACTACGGAACACTTTTTGGTGCGCCAGAGGCATGGGAAACCCATAGAACTTTCCCAACCATGACATGTGTTTAAATTATACTGAAAAACACGAACACTGGCCTCTGGGCAAGGTATTACATAATTCCCAGATGCACAAGGGTTTTTCAAAATGTCAAAGTGTTTGTTCGTGGTCAGGAAAATTTGCTACCCAAAAATAAATTAATTCCCTTAAATTAAATGGTGTTCAATCCAGTGCAGGGAAATCTAAGGGAAAATGACACGATGAAAATTGAAACACTGACCGAGTAATCAAGAAAAATTGTGAAGACCCACTAGGAAAACAGCAGCGCAAACTAGAGAGGGCTGGGAAACGCTCCTGAGGAAACCAATTTAAAGCGTCAACAACGACTTCCGCCCGGCCGCGGTGGAAATTATTTAATTTTCCCAAACTAAGGCCTAATAATGTTTAATTTTTTTATTTTTGGGCAAAATGTTTTGTTTTTTGAATGGAACCCACTGGGCTCCCTGCGCAGCCAACGTGCGGGGGGGTTTGGGCGAACTGGGGCACGGAGGGGGGAGTGGGTTTTGGAATGTATAGAGGCTGGGAAAGCATGGGAAAAGGAAATTGGCTTAAAAGCGGCCTAAGGAATTTAATAAAAGCCCATTTTTATAATAGGAATTCGTAAAGGTTTTCCCGGGTTTAGAGTGAGGGAACAGATTACGGGACCAACCTTTTAAAAAAAGTGGTAAAATGAGTGAATAAGGGGAGGGCCGGGTGACTGGCCATCACCATGGACTGGTCCCGGGGAAAATTTCCCTTGGTTTAAACATCACTCTCGGCTCAGATCTTTAAAGGAGTGATCCTAATTGTATTTAATTAAGACATTAAATCGTCTTGTGAATTGTAATGTAATTAAAAAAAATAACGCAAGTTAAAAAAAGCGTGAAGTGAAAAAAGTCGCCTTTCTCCGGGTGAAACGTTAACCCCGTTTTCCCTGACGAGGAAAATGAAGTTCATTGAGTCCGACTTCTAAACCGGGACAAACCAACGGGGTACCTCGCCTGCTGAATAAACCGTTCGGGACAGGCATCGAAATGAGAGGTAAGGAGGAAATAAGGATTCAAAACACCCACGCAAGTAACCCCTTTTGTTATGCAACTGATAATGGCCAGTTAGGGATTTGTAAATTTGGGAATTTATGGGTGATCCAGCTACATCAAGTGACCCCCAGAGAATATCTGGTAAGTGGTGGGATTATGTACAAGTGTTTTTCCTTGATGGGTATATCCATGTGTAACCTACCCCCCCTCCCCTTCATTCGGTTAAACTAATATAATCTATACAGTCCACAATTAATTAGTAGCGCCATACTTGAGGGTGCTACCCAATTTATACTGGTCTCAGATAGATATGGATAAGATTGTGAGGGTCGAGGGGGCCACCTGCAGTGACCAGAGGTGGTTAAGTTTTCTCACATGTCTACATGGGTGACTATGGTAAACAATATCATTGTTGTTTCCCAAGGAGATTACTTGTATGCATGTAATGTTGAGGTATGTACAAGTAATCACTCCTATAAAATTTTCCACACGCTTCAAGTAGTCTTGCAAATCATCGCAGTCTACGTTACTGCGTTGGCAAGTAGCCTTGCACCTGTTACGTGTTCTGTTCACATGCCCTTTGTATGCCACCACTGATCGTTTTAATTTTGCTAACACTGAACCAGACTCTCCTGAACTCCCATCTGCCATTGTCGAAGTTTAATGAGGAGTGTGACACTAATTGTACTTTACCCAGTCCACCCCACAGCACGTCACGGTGTTAGGTAAGAATGAACGAGTCTCAAGACTTCTCAACAAGCTTAACAATTCCCTTTGTTATATTGACTCTACTCTGACTTAAAATGTACAGTGTTAGTTCTCAAATCCCAATCAAAATGTGTATCAATGTGAAAGCTTAACCTAGCAATTTCCTGTACAATGCCAGCAAATAATTACAGGACTTAACCTAGTCTCAGGTACAATTCATAAATTCCACATTAACGTGAATCAAAGACAATGAAAATCACACAATAAAAAGTGCAGTATACAAATTAAAATCACTTGGTTAGCCCAAATAAATTCAACAATTCAACTTGTGAAACAGTAAATGAATAATGTATGTAAACAGCTTGGCCTAGCTTACTCAGTCTAGCGTGGATGGTTGGATAATGTAAATCCTAACCTAGCTAGTGTGCTATAGCTTAAACCTGGCTTTATAACTCCCTGTAAATAATAACTAGGTTAAATCTGTCCTAGCTACTATAACTGTTGTAAATATTGTACAAGCCTAGCCTAACTATGGCTACCTTGCAAATCCACTGTAATTAACACACAAGTCTCCTACTCTGGGTTACTTGTAATCACTGTAAATAATTAAATTCACAAGCTTCTCTAGCCTACCTGGCCTGCCTGTAAATTACTGCAAATAATAACTTCTGTGTATAGTTAGCTTGGCCTAGCCTCTGTGTAACTCTAGGCCTAGGTGTGCTAACTTAACCTAACTCTGTTAAACTGGTTCCTAACTGTGGCCTAGCTATGTTAATTTTAACCTAGCTATTCCACATCACGGTTTTCAAAGGACCACTTTGTGAAAATTTGTCTGGACTGCCTCCAAGTGAGTCGCCTACCCTGGCAAACTCTGTTGACACCGAGCTCTGAGGTCGGTACCTCAGCCTCAAAAGTGGCTTATAGGACAGATTTTCACAAAGATTGATGTTGCAAGAAACTCGCCTGCATGCACGTATAAAGGACTAACTTACTTGGTGTTGCAGCATATATCCTGATCTTCAACTTCCCTAAGCTTAGCCTTAGCCCCTTTTGACTTCCCCTCAGAAACCACACGCAACCGGGAGCCTTAATTCCTGCAATATTCAATCGTTATTAGTGACCTGCCTGCACCTCAGAAATTCCTATATCCAAGGGGTGTGTATCCCCTAGTACAACTATGCAGACATGGACACTAGCTTCTAGATAGACAAGAGACACTGGTACGTACTGGGCATGCACTGCCAGCTGCATACAGGCCCACAGATCAACTCACTCACAATTTTTCCCAGACACTGGCCAGAAATCCTACGGAAAGGGGTGGAGGTCTTGTCTTACTGTATGGGCCTGACGGAGGAGGTCATCTACGGTACATCGAGGTGCCTCTACCAGATTTCCCCAGGTCTCAAATGTGAAGACACGTGGGGGGGCGCCGTCTGCTGATCACGGCACCTGTTGTCCAGTTGGTGTCTGTCTACAGAAGGGAGAGCTCGTGTCTTCCAGACCAGCGCCTCATCCTTCAAGCTAGGGCTGCCAGTTCTCCCTAGCTAACTTAACCTAGTGTTTGCCTACATTATCGGCCTATTACTACCTATGTTAAGGTCTTAGGTCTACATTATTATCTACAGTTGCCTTAGTAAACCTAATATTAGTGTACTACCAGTAAAACTACCTACTCCTTCCCTGAAGGGTAAATCTATAACTTAAATAGTGTTTACCAACCAGCCAACTCGAGGAGAACGCTTTTTGTTTGGGTGGGTTTAAGGGCCACCCAGCTCAGCCGTTCCATTACAGCCATTCTGGGACCCCCTTTGTATGCCGTATCTGTCCTGTGGAACTTTAGGGACCAAATAAATTTCCACACCGTTGCAGACGCAGCTGAGACTGCCACGGCAAGTGGACATCACCCTGTCTGTGTATCCTTGGGCTCCATCTGTACCCTAATTTCTTTCTTTCAAATGTGAAAGGGAGTCGATACCTCTGGAATTTACTTCTCATACTAAGGAACATAATAGCCTACCATTCACCCTTCGCAAACTCACGTCACCCTTTCTATATAACCAACTGGACCTAATGACATCCATTTTGATATTCACATCCATGTCCGTGTGTTTCATCACTTACACACTATGGCACTCGTAGTCCTCTTATGCCTTTTTAATCTCATTTGGTTCTTCTTTAATGGAAGACTGCTGTAATCCTGACTTAACGTAATCTTTGTTCTTCGGGGTATGACACCTTATTACAATTACAATGCAGTCTGTTGTTAGAAGGCTCGGTTAACAATTTTTCTCGCTTTTAGCCATAGATGGTGTTATGGGACTATGGGACCCAACACATATTGATGCATTTAAGTAACAGTTACTCTGGAATACCTAATATATTGAATTGATGGGGACACAGCACTAAATGGTTCTAAGGGCAGATCACATTTAGGGGCTGAGAGGCAGCTGGTTCAAGCGTGTTTTTCTCAATATAATAGGTTATACTATAGACACACACACACACACACACACACACACACACACAATTTAAATAAGTAGTTTATGGATGGTGAAACGTCTACAATAAAGATACCCAGATGTTGCACATGTGTCTTAATTTCATCTTGTTGGTATTGTATACCATTCTTGTACAACATGTCAGACACTGCAACATCATGGAATCTTGATTCTGAGGACATGTACATAACCTTCACGACTACGACAACTACTACTTCAACTAACCCATCTCTTTGGGGTAGGACCTACTTCCACTGGGGAATCCTGCCTACCAGTGACTATGCCCTCGTCTGCTACCCGTCCCATTTCCACCTGATGTTACTATATAAGCGTCAGGCGCCTTGCTTCTTCTTCAGAATCTCTATGACTACAGTGCTCTTCGCACCTACTGCTAGGTTGAGGGACTGATTACCTCATCTTCTGTACATAGTTCTCCTGTCTTCAAGTTATGTCCTGGAATTTGTATTGATAAAGCCACTGGATGGATGGTAACTAGAGAATTATGCTTAGCAAGTCTTTTGTTTGTTTTGGTGGGTGTGGGAGGAGCTTAGCTAGGCCCCTCCCTGTCTCTCACTCTGGTGGTTTTCTCAAGCTGGTAGGGTGCACTAGTTCTTCTTCTTTTACTTCTGGGCATTATGTGTGCCCTAGATGTGAGTTTTATATCTTAAGTTGTAGCCATCATACCCAGGGTGACTAAAGTGTGTCAAAACACTGGTTAGTTCTGAGATTACTTAAGAGGAAAGGGCTAATTATTTCAGATGCACCATGTGGGCTGTCCTAGGAGAGCAGCTAAGGGGTGTGCAGGCTTATGTTTTATATATTGTATATTCTGTATATATCTATCTGAATATATTTATCTATTTTTGTAATAGTAGTTTAAATAACCTATTGGAAGGGCTGGCGAAAAGATTTCAGAGACACTGAGGATGATCAATCATGAATGTATTACCCTAGACTGATAAGGCCTTTATATAAAAGCTACCCCCACACTAGAACGTGTAGTGAGAACCATACTATCAAAGTAACAAGGGACAACAACGTAACATTGAGGCTTGACCGAGAGAGTTATTTGACTGCTAAAATAACTTGAAACATTCTTTGAACAATATGTACTGGTATGGGGTAACAACAGTTGCATGTTTCTGGTAGAAGATTTACCAAGGTGGTGTCAGTGGAAGTGTTGTTTTCATATATTAGTTTACAGGTTGTTTTTCTCCTAAGGTGGGAGAAAGGTTGAGCAACACATTTTTGTTGTGGTTATGGTAAGTGTGCATAGTTTACATTCAATTTGTGTTATTTTATGTGCCTGTGGGAAAACTTTGTCCACTGATACTGTAAGAGGGAAGCAAGTGTTTAAGGATAAAGCTATGTAGTGAGAACCATACTATCAAAGTAATAAGGGACAACATCGTAACATTGGGGCTTGACTGAGAGAGTTATTTGACTGCTAAAATAACTCAAAACATTTTTTGAACTATATGTACTGGTATGTGGTAACAACAGTTGCATGTTTCTGGTAGGAGAAGATTTACCAAGGTGGTGTCAGTGGAAGTGTTGTTTTCATATACAGTGGAACCTCAAATATCGAACTTAATCTGTTCCAGGAGTTAGCTCTAAATTCGAAAAGTCTGAAAAGCGAAGCAATATTTCCCATAAGAAATAATGGAAATACAATTAATCTGTTCCAGAAACCCAAAAATATTCACAAAAAAAATACATTTTATTGAGATTATAGTTTTACATACACAACAAATATAGTGCTCAATTATGTATTAATAGATTTAAATAAACATATAAAACATTTTACTTACTTGTATTGAAGATTGGTGATGGCATCTGGAAGATAGGGAGGAGGAGAGAGGGAGCTGGGGTTTGTGTTTGGAAGGAGAATCCCCCACCATGAGGACTTCAGGTATCAAAACTCTCTCTGGGGTTACTTCCCTTCTCTGTCTTTTAATGCCACTAGGACCAGCTTGAGAGTCACTGGACCCCTGTCTCACAAAATAACTGTCCACAGTCCTGTTTCTGGTGCCTCTTTAAGATTTCCCTAAATTGGGACATGGTTCTGTCACTGAACTTGTTGCAAAGATGGCTTGTTTCAGCTTGCTCAGGGTGGTACTTCTCCACAAACATTTGGACATCATTCCACTTGGACATCATTCCAATTCTGTATTATTTCCTTCTTCACATCTATGGTGTTTTTCACTTTCTTTACCACAGGGGTACCACTAGCAAGTTTCTTTGGACCCATTGTAGCTTATTTCACAGTCCCACAAGCACTAAACATAGTGAAATAATCATAAAATGTTTGAATGAGAGAGCCCTTGAGTGAACACTAATGTGTTCACGAAAGCATCAACAAAACCAGACTGGCTCACGGCGCCTGTGTGGGGACACGGACAGAGCAGGCTGCTGGACAGGTCCGTACCCAGCGGTTCGAAAATAGGGGCAAGTTCGATAATAGGGACATTGGTTCGAAAAAAGGGCTCTATTTTCGAAGAGTTTAATAAGCGATACACGTTCAAAATTTGAGGTTCCACTGTATTAGTTTACAGGTTGTTTTTTCTAAGATGGGAGAAAGGTTGAGCAACACATTTTTATTGTGGTTATGGCAAGTGCTGTGTGCATAGTTTATATTCAATTTATGTTATTTTATGTGCCTGTGGGAAAACTTTGTCCACTGATATTGTAAGAGGGAAGCAAGAGTTTAAGGATAAAGCTATGTCAGAAGTTGAGTCTTTAAACTTTTTGGGCTTCAGTGAGAATAATAATTCATCAGTAAACATGCCTGTTAACAGTGAACATGAGGGATCACCTACTCCAGGTGATATGGAAATGGAGAATATGAGACTTAAACTAGCTGTGCTAGAGGCTGAAATGAAATTAATGAAAGCTAAGGAAGAAGAACCAGTGCATCCCACCAGCTTGAAAAAAACTACCAGAGAGGGAGGGGCCTAGCTAAGCTCCTCCCACATCCACCAAAACAAACAAAAGATTGTTGCCAAGCACAATTCTCTAGTTACCACAATAATCTTATGGGTTTAGCTCTCCCCCATAATAATAATAATAATAATAATAATAATATAGTTACCACAATAATGTTTCTCATTTCCACACCTTACTTTACTTTTACAAAAAGAAATACAACTTTATAAACTTATTTAAATTGTGTGTGTTTGTGTTTGTAGTATAACCTGTTATATTGAGAAAAACAGGCTTGACCCAGCTGCCTCTCAGCCCCTAAGTGTGATCTGCCCTTATGGCCATTTAGCGCTGTGTCCCCATCATTTCAATATAATTAGATATTCCAGAGTAACTGTTACTTAAATACATCAATATGTGTTGGGTATCCTAGTCTCATAACAGATGGTATATGTGACTTTCTTTTAAGGGCTACTGGAGACTCGTCATCCTCCTTACTGTATGATGTTGGCCAGCGAGGCTTAATAGACCCCACCATCTATTATGAATTCTCCAACTAATGGCAGTCTTCTATAGCTTGGACCACAAATAAACTAATCTCCTCCATACCTAGTCCCAAGGCATTGTGTAAATTATTATAGGATCTTGGGTACACAATTCCATGCTATGTAATAATGACAGCGTCTAAGTTGACTTCATGAACAATGGTATGCAGTTCTGACTGACAGTTTCAGTCTGATTATCAATACTGCTCTTTGCTGTATCGCCCAAATTATAGGCCAACTTTTGGCCTATTTCGTATCGTGATAGTGTCTTATCTTAAATTGCTGCACAGTGCTCCTGATAGTCACTACCAACCTTCGCATCCAGTATGCAGGTATTCTTTAGCGAATCATATACAGTTAAGTCCAGATTGCGAAGCCTTCACCTGTTTGCATAACTGATTCTTTAATTGCTGCACACTTCGTCGTGTCGTTTAACTTTCTGGCCCTGAGTTCTTGGACATATTTTAGAAATATGTCAAAGTGATGACCATATCACCACACAGGTGATATTGTATGGAAACCTGTAACTGTCTCTTACCTTGCCTATTTGGTTTTCGTAGGGGTTGTTCTACCATCAGCCATTTAATTCACTTTGATATCATGTTCGCAATGCCTTCACTAATAATCGCTCTAAAACGCTTATGGCACAATCTGGGGTTACATCTTGGCCCAAACCGATTCTTTGGGTCTCTGAGGTATTTTGCTGTTTTTCCTTAAGGATTTTGTTTTTTTGTCGGAGAGGTACTTCTGTCTTCTGATAAATAATAGCTTTTCTTCCCCTGACTTTGCCTAAGCTGAAAATGTCTCTTAATGACCTTGCCTCTGTTATCCCTTCTGATATTTGGTCGTCTTTTTGATGATGACGATTCTTCCATAGCTTGTGCTTGCACTGTCACCATGCAGCAGTCTCAAGAATGCTGTTGATCGTGCTTCCCACTGGGCCACCTTCATGGGTTAAGATTTTCTGTTGCTAAAATACATCAGATTATTTTCACAAGATGCTGTTCTAAACTTGTGTGGTATCCACATCCCTGAACAGGATTGCTGAATGTCCTGGAAGTCTCGCATAACCTCCTGAAAGCTGCTTGTCATAGCCCCCCTGAACCTCCTTAAAACTCTAGCCTATCTTTCTTAGGGGGCTGATAAACGTACCCTTCCTCGCCTTCATTTCGCCCCAATCTTATTTAAACTGAACTACGGTGACTACATTCTTCAGTTTCATTACCACTCTTTGTAAACTTGATGCCATTCATCATTAAGGGTTATGTTTGTCTTCAGGCTTTCCGATCTTCCCAAATCGAGAGCCTAAATGCAAACTCGAACGTCCCATCTTTGCAATGATCATTGTCTCCGTTATTCTGTCTGCTTCCACGGCCTTCACAATCCTTTCACATACAGGACAGTAAAGAATTTTAGTAACGCTAATTTGTTTAACTGCTCCCCTTCTCCCTCTTTATTATGCCCCTTTCATATTCTTATTCACTTTCTATTAGTTTCCCTTAATTTACTTTCCCTTTATGTTCGCTCTGCACCTAACTTCTCTCCCCTCCCTTCTTGGGAAATCCCGACGATTCACGTTTGCCCCCTCCCACTTGCATGTACGAAAGCTCTCTTGCCTGCTGTAACTTCACAATGGGAGTGATAATTTAAAATCTCCCGTTTAAGAAGCACCACACTGTTATCATTGTAAGTACAAGACAGATGATAGTTTTGGGTAACGAGAGCTTTCAAACAATTTATGGCAAGTCAGAGACACGCTTCAGGTCACTTGTTCTCTCTATGCTGTGGACTAACGGCCCCTTTCCAGGCAGGCGAAATTACTGAACTAGATAATGTACAGTGAACCTTCACAGCTCTTATAAACTCAACCAAGCACCTAAATTAATGGGAGCGCTCTAAGTCCCTACAACTATAGTCCCATAGAATGTAGGAAAGAAAGGTACTTCATAATCTACACCTGGAAGATGAAGTTTGAAGGTGGTCAGTCCCTCAGCCTTAAGAAGTGTTTTGCTCCATAATTTGGAACAATTGTTCCAAACTATGGAGGCAAACACTTCTCCAGACTGAGGGACTGACCACCTGAAAACTACGTCTTCATGGGTGGATTGATTACATTGTCTTCACTTCTTTACTGCTTCTGCCAAGTTTTCTGTACTCGACTGAAGACTACTGTGTAGACGAAACGTTTCAGAATAAAGATACCTAACTGTTGAACACGTGTCTTATTTATCAACCTGTCGGTATTATATACCATTTTCATATTCACACCTGGAAAATACTGGAGGGATTGGTACCAAACCTGCGCACCGAAATTACTGCTTCTGCACACAAGAAGTTTGACAGACTGTGCAAGATACCTTCAATGAAAAGCAGGGTATGGATGAGTAAAGGGAGAAAACTCAATAAGTGTTAAAGGGACCGTGACAATTTAACGTCCTTCCCTCATGCATAAAGGGATCACCAACAAACTCCAAGCTGTCTTCAGGAGGGAACTCGAGAGATTCCTCAAAACTAGTTTTCAGGTAAGACACATATGCAACAGTTAGACAACTTTATTCCGAAACGTTTCGCCTACACAGTAGGCTTCTTCAGTCGAATACAGAAAGTAGGCAGGAACAGTAGAGATGTGAAGACGATGTAATCAGTCCATCACCCTTGAAGTCGTAGAATTTGAGGTTGTCAGTCCCTCGGCCTGGAGAAGTTCAGTTCCATAGTCAGGAACTATCTGAAGATCACGACATGCAGACTAAATACGTCGAAGGAGAGTCATAGATTATATATATAAGTAGCCATCTTGGTACAGAAAACACCTTTGACTAGCTTTACAAGTGAGAAGTGTTGGATCTGAGAGGGACATGACCTCTCAGTGGCTACATTCTCAATACTACTACTACTACTCTGCACCTCTCCTTCCGACAGTATTTAAGTCTCCGCACTGTCGCTTGATCTTCAGATAGTTCCTGACTATGGAACTGAACTTCTCCAGGCCGAGGGACTGACAACCTCAAATTCTACGACTTCAAGGGTGATGGACTGATTACATCGTCTTCACATCTCTACTGTTCCTGCCTACTTTCTGTATTCGACTGAAGAAGCCTACTGTGTAGGCGAAACGTTTCGGAATAAAGTTGTCTAACTGTTGCATATGTGTCTTACCTAACAACCTGTCGGTGTTGTATACCATTTTGATGTTCAAAACTAGTTTTCGATCAACCGGAGTGTGGTGTATACACACACTGGACTGTGGGTGGCAGGCACAGCTTGACTGATCGGACAAGCAACTAGGTCTGGGACCTGGACGTGAGGACAGTGACTTCTGGAAACAACTCCAGGTAAAATCCCCTGCCCCGATCCCCACAACCCTCGCACACTTCTACCCTTCACTCCCTCCTAACCTTTCGCACGTCCCTCCCTTCAGTTAGTTAGTTAGTTATTAAGATTAGCCGTTATCTCTTCCGGCCACGTGCCTTTTCTAATGTGCCCGGCCTTGCTTCCCTCTTTAAGGAGTGTCTGATACCTAGTCTACCCATGGGAGGCACAAGTTACCTCTCAATCTTTTGGACCAACTGTCCCCCGGGCCCTGCCAGAGCGAGGCCTCTCTGGCTGCCATCCCCGCCCCAAGGGGGCAATTGGGAATGGCAGTCTTATGAGCTAAAGGCTCGGGCTCAGGCACCTACCCTACCCTAGAAGGGTTAGGCATGGTGTCGATGTGCTCCCTTCAGTGCTGTATGACCTTTTTGGGTTTAGCGCTTAATCTGATTATGGTTACACACATCACTTATTTCTAATTTACCGTTACTCATTTAGATATTCGCACTCTTAAACTTTTCCGTATTGATCTCACTAAACGCTGTTCTACTGCGTTGGACTCTGACTAGTCTGATCTTCATAGCAATCTTTTTCCCTCTTCTCATTCTTACTCTCGACTCCTGGTGTCCCCTGTTTGCAGTTTGAGCGAGAAGATTTGACTACATGCCTCTTTCCTGATGTTTTTTCTGCTTTACTCTCTTTAGACTAGTTATTGCAACTTCTTACCGCCTCTCTTCATTGCTGCATCAATTCCAATCCCTTCCCTGAATCCTTGGGTAAATATTATCTTAAGTGTATACCATGGTGTTCTGACTGTGCTCGTGCTGTGCCTTTGAAAGGTACTGCACGAAGCTACTACTGTTACGACAGGACTGCCGACTGGTTTCTGAAGTTTAAACAGGCGAAAACGAGTGCCCGTCGTGTTATACGAATGGCAAAACTTGATGGAAAGCTTACATGTGGACAATCACTGTCACTTCTGTCTGTGCAGTTTGGAAAAAAAGGAACGTCATTTGGTCGGCAAGTACTTTCCAGATCTGCACCCATTCTTTTAGTTGATGACCATAGTTTTGCAGATCCTGTTGACGTTATGACTCACGAAATCATAATAACACGATTGTAAACAAATCACAGAACGGGTGGGATTTGAACCCATGACAAGTGAGACTCATCTGCCATGGTTGCAAATCCCACCCATTCTGTGATCTGTTGACGTTGCACTTCAACTGGATTTCACACCGCAGGCACCGAAGCCAACAAAATAACTACCTACACTTCTGTTCTTCATACACATGGAATGGCAAGGCTACTCATCTGATTCTCTACGGCTAAAGTGTCCAACCGGCTCCTACCGTACTGGATAACTTGACTGGCAGCCTGTAGTACTGTTGAAAGTACAGCAGAATCTGTCGATCCTGGCCGAGTGACCGTTGTGAGGAAGTGAACCGGAGGGTGACTCATTCATAGTCTACTTCCTTTATGAAAAAAAAAATAGGAAAATAATCAAATGGGGATAAGGATAATAATCGTAATATACACATTTTTATTATATAAATAAAAAATTATGAAACATTAACCTTGACTGAAGCAATTAAAAAACTATGAAATAATTGTGACCAATGTTAACAACAGATATGAATTCAGAAAAATGTCGGGAGCCTGCAGATTATTGCAGGTTCCCGACGTACATAGTACATACCTCTGTAGAGACGTGGTAGGTCGTGTAAGGATGACGTTCCGTTCAGCAGTTGTCATAGCACATGAAAGGCTGTCTTGAGGACGACTGATAGCTGCAGCTGCCAAGCAATGTTGGGGCAAGTGGTTGGCGAAACACAAAATGCAGTCATGGGAGCCATAAGACAGCTACAGCAGCTAAACCATCAGGTGAGTAGTTGATCAAGAATCTGTGAGCTTCTTTCTACTGAGAGCTTCACCTGGTCCACAACACTAGTGCAATCCAATACCAATTCTTCTGGCTGAAAAAAAAATTAGAGAAGTTACCATGGGGCACAAAAGTTATTCCAGAAGAAAAAAGTAGCACCGAAGTCAAAACCTAACGTCAATGCAAGTAGCCTGAAAAAACCAAACCTATTAATCCCAGTGGATCACTTTACTCTTGGGAAAGTCAGGAGTAAAATGATTACTACCTTACCCCGCTCACCAGATCAACAACAGTAGTTCTTGCCCGAGGAGTCAGGCGGCGCTGATGTACGAGATCCGCCCTAAGAAGTGAGGTGTTGAACAACCGCTCGTCTTAACACTCTTCAAGGATGTAAAAGAATTATATACAATGCTTGAACTTATTCCTCACAGCATACTTCATCCGGGCAATGTCTAACTAATGTTTTTATTTGTCAAGATGAGCATAGGAGTACGTACGTGGAAACAAGTCGATGTGACCAAGAACAGGGAGTCTTGTTGGTCGGAGACACTAACATGTGGGGAACCGCGGAGTGTGGTTTTGTTGCAGCGTTAACTTCTGCAACAAATGATCACTATGGGGCAGTCTCATCGCATACAAACACCAAAAAGTCACAAAATAACAGAATCCATTGCATTTCATCATCTGCTTAATTCATGTGGACCCAGGTAATAAGGTTCAGCGCTTAAAATTATTATATATTTAACTCGTGTGAGTCATTCATCCCACGAAATGTGGAGGTTCGATCCTCCGTCCTCTTAACACAACCAGGTCTCTGTCCAGAAAGCTTAGAATATGAAGACATGCAAAGATTATTCAGATTACTAATCCCGGAGGGTTAACAACCCAAATATTATAATCAGGGGGAAGTGCTAAACCCGTAGGATTATACAGCGCATGTGGGGAGGGGGATGGAAAGTATTCAGGCTCAATTCAGGGAACTGGAGCACAGATCCAATTCCATAGATCAAGAGCCCCTCCAGAATAATCCAAGAAAGCCAAGCAGTGTTGAATGACTCGTCACGAGCTTTTAAATCTCTGCACAAAATTCAATTTAAACCAGCAAATAATAGAGCCTACTAGACTGGAGAATACACTAGACCTCATATTCACTAACAATGATGATCTGATAAGAAATGTCACCATATCAAAAACAATATACTCAGATCACAACATAATTGAGGTTCAGACATGTATGCGAGGAGCCCCAGACCGACAAAAATGAGACTAGTCACGAGGGAGCATTCACCAAATTCAACTTCAATAACAAAAACATAAAGTGGGACCAAGTAAACCAAGTCCTAACCGATATAAGCTGGGAAGATATACTAAGCAACACAGACCCAAACTTATGCCTAGAACAGATTAACTCGGTGGCACTCGATGTATGCACAAGGCTTATTCCTCTAAGAAAAAGGAGGAGTAGATGTAAAATGGAAAGAGACAGGCGCTCCCTTTACAGGCGACGGAAAAGAATAACAGAGCGGCTAAAAGAGGTCAATATATCTGAAATGCGCAGGGAGACACTGGTCAGAGAAATAGCAAGCATCGAACTTAAGCTAAAAGAATCCTTTAGGAGTCAGGAATCGCGGGAAGAACTAAAAGCTATAAATGAAATCGAAAGAAACCCAAAGTATTTCTTCTCCTATGCCAAATCAAAATCGAGAACAACGCCCAGTATTGGGCCCCTACTTAAACAAGATGGGTCCTACACAGATGACAGCAAGGAAATGAGTGAGCTACTCAAGTCCCAATATGACTCAGTTTTTAGCAAGCCGCTAACCAGACTGAGAGTCGAAGATCAAAATGAATTTTTTATGAGAGAGCCACAAAATTTGATTAACACAAGCCTATCCGATGTTATCCTGACGCCAAATGACTTCGAACAGGCGATAAATGACATGCCCATGCACTCTGCCCCAGGGCCAGACTCATGGAACTCTGTGTTCATCAAGAACTGCAAGAAGCCCCTATCACGAGCCTTTTCCATCCTATGGAGAGGGAGCATGGACACGGGGGTCGTCCCTCAGTTACTAAAAACAACAGACATAGCCCCACTCCACAAAGGGGGCAGTAAAGCAACAGCAAAGAACTACAGACCAATAGCACTAACATCCCATATCATAAAAATCTTTGAAAGGGTCCTAAGAAGCAAGATCACCACCCATCTAGAAACCCATCAGTTACACAACCCAGGGCAACATGGGTTTAGAACAGGTCGCTCCTGTCTGTCTCAACTACTGGATCACTACGACAAGGTCCTAAATGCACTAGAAGACAAAAAGAATGCAGATGTAATATATACAGACTTTGCAAAAGCCTTCGACAAGTGTGACCATGGCGTAATAGCGCACAAAATGCGCGCTAAAGGAATAACAGGAAAAGTCGGTCGATGGATCTATAATTTCCTCACTAACAGAACACAGAGAGTAGTCGTCAACAGAGTAAAGTCCGAGGCAGCTACGGTGAAAAGCTCTGTTCCACAAGGCACAGTACTAGCTCCCATCTTGTTCCTCATCCTCATATCCGACATAGACAAGGATGTCAGCCACAGCACCGTGTCTTCCTTTGCAGATGACACCCGAATCTGCATGACAGTGTCTTCCATTGCAGACACTGCAAGGCTCCAGGCGGACATCAACCAAATCTTTCAGTGGGCTGCAGAAAACAATATGAAGTTCAACGATGAGAAATTTCAATTACTCAGATATGGTAAACATGAGGAAATTAAATCTTCATCAGAGTACAAAACAAATTCTGGCCACAAAATAGAGCGAAACACCAACGTCAAAGACCTGGGATGATTATGTCGGAGGATCTCACCTTCAAGGACCATAACATTGTATCAATCGCATCTGCTAGAAAAATGACAGGATGGATAATGAGAACCTTCAAAACTAGGGAGGCCAAGCCCATGATGACACTCTTCAGGTCACTTGTTCTATCTAGGCTGGAATATTGCTGCACTCTAACAGCACCTTTCAAGGCAGGTGAAATTGCCGACCTAGAAAATGTACAGAGAACTTTCACGGCGCGCATAACGGAGATAAAACACCTCAATTACTGGGAGCGCTTGAGGTTTCTAAACCTGTATTCCCTGGAACGCAGGAGGGAGAGATACATGATTATATACACCTGGAAAATCCTAGAGGGACTAGTACCGAACTTGCACACGAAAATCACTCACTACGAAAGCAAAAGACTTGGCAGACGATGCACCATCCCCCCAATGAAAAGCAGGGGTGTCACTAGCACGTTAAGAGACCATACAATAAGTGTCAGGGGCCCGAGACTGTTCAACTGCCTCCCAGCACACATAAGGGGGATTACCAACAGACCCCTGGCAGTCTTCAAGCTGGCACTGGACAAGCACCTAAAGTCAGTTCCTGATCAGCCGGGCTGTGGCTCGTACGTTGGTTTGCGTGCAGCCAGCAGCAACAGCCTGGTTGATCAGGCGCTGATCCACCAGGAGGCCTGGTCACAGACCGGGCCGCGGGGGCGTTGACCCCCGAAACTCTCTCCAGGTAAACTCCAGGTAACTCCAGAGGGAGGGGAAACAGTGGGCCATTTTTCCATGTCTGTCGTCCAAGACAAAGACGCCCACACATCACGTAATGATTTTTTTTTATGCGGGACCTATCATAGATCTCTCGCACGTGCAGTGTGGCAAGTCTCCTGTATATTATACACTTGACTCATCCCTCGCTCTCCTGTTTTAAACACCTGGAAAAACGCTCGTTCAAATTATAAGCCACATGTGGCGTGTGTATGTGCACTAGAAGTCCAATGAGGGCAAATTTCAATTACTCCGCTATGGAAATTTTGAGAAAATAAAAAGCTAAATCTGAGTATAAAACATATTCTAACCTCACAATAGAGCAGAAAACTAATGTGAATAACTTGGGAATAATAAGGTCAGTTATCACATCATCTAGGAAAATGATAGGATGGATAATGAGAACCTTCAGAACAACGGATGCCAAGCCAATGATGACCCTCTTTAAATCACTTGTTCTCTCTAGGCTGGAATGCTGCTGTTCACTAACGGCCTCTTTCAAGGCAGGTAAAACTGCAGATCTGGAGAATATACAGAGAACTTTCTCTGCAGGTATAAGCACACTAACGCCTCAACTACTGGGACCATGTGAAGTCCCTTGGCCTGCACTCCTTCAAACGCAGGCAAGAAAGATACATCATAATTTACATATGGAAAATCTTAAGAGGGACTAGTCCTAAATCTGCATACAGAAATCACAACCTATGAAAGCAAATGACTCGGCAGACAGTGCATCATACCCCCAATGAAAAGCAAGGGTGCCGTTAGTACAGGGTGATAAAATAAGTGTCAGGGGACCAAGTATACATAAGGAAAATTACCAGTACATCTTTGGCTGTCTTCAAGAGGGAGCTGGACAGACACCTTAAGTCAGTACCTGACCAGCCGGGCTGTGGTTCGAACGCTGGATTACGTGCGGCCGGAGGTAACAGCCTGGTTGATCAGTCCTTGATCCACCGTGGGGCCTGGTCATGGGCCAGGCCGTGGGGGCGTTGATCCCCAGAACATCCTACAGGCAGACTACAGGTATGCACCTCCGTGCCAATCCAAGGTTTGTCCAATAACTCATCATTTTTCATTAAGTCTTAGTCTTCATTAAACTTCTTACCTAACGCTCCTTCATTAGCTTTACCTCGAAGTGTCCGACAGCGGATACTTTCTTTTTCTAAGAGAAATTAAAATACTCACACGACTCTTCTCAACCTGGTAAACATTGCATCTAATCCGCGTCATATAATGTTCCACACATTAACCTGCCTGAGTGACCTTCGACACCTGATCCCACTCAACCTAGCTTACATACGTCACATTCCCCCCCCCCAATCTTCAACGCTTGATATACATTTCCTCCTCCTCCTCCATTAAGCTTCTTCATCTCCTGCATTAACACAATCTTCCTTTTCCCTATTACTTCAAATCCTCTTTCCTCTTGGCTATACACATCTTCCCTTGCCGTTTAACTTCTCTCCCGCAGACGCTACTTGCCACCTCGTCTGTAACGGATATGACAAGCACAAAATTGCAAAAAATAGCACGTGAAAATATGATCGAAATCATAAAAATTTCGTCGAAGGTTGCATGTTGAAAAGCCTAGAATTTCGCCAATTTCACCGAGGCCACGGAATGACAAATACAGAACGTGTGTAATAAGAAACAAGAGTAACAGCGGGAAATTGGTCTCATCGACGGCCTCAGTAACCTGCTGCCACTGTGTAACGAGTGCGCCATAATGGGTAAATTGGCTTCTGGCATATACGGTGCGTGCGTGTTGGTCTGCCTGGTCTCTTGATTGCCAAACACAACAAACATTCCATTGTTAGCGGTCTGACATGGCTGATAAATCTGATGAAAACAAAAGGGAGAGAGAATAAAAAAATGAATAGGTTAGAGGTCAGGGGAATGGGAACTGGAAAGGGGAACGGGAAAGAGGAATGGGTGTGGGAAGGTGAACGAGAGTGGGGAACAGGGGCAAGCGAGAGTGCCAGGAAGCAAGAAAACTCTGTTGTCGAGCCAGTGCGTCTGGCGAGGTGGAGGGGGATAGTGTAGTATTGACGCGTTAGCTGCTGGTGACTTGAGTCCACCACCACCGCCACCACAGCACGCATTGAACCCTCGTCAGGCACCATAAACCTAATTAAATTAGGATGCGTATTAAGGGCCTACATTCTCAAGTATGTCACAATTACTGGCGATGCTAAAATGGAGGTTTATAATACAAGGGTACGTCCAGCCTTGACATGAGGGGTAGTGACCGACCACAGAAACCAGTCCCAAGTAAATTATGATACTGGTGCGACTGTTTCTGTGGAGGATGCACGTAGTAAATAGTCAGAGAGGCGTAAGGTTCAACGTTGTGAGAGTAGTGGCACGCTGCTAGATGTGCCACTGTGTCCATGTGCCACCAGAAGCAACTGGCGGGTTACACCAGGAAGCCACCAGAGGTAAGCCAGTGCTATTGTCACAGAAACTATTCTCTATTTTCAATCATTTTCTTTAATTTGTTGATCTTAAGTGCTAACACCAGGTGCTTAGTGGCATAAAATGCAAAAAAGAATATGCAAGTGTTTCACTTGTGTCTTAATCATCAACTGTGGATATTGCATACCACTAACAAACTTAACAATTACAAAAGAAATGATAGATTCTTAAAATCTACTTTATGTACCTCTTAAGTTTTTTGAATAACGATCATAGGAGGACGAGTTAGTGGTGTATAACAGAGATGTTAAACTATTCGTACTGCAAAGCGATGAAGGCTTTTCCAACTCTTTTACGGTTTTTCTAATTCATATTTGTGTTTTAGTGTCACCTCATTTTCAAGAACAGTATCACCGTCACTATCGTCACTATCACCGAGGGTTGGCAATTTGAAAATGTTTTATTTCATAATGTACAGTTCAGTATCAACACACCAAACATTGTATACATTCACAAATAAAATGAAACTACATTTCTCAGCTACTCACAGCTCGATGAAAAAAAAAAAAACTTCTCTATGGGTTAAAATTTTGTAGCCAACTTAATGTAGAGTTTATTATAACCAAATCATTTACAAAAATTATACAGTATGTATTAATAAAGACTTGGGAATTGCATGTAAATGATATCCTTGATTTAAAGTACCTAGCTTGTAACAGCCTGGTTGATCAGACCCTGATCCACCATGAGGCCTGGTCTCAGAACGAGCCGCGGGGGTGTTGACCCCCGAAACCTTCTCCAGGTAAAACTCCAGATAGCAGCAACAATGTTCAAATAAAAACTTATTACATAACCGTGCAGCTACAGCCAGTGGGGGAACCACAATTTTTTTCAAAGCTTTTTGTGAAAGTTACATTATAATACCTGTAACTGACAACTATATACCTCTTGTTGGCTCATGGATTTATAACCAACTTATTTTTGGCTATTCCAAAGTTATTTAAAACTTCATACAAAATATTTTAAAGAAAGGCTGGTAAATAATTAAAATGACATCCATGTTTTACAGGTGGATAAAGTTAAAAATGATAGAATTCTTATTATTTAGTGATTTAAATTACCCAGCTTGTTAAAAAGCAACATTTTGTTTAAGTAAAAACATGTTACAAAAATGTGGACGCACATAGTTGACCATTGAAGCAAATATATGAGGTGAACCGTGGGTTCAAGTACACAAGACAAACAACAGAGCACATCCGCACAGAGGCTCTCTGCTGAGAACTATCTTCTTCTATCTAGTCCAAGAATTATAGTGTAGTTTTAGAGTCTGTTCTTACCTTGACTAAGAATACAATCAAGACTCTTGAACAGAGTTTTCAGTCAGGCAAACCCATGAAGATTAATCTTCTGTACAAAAAGTACCAACACGGTCCATCAAGCAAATAATCCTACTCTGTTACATCTCTTCAACTCGACTGGCCTGCTTATATATACTGTGTTCATGTTGAATGAACTCTGTTGCCTTGAAAAAGGCATTATTAGGGTTTTCTACACAGTACTTTAGTTTTTTTTGGCCAGTCTAACGATATTCATTTATCATTGTCGTATGGTGTTGGATGTGGTGGTTTATAATAAATAACTAGCTACGCACTTTAAAATCTCGAACTAGTCATACTGTGAATCAGTACTAGCGTAACGAGGCATACTGAGATGGAATAGACGTCTGCCGTTGCAAGGGAGCATTTTGCAACATGAAAAGCCAGCTTACAAATAGTAACTCAGTTGTGGGAAATTACCTGTAGGAGGTTTTCAGGGTATTACCTGAATTATTTCCTGCAAGTAATTTGGGTGAGGTAACTGGAATTTAGTCACAGTAGGTCGCCGAACTGTCATTCCCTCGATACCCACTCCCTACCACTCACAAAAAAGCTAGACTTAACATTAAATTAATAATTACAATATATAAACATTAATACCAATAATGGTAAATTATGAAATAATTTACCATTATTGATATATGATTTTAGGACCTGTTAATGGGAATATTTTTACAGAGACTAGGGAAGGTTTTCTCCTAACCATATCATTGGTTGAAGGGGTTTCTAATGTATTATGCATAAATAAACTATCAATATCAACCCGTGATAGTTCTATTTTAGTTTGTAATTACCAGGTAGTGAGCAGGTCGAGGCAGGAAGAGCGGATCTTTTCTTGACCAGCCCTCGCAACCCAGTCTGGTGTGCTGGCTTGGCAATAGCTAGTATTTTTTATTAAATTGCTCACATTAGATGGTCTGTGAACTGTGACAAAGTCACTTAAAATCTGTATGGTTTAGATAGCCTCAAATTTGATCATCTAGCTGCTTCTAGCATCTTTCCATTATAATCAATCTTTCTTAATTTAACACGTAGATGGTGTAGTCGGCTGCTACACAATACGTTCCCTATTCATTAATCATTCATCAAGTTTCTCCTATGACTGAATAACCGTCAACGATTCTACCTAATTCGTCCCTCCAAAAATATAGCCAACCCTTCTGGGAAGGTTCTGCAGTTAAGAGCTAGAATAAAAAAAAGTTTACTACTTCTGTCTCCAGTGTTATATTCGCCGGTAATCGACTGAACAAGTCTGTTGTGAAAGCGATACTTATCGGCAATAAAGATGCCCATGCCGTGCACATGAGTCTTATTCTATATTTACTAGAGGATATTCGTCTAGTTCACCACAAGTCCACCGGATACTGTGGTACAGGAGGATGTGCACTACTGTTATAACTACCCCAACCATTTACTTTTTCTACTATTAATTTGATTAATCTGAATATTCTGCTGGTTGATAGTTCACTTTGGGCAATATTTTGTTAGTTCGTCCAAGCTGATAAAACAAAAAAAATATTAATTTAAAAAACTTAGTTAAAATTACCTAATCAATAATTTTGATAGCTATTACAAACAAGGAGCTCCTGAATTTGGCAGGCAACTTGTCATATCAGTTTTTCAAAGTTAATCGTTGTGTGACGGTGTTTCCAGTGAGGCCCAGTATGTGCCAGAAGACTTTTACATACACAGATCAAGCTCTTTTTCACAGAAGAAATACCTTTCTAGTAGTATTTTCTTGTAAAATTCCATAAAATGCTTTTAGACGGATACAGACAGACCATACCACGGGTGGGGATAGAACCTGCGTTCCGAGTCATAAAACTCCAGACCGACGCGCTAGCCACTGTGGCTAGCGCGTCGGTCTGGAGTTTATGACTCTGATCGCAGGTTCTATCCCCACCCGTTGTATGGTTTCTTCGCAGTCGTGCCATTACGATTTCGTGAGTCATGATACAGACGGTATAAACTAAGGGATTAAGCCTTCCTATTTCCTTTGCAAAATGCACTCTAAAATTTTTATATAAAATAAATAGATTGTAAACACGGTGTCTTACTGTGTAAACTTGTTGTATCGGTGCTACTTCATCTTGAGATTTCATATTGTAGAGATACTCTATATTCGCATATTTATAAAACGAAGAAAACCAGTAGTGCTGTTAATATTTTATGTTTGTCTCAGACTTTTATATGGAGTCTAACATTAAAGAGATTGTGGGAAAACTGACTTAACTACTAGCCATAATTCAACAATAATATGTAGTCCTGAATTATTTATCTTCGTTGTTACGATGGTGAAATCTTTCCTGACTTTTGATTTCATAGAATCCGTCAGCTCCCATTTATTTTCAAAGGTTTCTTTTCTCTATCTAGTACCAAAATAGGAAAGAAGGGGTTGGTAGAATTTCATATCTAGTGTCAGAGTGGTGAAGAAGGGCACCTTATTAACTTATTTCAGAGTAAAAATAAAAACGGTTTGGTGGCAATCTTCACACTGGCAACCATTTATCGGGGGCACACACAGCTAGCTCATCATCCCGGTATGTTGATACCACTTCTCCTGAATTTACTAGTGTTGAAGTCAAGATTAGCTAGTTTCATGTTAACATTACAGTTCCTTTTGCTGTCTAACAGATTACCTAAATATTTGAGGTGTGAGTCGCTGAGAATTCCTAGTAGTTTGGATAATTATTTAACAAACATGCCTGTTAATGTATTGGGATACAACTGGTTCAAGAGATAGCCTCGTGGGAACATTTGATTTGCGGGTTTTAGAAACGGTACAAACCGGCAGGATTAGGATACGTTGGACTTGTGTTACACTGGAAATGAGGGTCTGGGTGGCCTTTCCTTGACACCAAAGATTAGTACAGAAAACTTTCTCGGAAATAGGCAAGATTTGTTTCCACTGAGACACTGCAAATGTCCCTAAATAGATACTAAGTTGGCTTGATTTAGAAGCGAATTAGGTGAAAGATTTAATTTTCGACGGAAACAAGAACTTTTTTCGTCCGTCTCTCGCTACCAGCGGCGATAAGTACAGATGACATGCTTGGGTAATAGCCAGTTTGAGCAAATTAGACGTCAAATTGCCCAATAGCCTATTTTTTGGCAGCTTGTTATCGCTTTAGGCATCAGGGCTGGACCATCTTAAAACTACAACTTCTACTGTCTTCAGTATTATACCTTTATTTTACTAAGTCTGTTGTGCAGGCGAAATGTTTGAGCAATAAAGATATCAAAGTGTTGCACATGTGTCTTAATCACCATCTTGTCGGTACATGTCAAGTCTTCTGCACTGTCTGTGGTTAACATTTGTTTAACATGACCTGCTTCCACTAGTGGGTCCACACTCACTTGTAAAATCACATGCAACTGCATCACCTCACTTTTGTTACAGTATACAAATTATGGCTGCATGACCCTTCTTTAGGCATGAGGAAGTGACAACCTTCCAAGACACTGAAGAGCTGATCACCTCACAACTACTTCTACTCTCTCTCTAGTATTACATTCTCCTGTATTTGACTGAAACCTGTGATGCAAGCAAAACATTTAGGTATATAAGAATTTCTAAGCGTTGCTTAGGTACCTTCGTTGCCAAAACGAGATTAACAGTGTCCAAGTGGCAGCTACAATAGCAATTAACAATAGCAACGTCCTCCTAGTAGTATGTACGAATATTAAAAGTTTGAACTTGATCAGAGGAGGCTTTGTATATATCTCGGGAAAGATCTACATAAATTTAGCAGAGGGTACCTGTTCTTGGCAATTGTTGCACGAACCTTCCCTGTTTATAGTTCACCAGATTTGAAAAAAGTTGAAGCCGATCGAATAAGGCGTTCTGAAGTTAAATATTAAAACCTTGGAGGAAGTTAATGGCAGACAAGGACACTATACCTAACAATATGATCAACTCTGGCACAAAATCATATGAAAATATAGTATTTAAGAGTTCACTAAATTCGTGAAACTTTAAAATTCCATTAAAACAGAAGTTTCAATGGAATGTTAATTTTTTTTTAGTTCCATTCTTTTTAAGAAAGTCCAGCTTGATATATTTTTTTTTAATAAAATTACAAATTGAGACTGACACCTACCAAATGCAATAAATAAATACTCTCAATTAAGATGCACCAGTGTTTAGTGGTTAAGTCGATCGGAAGAATTCTCTAGTTATTACTTGGAAGCAATATAATAAAATTGGCAAATAAAATTTACACATCTCAACGTGAATTCTAAGGTATTTTCCATAAAGCCCACCAACAATGAAAGTTTGAAGCCTATCAGAAAAGGCATTATCCAGTAATTGCTCTGAATCCAACGATTCCAAATATTTTAATTTCAGTAACAAATTATATTATCATCAACTCAGATTAAACTGATGAGGCGTCATCTTCTTACTGAATTCGTTAAGTGCTTTGAAGCCAATTAGAAGAGGTATAGTTTAGTTATTAAACGAACGTCAATATCATATTTTTACTAAAACTGTCAAATTGATACTAATGTAGCCTATTAAAGCAAGTCTGGCGCTTAAGAAAATACACTAGTGCAAAAAGATTGAAGCCGATCATAAGAGGCATTCCGCAGTTTTTGCACTGACTGCGTCGCTTCCAAGTTCTTTTGGTATTTTAGCATATTTACAAGTATGTATCTACATGAAAAAAATTTCTCGGGTAGCATCCTGTCTGCAAGATTCACCAGCCATTAAATATTGACGCCGGAACAAAAATCATACAGTTTCACGCAGAAAATTGGCAAAATAATACGCCCTCTCCACACACACACACACACACACACACACACACACACACACACAAAGCCTGGTCCAGCAGCTGGCTCCTTGAATTTAACCCCGCTAAATGAAAAGTCATGAAGATCGGGGAAGGGCAAGGAAGACCACAGAGTATAGTCTAGGTGGCCAAAGACTGCAAACCTCTCTAAAGGAAAAAGATCTTAGTGAGTATAATACCGAGCACATCTCCTGAGGTGCACATCAATCAGATAACTGCTGTAGCGTACGGGCGCCTGGCAAACCTAAGAATAGCGTTCCGATACCTCGGTAAGGAACCGTTCAAGACTCTGTATACCATATACGTCAGTACCATATTGGAGTATGCAGCACCAATTTGGAATCCACATCTGGTCAAGCACGTCAAGAAATTAGAGAAAGTGTAGAGGTTTGCAACGAGACTAGTCCCAGAGCTTAGGGGATTGTCCTACGAAGAAAGGTTAAGGGAAATCGGCCTGACGACACTGGAGGACAGGAGGGTCAGGGAAGACACGATAACGACATATAAAATAATGGGAGGAATTGACAAAGTGGACAAAGACAGGATGTTCTAGAGATGGGACACAGAAACAAGGGGTCACAATTGCTAGTTGAAGACTCCTATGAGTCAAAGGGACGTTAGGAAGTATTTCTTCAGTCATACAGTTGTCAGGAAAATGGAATAGCCTAGAAAGTGACGTAGTGGAGGCGGGAACCATACGTAGTTTTAACACGAGGTTTGATAAAGCTCATGGAGCAAGGAGAGAGAGAACCTAGTAGCGATCAGTGAAGAGGCGGGACCAGGAGCTATGAATCGACCCTTGCAACCACAAATAGGTGAGTACACACACACACACAGACTAATAACACTGCCAACACTCTTTTAGGATACATATTTAAATGTTTGAAATCGACCAGAAGACTTAAGTTCTTGGATATCCCTATCTTGACGAGATCCTGACGAGCCCTACACAGGTGAGCTGGAATTCGGCACACCTAGACAACAAATGAATCCTTCCTAGTAGCTAATATTAACGTCCTGACATTTGCAGAGGAACAGTGTAATCACATCTCATCCTCAGCAACAGCAGTGGCGGCGGCGACGGCAAGAGCGGCAAGATGGAGTATATCCAGATCGTGCAGCGACCAGCTTACTCACAGCGGCCGTACGGTCTCCTTCGCTCACCCTACACAGACCACCCGGGGTGTTCTGTGCTCTGCAATCACCCTACATGCCCCGCACACCCACGCAATCTTCTCAACCTCACCCGGGCCTCATGGGTAACTATCTGTAACAATTTATGTCAATCCACTATTGTTTATCTTTAAATATTGATACCACAACTGTTAATAGGTCTCATTAGCTTGTGTTCTGACTGCTGTAAATAAAAAATACTCTAAAAAATACCACTTAACCTTTTGGTTAACTGGGCCAAGGAGTAAACTAAGGATACAAGCCTCTGTGTTCACACGAAGTTCAGTCATCCATACTCAACCTGCGTTCCTTTGGATAATTACAAGCAGGTCAACACTCTTCCCCCCTCCCCCTACACACATTCTTTCGCCAAGAAGAATAGCCTTCGTGTCTCCTGACATCTCAAGACAAGGGCTGGCGTATGATCATTCCGTTCAATGTAATCTATAAATTATTCGTTCCTTGGTCTTATTTCAATTAACATCTGGCACATTACTGAATATAGATCCTGGCTGCTACCTATTGTATTCACGAAGAGATAAAACTAAACGTGGTCATTCAACTATCTTTCCCCGACAACAAACTAATTATCATTACCTACTAAGTATTTTGATCGTGCGTTACCTCTTACTCTAAGCTTTACGAAATCCAAAATCCTACACAACTTGAAAACTGCGCAAATAAAAACTAGTTATACCTAATATATCTTTTTCAATGGTTTTGGAGATCGTCGCCACTGCGGCCACGTATAAGATCAGGTAAAGCCAAGTCTAAACTCCATGTAAATAGAAGTTTGTAGGATTTGCTCATTTTACATGTTCATAAGACAGAAAAGACCAGCTATCGTGCATGTTTCACACAGATATAAATAAAAGGCAGTATCTCGGTGGATGGTTGTTATATACCTCCCTACTCTGGTAAAGACTTTCCTGGAGAGCATTTCCTATGCGTGTTTATTCAAGTTGTGTCAACAGTAATTATGACTGCGCAGGTGAACCACGGAGAATAAGCGACTCCATGTGGCAAGATGAAGCAACATTTTAGTCATTATGAAGCCCTTATCGTGAGACGCAGCCAGACATTCACGAATAAAAATGACATCTCCGCAAAAGATGGGTGTCTGGAATCTGGGGTGCATTTATGACCAAATTTAAGAAATTATATTTAAACGGTGTCTATAAAAGTTTAGCTTTTTTCTTAATATCAGCTTTATTTCGTATTGATTCCTTTGTTCGTTGTCCTTGAGCAACCATCGCCACACAACCATAATGCTTTGCAAACTCTTTCTCAAAGAAAAATTACTACTGTTTACCTACAAACATGAGAAACTTATGTGATCGTTATAACGAGCTGCTGCTGTACGAACTAAGGTTGACGGTAGAATGAAAATGTTCTCTTGTTGTTTGATATCAAGGTGATTTCTTTGGTTAATTTGGATGAGAAATCTGTAAACTCACAAAGATCAGAATTGACGTTTGATTATTATAATTATGGGGAGCGCTAAACCCGTATGATTATGCAGCACATGTGCCAGGGGGATGTGAAGGTATTCAGGCTCAATTCAGGGAACTGGGGCACAGATCCAATTCCCTAGATCAAGAGCCCCTCACCAGCGTCAAGGAACCTCCCCTGAGGGGTTGCCGTTTGACAATAACTTTAATTAAAAAAAATATCAATAAATAACTGTACATTAAACAGCTAGACAGTAACTAGGCATTATCATTCGCAACGTAGTCTCTGCCTGCCAGCCGGTGTCAGTTAAGGTCTTCTTGGAAACATTCCTTCAGTTCTGAATGCATATATTCTAAAATCTTATACAATTCACGCCATAACCTCAGTGTTTCAGTAAAAGTTCACCCAAATCTGTCCAACTTCTAAATTATTAGGGTAACGAAAATCATTCGAAGACACGCACACATCACAAAAAACAACCCAAGGCTACAACTACTCGAGACAAATATAGATGTATTCAACTCGTGTATGATTTTCCCTTCGTGATTACCACAGCTGCAGGAGGCTCGTGCCCACATGACACGGGCAGGCACGACGCAACTGGAAGGTGACGGCGACACGGGTGAGCGACGAACACCCTCCAGCATGCCCTTCACACCTCTTGGAACAGAAGGACTCCAGGTAACCAATATTTAATTTTTTTTTTTTTGCTTTCTTACCATCCTCCTTTTCTTCGGGCCTTACTTCTAAGTTCATTTCCTCCTCTTCTTTCTTCTCTTCTTCTTTGCTCACTTCATTTCTACCTCCTTCCTTCTCTTCCTACATTTATTCATTATTTTCCTCTTCTTTTTGCTCCACTTTCTTACTCATATAAAATGATTTTTACTAAATTATAAAATATCTACACACATTCACGTATTTTCATATACAGCGCGCGCGACACACACAACACACAAACACACACAAACACAAACACCACACACACCCACACCACACACACACACAGTGCGTATATACAACCCACCAACCATAATAAGGATCCAAGACAAATATACGAGGATAGCTGTATGTTTACAATAAACATCAAACAGAAGACAGCACAGTACGTAAGCAGGGCCAGCACAAGGCTATCGATCCAGTTAGATTCCAGTCACAATTATAAAGGGAGAACTGGAATCCACATGGGTAACTGCACGGTAGACACTGAAAACTAATCTACCGCAAGGAAATGAACCTGTCAGGTTGTACCTACTCTGAAACAGAAACAGACAAGGAAAATAAGTTATTATGTCCCATTAATATTGAAAATGTATATCACAGTGCAGAGTTTTTATTACCGAACAGAACAGTGACCCATTAACAAACTGATAATTTGTGAATAAAACGGCGGCAGAGAAAGAACTGGAAAGTGTCCACAGACTCGAGTATGAAAATTTAAGGACCACATAAAAATACTGAGGAGGAATATTCATTTGAAACTAGAGAGTTACAGGAGGAGATGAATACAAAGAAGGGGTCATTTATACAGGAAAAGAAACAAATACGAAAGTGTGAGAGATATTTGATAAGCAAAGCTAATAAAACAAGGTTAGAAATATTGTGTCAAGTGAAAAATTGGGAGTGAAGTAAAATACATGTTTGAAGAGTTAGATTGTTTTGAAGATTAACTTTTATTCAATCTGTTAAGATCTAAATAAATTCATGACTTTATAGTGGTCTTAACAGATAGAAATACTGTCTCAACAAAAGTTCCTGCAGTGTTTCTCTTCTTCAATTGATTCCAACCTGAAAAAAGCTGGAAATTACGAATACTATGGAACCAGACAGTGTATCGCCATGGATACCGAAATTAGCTAAAGCTTTGTGCGAGCCATTATTGATTAAGCAACCGGAGTTGGGGCAACTACAGGAGAGCTGGAAAACTTCCAATATAGTCCAAATGTACAAGTGATATAGGGAAGGAGCACTAGGAACAGACCAGTGTCGCTGACTAGAATACCGTTGCTGGTATAAAGAATAGATGGACACTTGGAACTTAACCGATACATAAACAACCAGCACGGGTTAACATATGACAAATCTTGTCTCACAAACATCTTACGGGTTTTAGGACAGTAACGGAACTACAAAACAAGAAGTGTGGCTGATCCTGACTTCCCCGACAAAAAGAAAGCATTTACCACAGTATTACACACGAGATTGATATATAAAGTGAAAAAGTAATGAGCTTTGGGAGAGGGAACGGATCGCCTAATGATCATTGTTCTCCGGTTCCTTCTGGAACCGGAGAACAAGACAACATTAGGGTTGCAAGTGGTTAGGAACACAGCTACTTGGAAGCCGGAAAATACACACAACCCGTGCATTGATGCTGCAGCACACGACGTAAACTGTAGACCTAGTATCAAGGATTACACTTAGCCCATCATCAAATTTACATATCAATCATAAAAGTTTAGCGTCATATGCAAGACAAGCTAAAATTTAGGACTTTATCTAGTCTAGGCTTCACATGATGAACCGAAAGTAAGCTAGAGGCAAAAGTTTGCAATGAGACTGATACCTGAACTGAAGAAAATGAATTGTGAAGAAAGAGTTAAGTGTGTCTAGGAACAGGCAGGAGATGAGAGGAAGCAAATGGCATTCTAAGACACAGCTGAATCACTTGGATATTAGAAAGTACTTATTTAGTCTCAGGGTTGAGACTGGAATGCACTAGACGATGAGCTGGTGGAGCCAATTAGTTTTAAAAGTGGAAACAGTATGATAGGAGCCGGAGGCGAGAAATCACCAAAGCCGGATGATTGACCGGAGTTATGAAGTGACATGAGCGATGGCTCAGCCCCTGCAAACATGCTACAACACAAGTCGCCTTAATCGCGACTCGTTATATAGGTAAATTACATATCATGACTGAAGACAGTATCGTGTACACGGACCATAAGCAGTACGCGCAATTATAACGCTCTCTTGCAATTAGACTGTACTACTGCAAGATAATGACGAAGGTACATGTTATATTAGGATAGCAGAGATAAGGTAACAATCGTTGCTGTAGACACACAACTATTGGATATTAAATATATATATTTATCATATTGAATATAATTATGATATTATAGACTATTTAATATAGTACTAATTATTTAAAAATGATATATATGATAGATGAGGCTAAAATCCCAAAGCGGGATGATGGCCAGAGTTAATAAGTGTACAATTTAGATGGTATGACTGAGTATGCACAACAAAGATCTTTTATAATCCGAATTTTATAGATATATATAATATTATATATGAAATAGTAATTATAATATATATGATAGCAATTATAAATGTCGTGCCGATGGAAAACTTGCTAACTTGTCTTAAATTATGCAACGCATCTTGTATAGGACAATAGAAATTGTGTATGCAATAATTGCCAAAATCCTTTGCGTAATGAAAAAAAATCACTTCTTAGTATTAAATTATTGTAAACAATTAAATATATTAGTATGTTATTAATAAATTGTTTATAATAAGTTAGTAAGTTTTCTAAGTTCTTTTGGTGCAAAATAATTTACATAAACTTAACAAAATAATATTTAACCTAAGAGAAAATTTTAAGAAAGGACCTCTTTTAAAAGAGTTCTCGTAATTTAGTTTATATATTCAATATATATATATATAATATTATATATATATATATATATATAATATATATATATTTGTGTGCGTTTGTGTATGTAGGTATATGAAGTGAAGGAGTAAAGTAGACTGGACAAGCCATAACACACCTCACTACAGTGTGTATAGTTCAAAGCTCTATGTGAGCTACTCCTGGAAATGACCCCACTCACTCAAATAAAACGTTCCTCACTCTCAACCAAGAGTTTCAGACCACTTATTTTTCCTCCTCCTTATCCTCTTTCTTCTCTTACTACTTGTTGCCCGCTCCCTACTTTCATTATTTCATCCCTACCCCCCCCTTCCTTCACCCCCCTTCCTGCTTTATTACTTAAGGATAATAAACTAGCATCGCCTTTCAACTTCTCGCAAACTGTCACAGGTTATCTTGCTGTTTAAACAGTATAAGGAATCTGCCTTTATCACTGCTTTATCTACAACATCCCACATCCAGATCCCTATGACATCCTTATGACTAATTTGTATTTTTAACTTCCATTTATGTCGCAGTGTTCCCAGGCCCTCCTTTCAAACAAGGACGTTTCCCTATCGAGTATTCTGAATGTACCACATGTCATAATCTTGTTTTCTCTGGTCCTCTCTTTGTCAGGACCCGATGCTATGTATTGCCAGGTCATGATACTAAGCTCGTCTGAGATGTCAGAGGATCTAGCCTTCTGCTTTGAACACACACACACACACACACACACACACACACACAAAACACACACACACACACACACACACACACACATACATACACACACACACACACACACACACACAAATACATAGTAGAGTTACAGGTGGAGGGGAAAGCAGGAAGGGCCAGACGAACGAAGCCAAACTACAAAAAAGGGGACTACATAGGCATGAAGAACTTCCTGAACAGGGTTCAGGGGGACAGAGAACTGGCAGGGAAGTCAGTAAACGAGATGGAATATGTGACAACAATATGTAAGGAAGCTGTGGAGAGGTATGTGCCCAAGGGTAACAGGAATAACGAAAAAGTCAGGATGAGCCTGTGGTTCACCCAAATGGTGCAGGGAGGCCACAACCAAGTGTGCTAGGGAATGCAAGAAGTATAGAAGGCAAAGGAGCCAGGAGAATAAGGAGAGCAGTCGTAGAGCCAGAAATGAATATGCAGAGGTAAGAAGGGAGACTCGAAGACAGTACGAGAATGACATAGCAGCGATAGCCAAATCTCACCCAAAGCTGTTGTAAAGCCACATCAGAAGGAAAACAACAGTCAAGGACCAGGTAATCAGCCTGACCGCGAAGAATATGAGGAGCTCAACATGGGATTCAAAGAAGTGTTCACAGAGGAGACAGAAGGGCCTCCAGAAAGGCAGAGAGGTGGGGTACACCATCAAGTGTTGGACACAATACATACAACTGAGGAAGAAGTGAAGAGGCTGCTAAGCGAGCTAGATACCTCAAAGGCGATGGGGCCGGATAACATCTCTCCATGGGTCCTGAGAGAGGGAGCAGAGGCACTTTGTGTACCACTAACAACAATCTTCAACACATCTATCAAAACAGGGCGACTACCAGAAGGATGGAGGACAGCAAATGTAGTCCCAATTTTTTTAAAAAAGGAGACAGACATGAAGCATTAAACTACAGACCAGTGTCACTGACGGTATAGTATGCAAGGTCATGGAAAAAATTATCAGGAAAAGAGTGGTGGAGCACCTAGAAAGGAATGAGCTTATTAACGACAGCCGGTACGGTTTCAGGGACGGGAAATCCTTCGTAACAAACCTACTGGAGTTCTATGACAGGGTGACGGCAGTAAGACAAGAGAGAGAGAGGGGTGGGTAGACTGCATTTTCTTGGACTGTAAGAAGGCATCTGACACAGTTCCACACAAGAGATCAGTGCAAAAGCTGGAATACCAGGTAGTGATAACAGGGAAGGCACTACAATGGATCAGGGAATACCTGTCAGGAAGACAACAGCGAGTCATGGTACGTGGCGAGTTGTCAGAGTAGGCGCCGGTAATGAGCCGGGTGCCACAGGGATCAGTCCTAACACCAGTGCTGTTTCTGGTATTTGTGAACGACATGACAGAAGGAATAGACTCTGAAGTGTCCCCTGTTTGCGGATGATGTGAAGTTGATGAGAAGAATTCAATCGGACGAGAACCAGGCAGATCTGCAAAGGGATCTACACAGGCTGCAGATCTGGTTCAGCAAATGGCTCCTGGAGTTCAACCCCACCAAGTGCAAAGTCAAGAAGATTGGGGAAGGGCAAAAAAGACCACGGACGGAGTACAATCTAGGGGGCCAGAACCTACAAACCTCACTCAAGGAAAAGGATCTTGGGGTAAGTATAACACCGGGTACATCTCCTGAGGCGCACATCAACCAAATAACTGCTGCAACATACGGGCGCCTGGCAAACCTAAAAACAGCATTCCGACATCTAAATAAGGAGTCATTCAGGACCCTGTATACTGTGTACGATAGGCCCATATTGGAGTATGCAGCGCCAGTTTGGAACCCTCACCTAGCCAAGCTGTGAGGAAACTAGAGAAAGTGCAAAGGTTTGCACTAAGACTAGTCCCGGAGCTAAGGGGTATGTCCTAGAGGAGAGGCTAAGGGAAATCGACTTGATGACACTGAAAGAAGTAGAGATGGGGGGGGGGGGTATGATAACGACATATAAAATACCGAGAGGAATCGACAAGGTGGACAGAGACAGGATCCTTCCTCCGCTACATCACTCTCCAAATTGTTCCACTTTCTGACAACTCTATGGCTGAAGAAATACTTCTTAACATCCCTGTGACGCATCGTGAATTTTCAGCTTCCAGTTGTGTCCCCTTGTTGCTGTGTCCCATCTCTGAAATATCCTGTCCCTGTTCACCTTGTCAATTCCTGTCAGTATTTTGTGTGTGCACTCACCTATTTGTGGTTGCAGGGGTAGAGTCACAGCTCCTGGCCCCGCCTCTTTACTGGCCGCTACTAGGTCACTCTTCCTGCTCCATGACCTGTATCATACCTCTTTTTAAAGCTATGTATGGGTCCTGCCTACACTACATCACTTCCCAGACTTTTCCACTTCCTGACAACTCTGTGACTGAAGAAATACTTCCTAACATCCCTGTGATTCATCTGAGTCTTCAACATCCAACTGTGACACCTTGTTGCTGTGTCCCATCTCGGAACATCCTGTCTCTGTCCACCTTGTTGATTCCTCTCAGTATTTTATATGTAGTTATCCTATCCCCCTATCTCTCCAGTCCTCTAGTGTCGTCAGGTCGATTTCCCTTAACCTCTCCCCATAGAACATACCCCTTAGCTTTGGGACTAGTCTCCTTGCAAACCTTTGCACTTTCTCTAGTTTCTTTACGTGCTTGGCTAGGTGTGGGTTCCAAACTGGTGCTGCATACTCCAATATGGGCCTAACGTACACGGTGTACAGAGTCCTGAACGATTCCTTATTAAGAGGTCAGAATGTCATTCTTATGTTTGCCAGGCGCCGGTATGCTGCAGCAGTTATTCGGTTGATGTGAGCCTCAGGAGATGTGACGGTGTTATACTCACCCCAAGATCCTTTTCCTTGAGTGAGATTTGTAGTCTAAGGCCCCCTAGACTGTTTACTCCGTTTGTGTGTGTGTGTGTGTGTGTGTGTGTAAATACAAATAACGAAATCTAAATAATAGTTTCATACAGAAAATATACTCCATACTTCCCCCAACAAGCATTCTCGCACATAACGACCACCACTACTAATGCTCTAGCTTGTAGTATTACCACTTCCAACACAAAATCTACTACGACTAACTTGGTGATAGATATTACAACTACTACACAACAACATACTCACCTATGATGGTCTTCTCCCTTCACCTTTTCCTCTACTTCCTCTTCCAGGTAAATATTCCTGAGGAGTTCCTTGCCAGATTCGCCCGTTCAGACTCTCGACCAGACTCCCCAGCCCCGACCCTCTTCGTGCACACCTCCCGCCTGGCACCCTTCAGGAGGTAAGATCTTATACCTGACGAGCACTCGAAATAAATCAGAGGTTCACCACCAGAATGATGCTGGAGCTGAGGTACAACAGTTGTTTTAACCCTCTGTGGTCTATAACAATTGTTTATTATAAAGAGGGAAGCGCTAAATCCGTAGGATTATACAGCGCCTATGGAGATGTGGGAGGTATTCAGGCTTAATTCAGGGAACTGGAGCACAGATCCAATTCCCTAGATCAAGAGCCCCTCACGAGCGTCAAGGAACCTTCCTTGAGGGGTATCTAGTACAAAACACTTAGTCCAAAACAGTGCTTTTCATGAGATTTTTTTGGAGTGGATCACCCTTAGGAACTCTCTCTGTCTGTCTCTGTGTGTGTGTGTGTTGTATAATTATATATATATATATATAATATATTAATATATATATATATATATATATTATAATATATATATATATATATATATATATATATATATATATTATATATATATAATATATATATATATACTGGTAGTACTCGTAGTTGGTTGGTAGACAGCAACCACCCAGGGAGGTACTACCGTCCTGCCAAGTGAGTGTAAAACTAAAGCCTGTGATTGTTTTACATGATGGTAGGATTGCTGGTGTCTTTTGTCTGTCTCATAAATATGCAAGATTACAGGTACGTCTTGCTACTTCTACTTACACTTAGGTCACACTACACATACATGTACATATTTATTTATACACACTCATCTGAGTTTTCTTTGATTTTATCTTAATAGTTATTGGTCTTATTACTTTTTCTTTTATATCCATGGGGAAGTGGAATAAGAATCTTTCCTCCGTAAGCCATGCGTGTTGTAAAAGTCAACTAAAATGCCGGGAACAATGGGCTAGTAACCCCTTTTACTGTAACAATTACTAAAAAGAATAATAATAAGAAAATTGTCAAAGTGGGAAGTCTGAATGTGCGTGGATGTTGTGCAGATAAGAAAGAGATGATTGTGGATGCTATGAATGAGAAGCTGGATGTCCTGGCTTTAAGTGAAACAAAGCTGAAGGGGGTGGGAGTTTCAGTGGAGAGGAATAAATGGGATTAGGTCAGGGGTTTCAAATAGAGCTAAAGAAGGAGTAGCAATAATGTTGAAGGATAAGTTATGGTAGGAAAAGAGGGACTATAAATGTATTAATTCAAAGATTATGTGGAGTAAAATAAAGGCTGGATGCGAAAAGTGGGTTATAGTAAGCATATATGCACCTGGAGAAGAGAGAAGTGTAGAGGAGAGAGAAAGATTTTGGGAAATGTTGAGTGAATGCGTGGGGAGTTTTGAACCAAGTGTGAGAGTAATGGTGGTTGGGGATTTTAATGCTAAAGTGGGGAAAAATGTTTTGGAGGGAGTAGTAGGTAAATTTGAGGTGCCAGGGGTAAATGAAAATGGGGAGCCTTTAATTAAGCTATGTGTAGAAAGAAGTTTGGTAATAAGTAATACATATTTTATGAAGAAGAGGATAAATAAATATACAAGGTATGATATAGCACATAATGAAAGTAGTTTGTTAGATTATGTATTGGTGGATAAAAGGCTGATGGGCAGGCTCCAGGATGTACACGTTTATAGAGGGGCAACTGATATATCGGATCATTATTTAGTTGTAGCTACAGTTAAAGTAAGAGGTAGATGGGAAAAGATGAAAATGGCAACAACAAGCAAGAGAGAGGTGAAAGTGTATAAACTAAGGGAGGAGGAAGTTCGGGTGAGATATAAGCAACTATTGGCAGAAAGTTGGGCTGGTGCAAGTATGAGTAGTGGGGGGGGTTGAAGAGGGTTGGAATAGTTTTAAAAATGCAGTATTAGAATGTGGGGTAGAAGTTTGTGGTTATAGGAGGGTGGGGCAGGAGGAAAGAGGAGTGATTGGTGGAATGATGAAGTAAAGGATGTGATAAAAGAGAAAAAGTTAGCTTATTGAGATGTTTTTACAAAGCAGAAGTGTTGTAAGAAGAGTAGAGTATATGGAGAGTAAAAAAATTAAAATGGGTAAAAATACGCAAGATTAGGAAACACATATGCAAAGTTAGGAATCTTACTTCGAAACGTTTCGCCTACAAGTAGGCTCTTCAGTCGATGAAAACACTTGTAGGCGAAACGTTCGAAGTAAAGATACTAATGTGATATGTGTCATTAAAACAACTATGGAGAGTTAAGACGTAAAGTGTGGGAGAATGGCAAAGGAGAAGATGTAGAGTGGGAGAGGCACTGTCAAGAAATTTGAATGTATAAGAAATTAGAAAGCCTAGACGAATGGATTTCAGTAAACAGCAGGGAGGTATCACTGGGATGGAGTTTTGGAGATGCGAAATATTATGAGGAACTTAAATGTCGATGAGAAAGGGAGAGCGGTATTTCATGCTCTGGCCAGGAGTAATCAATTTTAGGGTAAGAAGACAGATGGAGTGTGGAGGCGTGAGGATTACGTAGAATGAAAGGGTAAAGCAGTGAAACTGAGGTTAAAACAAAGTAAGCAGGGGGATAGTGTTGGAGTGGTTGGTATTTTTGTTTAATAAATGTATGAAAGAGGGGAAGGTACCTAGGGATTGGCGAGAGCATGTATAGTCCCTTTATATAAAGGGAAGGGGGGCAAAAGAGATTGTAAAAATTATAGAGAAATAAGTTTACTGAGTATACCAGGAAAAGTGTACAGTAGGGTTATAATTGAAAGAATTAGAGGCAAGACAGAATGTAGGATTGCAGATGAGCAAGGAGGCTTCAGAGTGGGTAGGGGATTTGTAGATCAAGTGTTTACATTGAAGCATATATGTGAACAGTATTTAGATAAAGGTAGGGAAGTTTTTATTGCATTTATGGATTTAGAAAAGGCATACGATAGAGTGGATAGGGGAGCAATGTGGCAGATGTTACAAGTATATGGAAAAGGTGGTAAGTTACTAAATGCTGTAAAGAGTTTTTATGAGGATAGTGAGGCTCAGGTTAGGGTGTGTAGAAGAGAGGGAGACTACTTCCCGGTAAAAGTAATGTAATGTCACCATGGTTGTTTAATATATTTATAGATGGGGTTGTAAAAGAAGTAAATGCTAGGGTGTTTGGGAGAGGGGTGGGATTAAATTACGGGGAACCAAATACAAAATGGGAATTGACACAGTTACTTTTTGCTGATGATACTGTGCTTATGGGAGATTCTAAAGAAAAATTGCAAAGGTTAGTGGATGAGTTTGGGAGTGTGTGTAAAGGTAGAAAGTTGAAAGTGAACATAGAAAAGAGTAAGGTGATGAGGGTATCAAATGATTTAGATAAAGAAAAATTGGATATCAAATTGGGGAGGAGGAGTATGGAAGCAGTGAATGTTTTCAGATACTTGGGAGTTGACGTGTCGGCAGATGGATTTATGAAGGATGAGGTTAATCATAGAATTGACGAGGGAAAAAGGCGAGTTGTGCGTTGAGGTATATGTGGAGACAAAAAACGTTATCTATCGAGGCAGAGAAGGTAATGTATGAAAGTATAGTAGTACCAACACTCTTATATGGGTGTGAAGCTTGGGTTGTGAACGCAACAGCGAGGAGGCGGTTGGAGGCAGTGGAGATGTCCTGTCTAAGGGCAATGTGTGGTGTAAATGTTATGCAGAAAATTCGGATGGTGGAAATTAGGAGAAGGTGTGGAGTTAATAAAAGTATTAGTCATAAGGGCTGAAGAGGGGTTGAGGTGGTTTGGTCATTTAGAGAGAATGGATCAAAGTAGAATGGCATGGAGAGCATTTAAATCTGTAGGGGAAGGAAGGCAGGGTAGGGGTCGTCCTCGAAAAGGTTGGAAGGAAGGGGCAAGGGAGGTTTTGTGGGTGAGAGGCTTGGACTTCAAGCAGGCGTGCATGAGCGTGTTTGATAGGAGTGAATGGAGACGAATGGTATTTGGGACCTGACGATCTGTTGGAGTGTGAGCAGGGTAATATTTAGTGAAGGGATTCAGGGAAGCCGGTTATTTTTATATAGCCGGACTTGAGTCCTGGAAATGGGAAGTACAATGCCTGCACTCTAAAGGAGGGGTTTTGGGATATTAGCAGTTTGGAGGAATATGTTTTGTATCTTTATATGTATATGCTTCTAAACTGTTGTGTTCTGAGCACCTCTGCAAAAACAGTGATTATGTGTGAGGTGAAAGTGTTGAATGATGATGAAAGTATTTTCTGTTTGGGGATTTTCTTTCTTTTTGGGTCACCCTGCCTCAGTGGGAGATGGCCGACAAAAAATTATATATATTTATGTATATCAATGCACCACGCAGAAACAAGTGGGTATGTACAAAGAAAGATCGCAGTCAGCAGGATTCGAAACTACTACTGAGAATGGTGAAGATTCTCAGGCAGCGCTCTAGTCCACACAAATGCCACATAGACCGGGCAGCCTGGTTCACAAGACGTGTTTCTTTCCCAGCCCGGTCACGTCAGTGAGCCTCAAGCATGGATTCAAGCTATTTCAATTTCTTCCTTTATGTTCTGACCTCTCAAGTGATTTTTATATTAATGCTCCATGCAGAAACAAGCTGGTATATACAGAGAAAGACTGCAGTCGGCCGGACTCGATGCTGCCACTGGGGTGGACAAGATGACCAAGTGGTTAAGAGCGCTCCCTCGGAATCTTGTCTGCCCTAGTAGCAGTATCGAGTCCTGCTGACTGCGATCTTTTTCTGTATGTACCCGCTTGTTTCTGAATGGTGCATTGATATAAACATTGCTTGAGAGGTCAGAACATACAGGAGGAGATTGAAATAGCTTGAGGCTCACTGACGTGCCTAGGCTGGGAAAGAAACATGGCTTGTGAGCCAGACTGCCCAGCTTATGTGGTATTTGTGATGGCTGATTAGTTAAGAGTGCTGCCTGAGAATCTTGTCCACTCCATAGCAGTATCGAGTCCTGCTGACTGTGATCTATCTCTGTATATATATGTATATCAACCAAAGGAAAATGGAGTGTATTCCTCAAAAAAAAAAAAAAAAATGAGAGCCTTGCGAGTTTGTAGTCTTGAGTTTCTTAATGAGGAAATTACGAAAATTTTTGATGTCACGACGAGACTACAGTTCCCTAAGGGGTTTGTGGAAAAGGCCTTGATAACAGCTAGGAAGACTTACAGAACTGAATCTAGAATAACCCCACAAGTGTTAGTTCTCCCATACACTAAGAATCTATCAGTTTTGCCGAATGCCCTAAAAAAGAATTCAAGAATTTAAAGACTGTTAAGAGCATGTTGATCACGAATTCGCTAAAAAAAAAAGTGTAAGAAGTGTCTACAAAGTGGGGTGCAGTGGGCATAATTTATTTTATGTTGGACAGACACGTAAACCCCTTCCCTTGGGGTGAGGTTAGGACAACACCAGTACTCGATTCATACAGCGCAGTAATCTAGTGCCACATTTCATCAATTCCATTTGCAATAACCCTGCAAAATGGTCTGATGCTAGATTTATAGTACCTAGTGCGCCTAGAATCGGTAGTTATATAGCATAATTACTTTTCATTATTTAATAATAGCGTAGGCTTGTACAAACTGGATTACTTTATGATTGAGGATATTGGCCAATCTTCAATGCGATTTCACGAATGTTCCTGATTGCCTTAAATGTCTTGATTCTACATAGGTACCAGGACAACAGTTGCTTCTATAGGATAACAATGCGTTATATTTGACTATACATGTACACCTGTTGCGTTAAACCAAGTCTCCCAATAGGTTACAGAATATTATTTTCGATTTTCAGGTATAAATTTTCACTGTTAAGAAAGAATAACAATAATAAGAAGAATAAGAATAATAAATCTCTACAAGTACATGATACTTATATATTATAATAAAAAGAAGCGCTAAACCACAAGGGCTATACAGCGATACTTATACAGACTTAGCTGACATCAACGACATACTATATAGAAAGCCTCTTGTTATGCAGAGCATTTCGGGCAAATTAGGTTTTGTCCCCTAAGGCCTGGCCATGGACCGGGCCACGGGGGCGTTGACCCTCGGAATGCCGTCCACACATGCGCCCCACACCAGTCAGCTAACACCCAGGTACCTATTTACTGCTAGGTGAACAATGGTAGCAGGTGTCTTTGGGAAACACGCCCCAATGTTTCCACCCGTACTGGGGTATAGAACCATAGACTTCAATGTGTGCTGGTGCGCTACCAACCAAGCTACGGGATTTTACTCTACCAGCCCCAAATAGGCGTCGTTCTTCCGGCGGCTTGTGTTTGATTTCCAATCATTTACTATATTCTGCATTCTAGGGCCATTGTTAGTATATATGGGAAGGAAAAGAACACACAAAATTTATTTATATAAAACAGTGGACAGGAGTCCGAGTAGCTCTCAAATGTTTTGTTGACTTTCCCCAAGACCAGTATCGTTCTCTTTAAAAATATTCCATTCTTTGTACTAATGTATTTCTAAAACATTGCGATTAATTCTAGAAAGCAGTCCCGGTACAAATCATCTTTTATGATGAGCTTAGCCTTATCATGCTTCATAAGATGTTCTGATAGATATCTTTTATAATGGACATTATGTATGAAATGCAATATTATTGTCAATGTGGTTTGTATATTCATTCTCTGATCCTTGTGGTTAGGTCCCTCACTGTTTTTACCACACAGATCTTGCCGCAGACTCTTGCTTTGGTATCCGAGGTGGTATTAGAGTTCCTTATGGTGAGGTATTTGATGGTGCTAGGGGAGGTGAGATACCCAGTTGGGAAGTTTTTAAGACATTATTGGCTACACTGGAGTTCAGGAATATGTCAAATTTCCTAGACGTGGGAAAATTTGGGGTTTTCAGGAATAAAGTTGATGGGTGGGAAAATGCAGTTTGGAAAAAAAAAATAATTGAAATAATTTTATTTCTCTGCAGGATGTTCCTGTCTAAAAACTGTAAGTGCCATATAAAGAAAAAAAAAGTCTACCATTCCACATTACTTTTTACTGTCCAGGTCCGAGTAAACTTGAAAAGTTAGTGAATCGCCAGTTTTGCAAATTAGGTCATCATCAAAACGCAAGTTTTCTATTGGTTTTTCTCAAGTGTAACTTTGATTGTGGATTGAATTTAAGCAGTATGATGGAAAAAAATGTTTTGTAGACTATAACCAAAATGTTATTCACGTACCTAAGCTATATGACATCTGATGGGATGGGTCAGGCGAAGCTCTTCTTAATGGAAATTTGAAGCCGATCGGGTCCTAGGCGAAATAAAGACGGAAACTTACAAGAATAAAAGGAGAAAAAAATAGGCAAAAACTTAGAAGATCCCCTTTCTGGGAAACATAATAATAATAGTAATAGTAATAATAATAACAATAATAATAATAATAATAATAATAATAATAATAATAATAATGACAGATATACTGAACAACTTCGTAAGGTTAAGCTTTGCTGTGTGTGCAATAAACTGACTTAGATCGTGTTAAACATCAACAAACCCCTTTAATTCGCCCTGACTCCCTGCGTACTTATGGCACACAAAACCCATGATTACTAAACTGCAGCAATTCCACATTTTCTTCCCAAAGGAACTTGGCTTTAATTAACTTTTTTCTGAACTTTTTTTTTTATTTACCATGGATGTCTCCGTCTTTTAAGTCATTCACGCTGACAGCAAAAGCTCACTTTAGAGCCCATGTATTAAATCCCCGACCCGGCTCACCTGCTTCCTGGAGCGACCGGTGCACGCACAGCCTGGAAGATCCAGAGATAAAGGGGTGGAGGCAGGGTCACGCACCTAGCAATAGTCTAGTTGTATGACGATCAAATAACATAGTGGCAGCACGCACGCACTGCTTCACACACACACACACACACACACACACACACACACACACACACACACACACACACACACACACACACACACACACACATTTTTGGTATATGTGAACGACATGACGGAAGGGTTAGACTCAGAAGTGTCCCTGTTTGCAGATGATGTGAAGTTAATGAGGAGAATTAAATCTGATGAGGACCAGGCAGGACTTCAAAGAGACCTGGACAGACTGGACACCTGGTCCAGCAAATGGCTTCTCGAATTTAATCCTGCCAAATGCAAAGTCATGAAGATAGGGAAAGGGCACAGAAGACCACAGACAGAGTATAGGCTAGGTGGCCAAAGACTGCAAACCTCACTCAAGGAGAAAGATCTTGGGGTGAGTATAACACCGAGCATGTCTCCGGAAGCACACATCAATCAGATAACTGCTGCAGCATATGGGCGCCTGGCAAACCTGAGAACAGCATTCCGATACCTTAGTAAGGAATCATTCAAGACACTGTACACCGTGTATGTCAGGCCCATACTGGAGTATGCAGCACCTGTTTGGAACCCGCACTTGATAAAGCACGTCAAGAAACTAGAGAAAGTACAAAGGTTTGCGACAAGGTTAGTTCCAGAGCTAAGGGGAATGTCCTATGAAGAAAGATTAAGGGAAATCGGCCTGACGACACTGGAGGACAGGAGGGTCAGGGGAGACATGATAACGACATATAAAATACTGCATGGAATAGACAAGGTGGACAAAGACAGGATGTTCCAGGGAGGGGACACAGAAACAAGAGGCCACAATTGGAAGTTGAAGACACAAATGAGTCAGAGAGATAGTAGGAAGTATTTCTTCAGTCATAGAGTTGTAAGGCAGTGGAATAGCCTAGAAAATGACGTAGTGGAGGCAGGAACCATACACAGTTTTAAGACGAGGTTTGATAAAGCTCATGGAGCGGGGAGAGAGAGGGCCCAGTAGCAACCGGTGAAGAGGCGGGGCCAGGAGCTAAGACTCGACCCCTGCAACCACAAATAGGTGAGTATACACACACACACACACACACATACAATCAGTGAAGAGGCGGGGCCAGGAGCTATGAATCGACCCTTGCAACCACAAATAGGTGAGTACAAAGTCCGTCTAGTCCAAAGGGGATCCAATCACACGCAGCTGAGGTGAGCCAACTCGAGCCTCCACCCACGATCCTTTAGCTTTGATCCGACCTACAGGTTACAGAGTTAATCTTTCAAATTACAGCTTCAAAGCTTGCATCACATGTAATACACACCGCGGCGTGTGATGCTCTATCCCGCTAGCCAACGAGACGTGACTAATGTAAACGTTAAAATAATTCACTTACGATGTTTACCTTATGTACATTTATATATTAAATGTTTAATATCAAATCTGATTTGGTGTACAGTACTAAGAAGAACAATGATAGGACAGCAGATCACTGCGTGGCAGTGATGGCAGAAGCAGTGACGGCAGAAGCAGGGGGGAGTGGTGGCAGAAGCAGCAGAAACAGTGGCAGCAGTGGCAGAGAAGTAAAAGTGGCATTTGCAGCATAAACATTGGCGGCAGAAGTTGTGGCAGTGATGGCAGGTGTAGCTGTTATGGTAAATGTGACTCTGATGGCAGAAGCTGTACAATGGCGGCAGAAGCTGTGGCAGTGACGGCAGAAGCTGTGGCAGTGACGGCAAGAAGCTGTGGCTATGACGGCAGAAGCTGTGGCTATGACGGCAGAAGCTGTGGCTGTGACGGCAGAAGCTGTGGCTGTGACGGCAGAAGCTGTGGCTGTGACGGCAGAAGCTGTGACGATAGAATATAAGGTTGTGGCAGTATTTTTTTTTTAAATAGCAGAGAAGTAAAATCCCAGAGGGGTGTTGGCCCAGGCTCCCCCAGTCATAGCACTAATACCCACAGTGCTGGTGCTGGCCCAGGCCCAGCCGCTGGTCCAGGCCCAGCCGCTGACCCAGACCCAGCCCCAGCCCCCAGCCCCAGTGCTGACCCAGACCCAGCCCACAGCCTTACTGCCAGCCCAGACTCTCCTAGGGACACTACCAAAACCACCACAAAAACAGCAAATATACAACCATCTAAAACCGTAAATATACAACCATCATTGCACAAGACCGTGGCCCACAGTACAGATGTTGGAGAGGAGTCTCCTCCTTCTTCCTCTACTGGGGAAAGTAGATGGAATCCAGGACGGGGTGGCCCTGGCTTGGATACTGAGGATTATAGTGCAGTCCCAGAACCTGCAGAAATTGACAACACACCTCCCAACAATTCTCAACCAAAGGTGAATTTGTGCAAATATTATGCTTGGGGCATCTGTAAGCATGGAATAACAGGGGAAAAAATGGGACATGCAACTTTGACCATCCCAAAAAATGTAGCGACCTCCTGTCTAAAGGAGTGTGTCGTTCTTCTTCCTGTACTTTCTTTCACCCAAAAATGTGCCACTCCTCGGTCCTCCAGAAGCAGTGTTACAACATCGAGTGCCCTGCATACCATCTAAAAGGGACCAGGAGGCACAGACCCCACAAGACAAACAGTAGCTACGACAACCCAACTCCAGGTAATTTTTTAGTGGCAGGAAACGAAAAAAGAAAATGGAAGGAAATAACAAAAATAGTCCACCACCTTGGAGCCTTGTTGGACTGGAGGCGCAGCCAGTGGCCACCCATGGCCCTCCAGAATTACAACTACTGATGCCAATAACAAAATCCCCACAACAAACACAGAATACAACCTCGTTCATATTTGCTAATATACAGGGCCTTAAGCCATCCACCAACAACAAAATACCTTTTATCAGTGGACTTCTAGAGGAGTCTAATGCAATGTTTGCAGCCTTCACAGAGACTCACACAAAAGGTCACTTTGACAGTGAAATATGGATAAGTGGTTACAACCTTTTTAGATGCGACAGAAAAAAACAGGCAACAAGGGGGGGTTGGCCTGTATGTCAAAGAGTCCCTTATCTGCACGGAGTTGCTGAACACCACAAATGAGGTAGTTGAAGTTCTATCAATAAAGATCGAGAACCAAAACCTAGTCATTGTGGTTGTATACAAGCCCCCAGATGCAACCTCACAACAGTTCAAGGAACAGCTACTGAAAATTGATTACTGTTTGGAAAACCTTCCAGCTCCATCCCCAAACATCTTACTGCTTGGTGATTTCAACCTAAGGCATACAAAATGGAAGAATGTCGCAAATAATGTTATAGCTGAAACAATCCCCGGAGGTAGCACAGATGAAAGGTCACACACACATGAGCTACTAAGTCTCTGCGAAAAACACACCTTAAGCCAGCAGATAGTGGAGCCAACAAGACTAGAAAACACACTTGACCTTATCTTCACAAATAATGAGGACCTGATAAGAGACATAAGAATATCAAAAACAACTAATTCCGATCACAATCTAATCGAAGTCCAGATGTACATGCATAGGGGTCCTGATCAGCAGAATGCATGTACCTGTGAAGGTGTCTTCACAAAATACAACTTCAACAACAAGAACATCAACTGGGACCAGGTAAACCATGTCCTAAACGAAACATGTTGGGAAGATGTCTTAAATGACATGGATCCAAACCAGTGCCTTGAAAGGATCAACTTCCTGGTAGCCGAAGCATGTTCTAGGCATATTCCCCTAAGAAAGAAGAGCAGGAGTAAACTGGAGAGAAAAAGACGCTCCCTCTACAGAAGACGATGAAGAGTCACTGAGCTCCTCAGGAGTGCTAGAATATCTGATACACGAAAGGAGGCGCTGACCAGGGAAGTGGAAAACTATCGAACTTAAGCTAAATGACTCTTACAGGAACCAGGAGAGGCAGGAGAGCTTAAAGCTATTAGTGAATGAAAGAAATTCAAAATATTTTTTCATATGCCAAAAACAAGGCAAATACCACATCTAGTATCGGACCCTTACTCAGACAGGATGGGACTTACACAGATGACAACAAGGAAATGAGTGAAATATTGAAATCCCAGTACGACTCTGTGTTTAGTGAACCACTAATCGGTCTGAGGATCGACGACCCAAATGATTTCTTCATGAATGAGCCTCAAAACTCCATAAATGTATGCCAGATTTCCGACATTACCCTAACTCCGATAGATTTCGAAAAAGCCATTGACAACATGCCTATGCACTCAGCCCCGGGCCCAGACTCGTGGAACTCTGTTTTCATTAAGAACTGCAAGAAACCCCTCTCGCGTACCCTAAGTACACTATGGAGGAGGAGCTTGGACATGGGTGAAATTCCACAGTCACTTAAAACAACGAATATAGCCCCACTCCATAAAGGTGGCAGCAAAGCATTAGCTAAGAACTATAGACCAATAGCTCTGACGTCCCACATCATAAAAATCTTTGAAAGAGTGCTAAGAAGCAGGATTGCAAATCACCTGGATTCTCAAAATCTGCACAATCCAGGGCAACATGGGTTCAGGGCAGGTCGCTCCTGCCTCTCGCAACTACTGGATCACTATGACATGGCCTTGGATGCACTGGAAGAAAATCAAAATGCAGATGTAATATACACAGACTTTGCAAAAGCATTTGACAAATGCGATCATGGCGTAATAGCCCATAAAATACGTGCTAAAGGAATAACTGGGAAAGTGGGGAGATGGATCTTCAACTTCCTAACAAATCGAACACAAAGAGTAGTGGTCAACAGAGTTAAATCGGAGGCTGCCATAGTGAAGAGCTCTGTTCCACAAGGCACAGTACTCGCCCCCATCTGATTCCTTATCCTCATATCAGACATAAACAGAGATATACACCACAGCACCGTATCATCCTTTGCGGATGATACTAGGATCTGCATGAGGCTGTCATCTGCTGAGGACGCGGTTAACCTCCAAGAAGATATAAACAAAGTTTTCCAGTGGGCAACGGTAAACAATATGATGTTCAATGAGGACAAATTCCAACTACTCCGTTATGGAAAACTGGAGGAGATAATAACTAGAACAGAGTATACTACTGACTCCGGCCATACAATAGAGTGGAAAAATAATGTAAGGGACCTGGGAGTAGTAATGTCTGAGGATCTCACTTTCAAGGATCACAACAGTGCCACGATCGCACGTGCAAAGAAAATGATAGGATGGATAATGAGAACTTTCAAAACGAGAGATGCCAAGCCCATGATGATCCTTTTCAAATCACTTGTTCTCTCTAGGCTGGAATACTGCTGTACATTAACATCTCCATTCAAAGCAGGTGAAATCGCAAATCTAGAGTGTATAGAGATCCTTTACTGCACGTATAAGTTCTGTCAAGCACCTTAACTACTGGGAACGCTTGGAAGCACTTGACTTGTACTCGTTGGAACGCAGGAGGGAGATATATATCATAATCTACACTTGGAAATCTTGGAAGGAATGGTCCCAAATCTGCACACAGAAATCACTCCCTACGAAAGTAAAAGACTGGGCAGGCGATGCAAAATGCCCCCAATAAAAAGTAGGGGCGCCATTGGTACACTAAGGGAAAACGCCATAAGTGTCCGGGGCCCAAAACTGTTCAACAGCCTCCCATCAAGCATTAGGGGAATTGCCAATAAACCCCTGGCTGCCTTCAAGAGAGAGCTGGACAGATACCTGAAGTCAGTGCCGGATCAGCCGGGCTGTGGCTCGTACGTTGGACTGCGTGCGGCCAGCAGTAACAGCCTAGTTGATCAGGCCCTGATCCATCGGGAGGCCTGGTCATGGACCGGGCCGCGGGGCCGTTGATCCCCGGAATAACCTCCAGGTAATCCAGGTAGGTCATGTGCCTCGTGGCCAATGGATAGCATTTAGGTTCGATCCAAAAAAAAAAATGGAAAATAAATCTAGTTCCTTGGAACAAGAGTCCCTCACCGGCATTAAGTCACCTCCTTTGAAAGGGGAGGAGGGTGGAGGTATGACAGTAGCAGCTGTGGCAGTAGTTGTGACAGTAGTAGTTGTGGCAGTAGTAGTTGTGGCAGTAGTAGTTGTGGCAGTAGCAGCTGTGGCAGTAGCAGCTGTGGCAGTAGCAGCTGTGGCAGTAGTAATTGGGGCAGTTGCAGTTGTGGCAGTAGTAGATGTGGCAGTAGCAGCTGTGACAGTAGTAGTTCTGGCAGTAGCAGCTGTGGCAGTAGCAGCTGTGACAGCAGCAGCAGCTAGAGCAGTAGCAGCTGTTGCTGTGGCTGCGGAACGAGTGAAGCGACAGAGGAACCTGCGACAGTTTGCGACAGTGGTCCTAGAAAACGTAGTTTTGGTGGCGGGAGCTCTGCCGGCTTAACGTTCCTCTGATGTCCCTGGAAACACAAAGCGGATGATATAACGTTAATCTTTGCTTCGTGCACGTAAACTAGCTGGTCCGTTGCAGTTTGAGATCATCAGGATGAGTATTCGTCTGTGTGTATGAGAAAGCGCACACAGACAAATGTACCATTAAAATCAATTGTGCACATTACAAATAATCATGCAGGCATGATGAAGGACAGTGAAACCTTTATGGATGTCAGCAGCCGCACCCATATGTAGTATTCAAACAATTTGAGGAAAACAAATTGCTACAAAGAGATGTAATCGTTTGACTCCAGTCGAAGTTTCAACATCTCTAGCAAGTTGTACATGAATGGTATGCACTACCGACAAGATGAAAAATTAGACATGTGCAGTATCTGGGTATCTTTATTTTTAGACGTCTCATTATCCAAATGAAGATATCCAGATGTTGCACCTGTGTTTATTTCTTCATCTCCTCTAGCAGTTTACAAATGCAGCTTGTGGAAGACACCGGCAGGTAGTTTGCTGCCTCAAGGAACATCGAAAGCTCGCTACTGTCTTATAGGAAAATAGAAAAGGCAAGTGAAAACTGAAAGAAAACAGGAGAAGAGTGCTTCAACAGCACATCCTTTCCAGGGACCGCAGAGGTAGTACGAGGGTCTAGGAATATAATTAGCTTTCCAAAATCATCGCCTTTCAGTCTCCCTCCGCCTCCGGTTCAGGATTTCACACCTATATTGGTGTGAGAATATTCCGGTGAGTTTGTTGGCCTTTCTCCGAACGTTCCGGAAGGACAATTATTGTACTGACAAATGCGGAAGGACAAGAGTGTTCTGAAGTCGATATTCCACCTGATAAGGCACGAGATGCTTGAACCGCAGGTCCACCTCTCAGTATACCATCACATCACTGTAGCTCGCCGAAGAGCAACAGAAAATGACCGCTTCCTTAAGCTCTGTTACATACGACAAATAAAGGGAAAGGGTTACTGGGCTCTTAGGCAAGATCACTGAAACCAGACCACTAGGGTAGGGTGATCCAGAATCAGAGGGTTGATGGCAAGGAAGAATGATGATTGTAATTTGGATAATGTTCACGTTATATATATTTCATGAATATTTGTGCACTATTATAATCGTAAATGCTACTTTTATTCGTGTGAGAGGTGCTGGTATTCAACATTCACTTAAGGATTAAACATTAATCAATAAAAGCGTCAGAACCCCAGTGCAAAAATATTCCCCACACTGAAGTCAAAAAAAAAGTTTTTGAGTGGTGAATAGATTTTCAATTTAATATTTCATTCATAAACAAGTGTCTATCAGCACAGACTGAAATTCAGAGCATGCCACAACACTCAAAGTGAAATTCCTTTCAGTGGAAGACAAACAAGTAGAAATATAATTGCACTAGTGGTGAGCTCTGGTGAGAAGCAAACCCCTGACCCCGGTGCTATGCTACGTTAACAGGTGTGTTACCCCGGACACCTTGGAACCCATGCGACGCCCACGACACGAGGTGCTGAGACGCGCTACCAGCCTCCAGGATGTTGCTACCACCCGCACCCACCACACCTTCACTCCCGCGCCCCCCGCAGGTAACAACCCATCTCAGGTAATAACCCATCGCAGGTAACAACCCATCTTAGGTAATAACCCATCGCAGGTAACAACCCATCTCAGGTAATAACCCATCGCAGGTACAACCCATCGCAGGTAACAACCCATCGCAGGTAACAACCCATCGCAGGTAACAACCCATCGCAGGTAACAACCCATCGCAGGTAATAACCCCTTCCCCCAGTCAGGAAACATCACCCCTCCAAGGTGACGCTAAACCTATGTCCAAAATGGGCAACACCTCCCCCCCCACTCGCAAAAATCACTTCCATCCCTGCAGGTAACACCACGCTTCTTCCCGAGGTAACAACGCCTACCCACTTCACATTTTTCCCCACACTCCTACCTTATCATTCTGGGCTGGGACTGGGCCGCGGGGGCGGTGACCCCCAGAAGTGACTAGAAGTAACCTACAGGGTCTCGTAACAGGTAATATCCTTTGCTAGTTTAGTGTGGTAGCTGGCATAAATTAGCATACTTTAGCAGAGAGATTTATCTACGTGCATACATTAATTATATATTAGTGGAACTAATTTATGCTAGGGCTAAATTGAACTCAAGTCTTAATGACCCCTCATGCAGAGTCCAAGCCTAATAAATTAACCCAGGAAGAACGAGGATCTCCTGCTACAGCTGCACAATGTTGTTTGTCAGGATCATGTGTCACAGGTTCAAATTTTGCTGGCAATTGTCACTGGGTCTATTTTTGTTAATACTGTTATTTGTCATCTATCATAGAAACAGATATTCTTCCCATATATGCAGGTAATGGCCAGTACTACTGTAAAATATCTCTCAAAATAACAAAAGCTGTACTTTCATGATTGCAATATTACAATGAAAACTAAGAGCTAAACCCACAAAGGCCATTCAGCGCTGCAGTGTAGGATGTACTAAATATGTAATATGCCAGATCAGAGACCAACGAGGGTGATACTTCTGTGATAAAAAGTATGTCTCTAACAAAAACTTAAATTTAATATTTTCAGTGGCAGTGAGAAAATGATATTTCAATTAGTTGCGCGTCACAGGCAGCCGTAAGCCTGACGTTGGGAGGCTGAAGCCGGTGAGGACACCGGCGAGCCAGATCAATTATGGTCTTAGCCCAGGTAACAAGTTGTCAGGAGGTGAGCACGAGATGGCCCAGGCTCAGACCGGCCATCACTCAGGATCTGCTACACAACAATTGCGAAAGGGGGATTTTCTTTTTCTTTTGGAGGCATTAGCAGAAAACCAGCAACGTCAGAAATTCGGCAGTGGTGATATTTTTTTATCCACGAGTTTCTTTCACCGCAGTGGAATTCCAAGGAAAATATTTTTTTTAGCTTGTGTCGACCGCTGTTCAGGTGAATGTCTGGCAGCTTCCAGCGCATTCCTGGCAGCTTCCAGCGCACTCCCACCACCCAGTAAATCCTACTCTCCGTGATGGAGTTTCTAGCTTGATGATAATCTTAAGACTGTCTCAACTCGAAGATTTTGTGATGCATATTTACAGTGACATTACTTACGCGGTCAGGCACCATGTGCACGTACATGTTGCTACATTTAGAACAGTTGTACCAATTAAAAAGTAAATAAAACATTACGAAACTCTTACATCAGTCATTGAACCCATCATTATCTGGTTAGTAGTTTCTTGCTCGTGAGTGTCAGGCTGTTTGACCCTCACTCATCGTCGGCTGCTGCCATACTTTTTGTGCCTCTTCCCATTTTTATGATATGACCCTTAAGGGTCATACAGCACCTTTAGAATGAAAGGCACTCAAGTCTAATGCAAGGAAGGATAAGGAAGCTCCAATTCCTCAGAACAAGACACCTCCTTATATTGCTGAAGGTTTGAGAATACTCTGAAATATACATCGAAAGATATTCTTCTTTCGAGACTATATACAGTGGGCATCATAAATGTACACTCCCATCAGAAAACCCTCACTACACTGTTTACCTGACAGATTCGAGAAGTGCCAGGACAACTTTTGTCTGGAAGACACAGCACCTTGACAAATTGCCAAAGAAATAAAAGAATGTGATTTTTCCATACTTTAATGACTGGCCTCGAAACTCGGGCAAAAATTTAACTGAGATCTTTTGGAAAATTATTAAACGTAAGCTTCCTGGCATGGACGTGTACTCTAAACTCAAAATCTCGAGTACTATTAAGCAGGTGTGGGAGGGTACTGACTTTCCTATCATCCATAAGCTAGCCATGTCAGTGCCTAGGAGTGCATCCAGAGGTGCATCCAGAGGAAGGGAAATTCTACGAAATACTGGTTTGGATAGGAACTATATACATTTCGGTAATATATATTTAAAACAATAGTTTATGGTGAGCGGTCTCCTTTGTCATCTGTTTATTCGCATGCTTATTTGTGATTATAAATATATGTGCATTATATATATATATATATATATATATATATATATATATATATATATATATAATATATTATATATAATATATATATATATATATATATATATATATATATATATAATTATTATTATTTTAATAAAAAAGAAGCGCTAAGCCACAAGGGCTATACAGCAATATATATATAGATATAATATAATCATGCTGAATAGGTAAACCTGGTCAATTAGCAAGAACTCATTTAAAATTTTTTTTACATTTTCTAATTAATTTTTATGTAATTAAGTTAATAATTTTGTAATTAGTTAAGAAAAACTTTAAATTTTTGTAAAAAGAACCAACTAAAAATTTTAACCTTATTTTAACAATAATTTAATTTAACCCTAACCAATAAAAAATAATTTTTTTCCCAAGTTTAGAATGATTTTTAAACAAAAAAATTGAAAATACATATTTTTTGCCTTAGTTTAGAATTGTTTTAGAAAAGCAAAATTTTTCGCAAGTTTACCTTTTCGGCAGACATACAGTTGTTATTTAAGCAATATGAAATTTTATTTCGGCATACATACAATATATATATATATTATATTTTTATTATTATCACACTGGCCGATTCCCACCAAGGCGGGGTGGCCCGAAAAGAAGAAAACTTTCACCATCATTCACTCCATCACTGTCTTGCCGGGAAGGGTGCTTTACACTACAGTTTTTAAACTGCAACATTAACACCCCTCCTTCAGAGTGCAGGCACTGTACTTCCCATCTCCAGGACTCAAGTCCGGCCTGCGGTTTCCCTGAACCCTTCATAAATGTTACTTTGCTCACACTCCAACAGCACGTCAAGTATTAAAAACCATTTGTCTCCATTCACTCCTATCAAACACGCTGACGCATGCCTGCTGGAATTTCCAAGCCCCTCGCACACAAAACTCCTTTACCCCCTCTCTCCAACCTTTCCTAGGCCGACCCCTACCCCCTTCCTTCCACTACAGACTGATACACTCTTGAAGTCATTCTGTTTCGCTCCATTCTCTCTACATGTCCGAACCACCTCAACAAACCCTTC
>NC_069413.1:45066338-45088838 GCF_026875155.1 Cherax quadricarinatus | reverse complement strand
CGTTGGATTGCGTGCAGCCAGCAGTAACAGTCTGGTTGATCAGGCTCTGATCCACCAGGAGGCCTGGTCACAGACCGGACCGCGAGGGCGTTGACCCCCGGAACTCTCTCCAGGTAAACTCCAGATAGGGGTTATATAGCGCACTGGGGGAGGAATAGGTGGCATTCAGGTTCGATCTATGGAAGAGAGCAGGTCCTTTTCCTTGGATCGAGATCCCTTCACAGGCATCAAGGAACCTTCCACAAGGGGATGGTTGTTGTTATTGTGTAATATTAATATACTTTGCATTATTCAAGGAATATATCTGTGAATCCATAAGACACAAAATCTGAAAACAAATATATATTTTTAAGAAAATTAATTTTGTTTGACCGCTGTGGCTATTATACTTATATTTATGGGAAACACTAAACCCTTAGGGGTCATACAACGCACAGGCCTAGCTATAAATTATGTCCCAGTGGGAGTTCCTTGTCATCCTTGATAATATTAATTTAGTCCTTCCAGCAGATGTTACGCTCTTCCAAAATATTATTTCCTTGTAAGTTTCATGGAAGTCTGACTGCAGCAGAATAATAAACGATAAACAACAAAGAAATTTATTTACCGAGATGGGTATGTTTGGTCAGCGGGCCACCAGCAGCAACAGCCTGGTTGACCACGACCTTCCACGACCTTCAACCAACACTGTTGGCAGCACGACCTTCAGCCAACACTGTCGGCACCAAGACCTTCAACCAACACTGTTGGCAGGATGACCTTGAACCAACACTGTTGGCAGCATGACCTTGAACCAACACTGTTGGCACCAAGACCTTCAACCAACACTGTTGGCAGGATGACCTGAACCACACTGTTGGCAGCATGACCTTAAACAACACTATTGGGCACCAAGACCTTCAACCAACATGTTGGCAGCACGACCTTCACCAACACTGTTGGCAACACAGCCTTCAACCAACATGTTGGCAACCACGACCTTCAACCAACACTGTTGGCAGCATGACCTTCAACCAACACTGTTGGCAGCACGACCTTCAACCACACTGTTGGCAGCATGACCTTCAACCAACACACTGTTGCAACACGACCTTCAACCAACACTGTTGGCAGCATGACCTTCAACCAACACTGTTGGCAACACGACCTTCAACCAACACTGTTGGCAGCATGACCTTCAACCAACACTGTTGGCAGCACGACCTTCAACCAACACTGTTGGCAGCACGACCTTCAACCAACACTGTTGGCAGCATGACCTTCAACCAACACTGTCGGCACCAAGACCTTCAACCAACACTGTTGGCAGCATAACCTTCAACCAACACTGTTGGAATTGCGTGCTCAGAGCAACACCATTGACAACTTCAACATATAACATATTCAAGATGATTCTGACGAGAGTATTATTTTCAAGGCGAGAACCTCTTTCAAGGATATTATACCTTATATCACTCTAGGTCACCACGTCCAGATTATCGACACTCCCAAATTTACGAGAACTGTCTGTCAGTTCCTTAAATCCAAGTTAATCGTAGTGAGACATTTCGGATGGCAGAGGATGTTCAGAATGACGATGGAATAAGGAAGGAACTGTCATCCGTGGGGAAACGACGACAAGCTTCATTTAAGAAAACACATGATGGAGCAGACTAAGTTATTATTAAGAGAACGTTTTACTCAGTGTAGAATTTTATCAAGTTATCTGAGTAAAGCTCTACCCAGAGCGAAATGTTGTCCCAAAACAAAAAGACTGTTATGCAACTTGTGTTTTTTCTTCACTAATGTCTGTAGTATCATATATGAATTCAAACTTCTTGCTTTTATTAGGTTAAAAGATTTCGTCTTTAAAGCCAATTATTTTTAAGGCCGCAATCACCTGTACATTAACATCAAGAATACTTTAGTCCCTATAGATGACATTAATCTCTCGGTGGTATATAAACTGAGAGAAACGTACCTTGTGTTTGGGGATAGGTGTGTGTGTGTGTGTGTGTGTGTGTGTGTGTGTGTGTGATTGCAGGGGTCAATTCACAGCTCCGGGCCCAGCCTCTTCCCTGGTCGCTACTAGGTCCACTCTCTCCCTGCTCCATGAGCTTTATCGTATCTCTTCTTAAAGCTATGTATGGATCTTGACTCCACTACATTACTCTCCAGATTGTTCCACTTCCTGACAACTCTATGACTGAAGAAATACTTCTTAACATTTCTTTGATTCATCTGAGTCTTCAACTTTCAGTTATGACCCCCTTGTTGCTGTGTCCCATCTCTGAAACCTCCTGTCCCTGTCCACCTTGTAAATTCCTCTCAGTACTTTATATGTTGTTATCCTGTCGCGCCCCCCATTTCTCATGTCCTCCAATGTTGTCAGGTCGATTTCCCTTAACCTCTCCTCGTAGGCCATACCCCTTAGCTCTGGGACGAGTCTTGTTGCAAACCTTTGCACTTTCTCTAATTTTTTTCACGTGCTTCACTAGGTGTGGGTTCCAAACTGGTGCTGCATGCTCCAACATGGGCATGACGTACACGGTGTACAGAGTCTTGAACGATTCCTCACTGAGGTGTTGGAACGGTATTCTTAGGTTTGTCAGACGCCCATATGGTGCACCAGTTATTTGGTTGATGTGTCTCAAAAAATATGCTCGGTATAATACTCACCCCAAGATCCTTTTCCTTGAGTGAGATTTGCAGTCTTTGCCCCCCTAACCTGTATTCTGTCTGCGGTCTTGTTTGCCCTTCCCCACTCTTAATGATTTTGCACTTGCTGAAGCTAAACTCCAGGAGCCAGTTTCTGGATCAGGCTTGCAGCCTGTTCAGATCCCTATGTATTCATGCCTGATCTTCATCCGATTGAATTCTCCTTATTAGCTTCACATCGTCTGCAATCACTTCTGAGTCTATCCCTTCCGTCATGTCATTCACATACACGAGAAACAGCACCTGCCCTACGACTGACCCCGTGTGACCTCACTCTTCACAAGCGCCCACTCTGATACCTCGTCACGTACCATGACTCATTCTCGCCTTCCTATCAGATATTCTCTGATCCACTGCAGTGCTTTTCCCGTTATACCTTCCTGATCCTCTAGCTTTTGTACTAATCTCTTGTAGGAAACTGTGTCGAAAGTCTTCTTATAGTCTAAGAAAAAGCAATCTACTCACCCCTCTCTCTCTTGTTTTACTTCCGCCACTTTGTTGTAAAACTCTAGTAGGTTTGTGACACAGGATTTTCCTTCCCTGAAACCGTGCAGGTTGTTGTGTATAAGCTCATTCCTTCCTTGGTGCTCCACCTTTCTTCTGATAATCTTCATGACTTTGCATACTGTGCATGTCAGTGACACTGGTCTGTAATTTAATGCTGCATGTCTGTCTCCTTTCTTAAAAATTGGGACTATATTTGCTGTTTTTCACACTACAGGTAGTCGCCCTGTTTCGATAGATGTGTCATTACGATTTCGTGACTCAAGATGTGTTGAAGACTGTGAACTCCCCTCCTTCCTTCCTCAGCCTGATTACCTGGTCTATGACTGTTGTTTTCCTCCTGATGTTGATGTACAACAACTTCGGGTGTATGTGTGTGTGTGTGTGTGTGTGTGTTAGTTATGTTATCAAGTGCCTTTCACCCAGGTCGGGGAGCGGACAGACGGAAGCAAGGAAGATTTGAAGCTGATTTTACCACGAAACTCTCGAAGCAGTTGGACCTTGTGGCTAAGGGACAACAGCAGCAGCAACAACAGCAGCAGCAAACTCAACGGGAACAACAGAGACAACAGCAAGACAAGAAACCAAGTGTGAGAGGACCCAAACCCAAGCTCAAAGCTCAGGTATGCAGTCGTAAGTGACATCATTTACGAATGATCTTAAGTGGCATTAATGACAATCTGTTTCAATTGACATCATGTGATATCAATGATAGTGTATCTTAAAATCGATCAGCCTGTGCTTTTTATGCCTAAATCTTTTTAAATAACTTTTTCTTTGTAATAAAGTAATAAATACAGTAAATTGCCGATGAGCTGACATATAAAATTCCCGTGTTCGTGTTACGGAAATCCTAAAATACCTGTAGCTCATTTTGCATTTTTAACTTCCATGCCATCTGTTTAAGTACTTTAAATATTGTCATCTCGTTGCTCATTCCCGTTATCCCCGGTACTAATCTCGTTGAAAATCTCTGCACTCCCTTTGGTTTCTATACCTCCTTTATCACGTGTGGGCTCTATACTGCATCTCTGTCTATTTTTCCATCGTGTCGATATTTTATACCATTTATCTCCATATATACGAGGGGAGAAATACACCTCTCCGTGTATATATACTGTGCTAAGCTTGAGAACCCCAGTGGAAATACGTCAGACTAATTTTTTTGATTATCACAGATTAATCTAAAAATTTTCCCACCAATATATGCCTAAAATCATTGTTTGTTTATTGTAATTATTGTACAACTAAATGATAATCTTTAAAATCATAAGTAAAAGTAATGGAAATGGTGCTTATTATAGCTTAGCGTATGTTTACATAAGATTTTTTGCACCACAAACTATTAAGACACCGCTTATATCTTAGTAACAGAAAATGGTAAATAATAAAGAAAATTGTTTTATTATATTTGCCACAGACTAAACTGCTCGAATTGTTTTTCAAAATAACTTTGTTGTTCACTTAGAATAATACATTGTCTTACATAGAGTGACATTTCCATTGGGGTCTTTGTAATACGTATTTACTGTATTAGACTGATTTTTAGATATAGTAAAAATAAGTCATGATTATGTCTAAAAACAAAATAGAATACATCGAATGCATAAATATTAGCTAGAATAAAAAATAAATAAAATAAAAATAGCTAAATTAAATACGCGAAAATGAATAACATGAATATTAATAAAAATGAATAAAAATGAAATCAATTAGATATAACAGTTACGCTTCTTTCATTAAACATTTTTAGTTCTCTTTCTAAACTGGTTTTTTTACAAAGACTGGCCTTGTCATGACCAGACAGCTACTGTTTATACTACAATATTGCGTTCACTTTCCCTAGTACCATACTGGCTTTAATTCCTAACCTAGAAGATATTCTGGACACTGGTAATAAGTAAATTTGTATATATGAGTGAACTTCGGCTTCCCTTACCCTATATGCCACATTAATTAAGCAATCCCAGTAGTTATAGTACATCCTGGCTTACACGTTTTCTTGGGCCCAGGTCCAGGATGAATCTCATCATTTTATTTTGGATAATTTGTAGCCCGTTTCTCAGTTTTTTGTTTGAGGAGAGTAGCACTGTATGGTCCAGTGGGTTAAAGCGTCGTTAATTTTCGCTCACCATGAGGCGGGCTAAAACAAGACAGGTTCGATCCCCCATCTAGTCGCAGTGTTGTTATTGACTGAATACCAATTGTTTATGGTTACAATACTATGTATACTGCTTGTGGAGGCTAGTACACCAAACAGGGATTAGAATGAAATTAGCTCTGAGGCACCCACACCATAGTATGTCCTCGGATCACGGTACAACACCTAGCTCTGCTGGGTGCGGATTCTTGTAGGGATGTATGTTCAGTGGGTTAGAAAAGTCGTGAATTTTGCTCATCTGGGGCGGCATTAAAACAACAAGGTTCGATCCCAGCTGTCTCAGTGGGTTGATATAATATTGTAATATTTATTATATATAATATATATAAATATAAGTATATAACAACACCACTGAGACTAGCTGGGGATGAACTGTATATATATATATATATATATATATATATATATATATATATATATATATATATATATATATATATATATATATATATATATATATCATTCATTCAACAATTTCACCATCACTCATACATAATCACTGTCTTTGCAGAGGCGCTAAGATACGACAGTTTAGACGTCCCTCCAAACTGCCAATATCCTAAACCCATTTTTTAAAGTGCAGATATTATACTTCCCATTTCCAGGACTCAAGCCTGGCTAAACAGTTTCCCTGAATCCCTTCACAAAATATTACCCTTCTCACACTCCAACAGCTTGTCAGGTCGCAAAAACCATTTGTCTCCATTCACTCCTATCTAACATGCTCACGCACGCTTGTTGGAAGTTCAAGCCCCTCGCCCACAAAACCTCCTTCACCCCATCCCTCCAACCTTTTCCGGGACGACCCCTACCCCGCCTTTTCTCTCCAACAGGTTTATACGCTTTCAAGGTCATTCTACTTTGTTTCATTCTCTCTAAATGACCAAACCACCTCAACAGCCCCTCTTCAGCCCTCTAACTAATGCTTTTAGTAACTCCACACCTCCTAATTTCCACACTACGAATTCTCTTCATAATATTTACACCACACATTGGCCTTAGACACGACATCTCCACTGTGCGGGTACCACTATACTCTCGTATATTCCCTCCACAGATACCTCAACGCACCACTCACTTTTTTTCTTTCATCAATTCATGGGACTTGCAATGTGAACAGACTGATGTTGTAGTGGCCAGGCTTAGGCTTGGTTACAAGTACTTCTGGCAGTTTGGGAGACACACAGATGATGATCAAACTAAATGTAAGTTATGTGATTAGGCATATGGTCACTGTCTTGAACACTATGTGCTTATTGAGGAATACAGAGATAGACAGTATAATAAGTTATGTGACATGTCAAGGTATCTTATTAATGAAAATAAGATACCAGATATACTAAGCAAATTTCCTAAATTTGCTTAGTATATCTTAGTATATCCTAAATTTGATTGTAACAGATAAGTGAACTATAGACATGTAGATATAAATCCATATCTACTCTTGTTAACCCTTTGGGGCCTAGTTCCTAGGCCTTTTGTGTATCCATATGCTCTTGCGCTACCGTCCACAGGATGGATATGGGGTGCACAATAAACTAGCCACTTCGGTGGCAAAATCTAATCTATGGTTAACCTCATCCTTCATAAACCGTCCGCTGACAAGTCAACTCCCTCCCTCCAATGTGATATCCAATTTTTCTTTAAATCATTTGATACCTGAGCAATATAACATCAGTAGTATGGAAGTAGTCGTGGGGGTTCATTTAGGTATGGGTGCTCATGTGCGATCATCCTAGGATAGCCCAAAAGACATGCAGTGACCTATTGAGGTCCTAACCTTTCTAGGTACAGCAGTACAAGGTATACATACTAGTTGATTGCAACATGGTGATTGCAACTAATTTAGTGGTTTCCTGAATGAGGCTGTTAGTAATAGTATAATGATAATAATGATATTAGCGGATGATAGTGGATAAAAATAATAGTAATGGTGTTAAAAATCAGGCATTACCTAGTTGTTATAAGAAAAGCCTGAATAGGTTAATTTACACAGGCATATTAATTGACACTGAGAGTATTTCCTGAACATTCTGGAACGTTCTGCGACACCGGTTGGCAAAATAAGAGATTTATTCCCTCTTTTTCATTAGTTGGACGATGTTCACATTGGTTGCTTTCTGTATGTAAATGATCCACTATTGTACTGTAACTTCTTACGTCACATAACTTGTTCCCAGCGGTTAGAAACTTAGGGCTGGCTATTAACTATGTCCCAGTTATTTTACTGCATATCTGCAAACTGTGGGGTCTACTCCACCCTACCCCATATGGGGTGAGGCGTGGGGGGACAGGTGTATGGGTGGCATTCCTCTTCCCTCCCTCAGAGGCTGGTGCCACCGCGCTACCATACTCTGAAAAAACTTCTCCTATTTCTCTTGTTGATGCCCTTGCAACATTGTATAGCTCCTGATGACGCACTGAGAAGTGTGAAAGTACTTGAGCTAAAGATTTCCCCCTCCCCCGTGGCTTGTCTTGCATGCATATATATATATATTATATATATATATATATATATATATATATATATATTATATTATATATATATATATATATATATAAATCCACAGCAGGATTCGAACCTGAATGCTCGGTATCAAAGTACAGAGTACTTTCGCCACTCAGCCAGAGTGGCGAAAGTACTGTGTTCTATGATACAGAGTGTGCAGGTTCGAATCCTGCTGTGGGCTTAGAGATAATATTTGTTACAAGTTTGCCCGTTTGCGATTTGTTAAGGATATAAATGTGTGTGTGTGTGTGTGTGTGTGTGTGTGTGTGTGTGTGTGTGTGTGTGTGCGTTCACCTAGTTGTACTTACCTAGTTGTGGTTGCAGGGGTCGATTTGCAGCTCCTGGAATCGCCTCTTCACTGGTTGCTACTAGGTCACTCTCCCTACTCCATGAGCTTGATCATACATGTGTGTGTGTACTCACCTAATTGTGGTTGCAGGGGTCGAGACTCAGCTCCTGACCCCGCCTCTTCACTGAATACTACTAGGTCCTCTCTCTCCCTGCTCCATGAGCTTTATCATACCTCGTCTTAAAGCATGTATGGTTCCTGCCTCCACTATATCACTCGCCAGACTGTTCCATTTCATGACCACTCTATGACTGAAGAGATACTTCCTAACATCCCTGTGACCCACCTGAGTCTTCAGCTTCCTAGAGTGACCCCTTGTTTCCGTGTCCCCTCTCTGGAACATCCTGTCTCCTTCCACCTTGTATATTCCACGCAGTATTTTGTATGTCGTTATCATGTCTCCCCTAACCCTCTTGTCCTCCAGTGTCGCCAGGCCGATTTCCCTCAACCTTTCTTCGTAAGACATTCCCCTTAGCTTTGGAACTAACCTTGTTGCAAACTTTTGTACCTTCTCTAATTTCTTAACGTGCTTGCCCCGGTGTGGGTTCCAAACTGGTGCTGCATACTTTAGTATGGGCCTGGTGTACACGGTGTACAGTGTCTTGAAAGATTCCTTAGTTAGGTATCGGAACGCTAATCTCAGGTTTGCCAGGCGCCCATATGCTGCAGCAGTTATCTGCTTGATGTGTGCTTCTGGAGACGTGCTCGGTGTTATACTCACCCCAAGATCTTTCTCCTTGAGCGAGGTTTGCAGTCTTTGGCCACCTAGCCTATACTCTGTCTGTAGTCTTCTTTGCTCTTTTCCGATCTTCATGACTTCGGAATTACCGGGGTTGAATTCGAGAAGGCAGGTGCTGGACCACGTGTCCAGCCTGTCTAGGTCTCTATGAAGTCGTGCCTGATCCTCATCTAATTTAATTCTTTTCATTAACTTCACATCATCTGCGAACAGGGACACCTCTGAGTCTATCCCTTTCATTATGTCATTCACATATACCAAAAATAACACTGATCCTTGGACCGACCCCTGTGGGACCCTGCTCGTCACAGGTGCCCGCTGTGATACCTCATCACGTACCATGACTCGTTGTTGCCTTCCTGTCAGGTATTCTCTGATCCATTGCAGTGCCCTTCCCGTTACACACGCCTGATTCTCTAGTTTCTGCACTAATCTCGTGTGAGAAACTGTGTCGAAGGCCTTCTTGTAGTCCAAGAAAATGCAATCAACGCACCCCTCTCTCTCTCGTGTATTACTTCTGTTACTTTATCATAAAACTCCAGAAGGTTTGTGACACAGGATTTGCCTTCCTTGAATCTGTGCTGGTTGTCCTTTATAATCTTGTTTCGTTCCAGGTGTTCCACCACTCTCCTGATAATCTTCTCCATGACTTTGCATACTATACACGTCAGTGACACTGGTCTGTAATTTAGTGCCTCTTTTCTGTCTCCTTTTTTAAAAATGGGAACTACATTTGCCCAGTTTCAAGGGATGTGTTGAAGATTGTGATTAGTAGCACGCACAGCATTTCTGTTCCCTCTCTAAGGACCCATGGGGAGATGTTGCAGGGTCACATTGCCTTTGAGGTTTCAAGGTCACTTAGCAGCTTCTTCACCTCCTCCTCAGATGTGTGTATGTCATCCAACACTTGGTGTGTTCCTTGTTGGTGTCACCCTCTGTCCTGTCTCCCCAGAGTCCTTCCTGTCTCCACTGTAAATACTTCCTTAAATCTCATGTTGAACTTCTCGCATACCTTTCTTGTGAGCTCCCCACCTTCTTTCCTCAGCCTGATCACCTAGTCTTTGACTGTTGTCTTTCTCCTAATGTGGCTATACATCAGTCTCGGGTCAGACTTGACTTTCGATGCTATGTCGTTATCGTACTGTCGCTGGGCCTTCTTCTTTTCTGTGCATATTCGCTTCTGGCTCTTCGACTGATCTCCTTATTTTCCTGGGTCCTTTGCCTTCTGTACATTTTCCATTCTCTGGTGCACTTAGTTTTTGCCTTCCTACACCTTCGGGTAAACAAAGGACTCGCTTTGGTCTTCCCATTATTTCTGTTGCCCTTGGGAACAAACCTTTCCTCTGCCTCCTTCCCTTTTGTTGTTACATATTCCATCATTTCATTTACTGACTTTCCATCCAGTTCTCTGTCCTACTGAACCTCCTGCAGGAAGTTCCTCATACTTGTGTAGTCCCCCCTTTTATAATTTGGCTTTTCCCATTCAACTCCTGTTACCCTCTCCACTTGTAACTCTACTATGTAATCAAAACTCAGAACCACGTGATCACTAGCTCCAAGGGGCCTCTCATGTGTGATGTCCTCAATGTATGAACTGCTCAGGGTAAACACAAGGTCCAGTCTTGCTTGTTCATCCTCCCCTCTCTCTCTGGTAGTGTCCCTGACGTGTTGATGCATGAGGTTTCCCAGTACCACATCCATCATCTTGGCTCTCCATGCTTCAGGACCCCCATGAGGCTCAAGGTTTTCCCAATCAATCTCCTTGTGGTTCAATTCACCCATAACCATTGACTTTGCTCTGCACGAGTGAGCTTTTCTTGCCATCTCAGCCAGTGTGTCCACCATCGCTCTGTTGTTGTCTTCATATTCCTCTCTTGGCCTCCTGCAGTTCTGTGGTGGGTTATACATCACTGCAATGACTACTATATGTTCCCCAGACTGAATTGTACCTACTATGTAGTTCCTTTCTCAAATCTGGTCCATGCCTTCCATTTCCTCAAAACCCCATCGGTTTTTTATGAGCAGTGCAACCGCTCCTCCCCCTCTTCTCCTTCTATCTTTCCTCAGGATCTGATATCCCAGTGGGAAGACTGCATCTGTTACTGCCCCAGTGAGTTTCGTTTCTGTGACTGCTATGATGTCTGGCGACATCTCATTGATTCTTTCATGCCACTCCTCATGTTTATTCGTTATTCCATCCACGTTCGTGTGCCACACCTTCAGCTTCTTATCTATCATGGTGGTCCTGGGAGAATATTGGGGTTGGGCGAGCGGGAGCCCTGGAGGGGGCCTATGGGGGTCTGCGGTGTGGGTGGGGTTTGTGATGGGGGGTGAAGGCAGAGTGCCCAAAGGGGGCTGCTGTAAGGTTATGGTTTAAATTGTTCTGTTGCGTTGGGGCTGTCGCAGTGTGGGTAGGGTTTGTGATGAGGGGGTGGGGGCAGAGTGTAATAGGAGGATGCTGTAGGGATGGGGCTTGATGTGGGGGTGGGGGCAGGGGGAACAGTGTGTGGGTTTTTGTTTAGACTGTTCAGTTGCTTTGGGGTTGTCATGGTTGGAGTCCTTCTGCAGATGTTTCTGTAGGGCGTGTTTGCCCTTCCGCCTGAGTCTGGGTTCTCTCATCTTCATCATTGCATCTCGCTCCTCCTTTCATCTCTGTACCCTCTTTCTCAGTGTCGTCCTTTTTTCTTGTGTTCTCTCGCGATCGAGGTACACTCTACTGATTCTTCCTTGAAAATTACTTTCACAGGCCATTTCCTTTCGCTCACAGACCACCCAATTCTCCGAAAATTTGTAATCTGGGTCATGTCGCCCTCACCTATTGCTTTCATGATACACTCAATTGCTTTCTTCTCCCCTTGTTTTTTTTTAATCGTAGGTTTCCCCTTCGACTTCCTGGAGCCCGTAGACAAACATTGACCTCTCCCTTTCCTCCTCCCACTGTGTCTTCCTTTGCATCCTCTGAGATGTTTTAGTTCCTTCCATTGAAACGTTCCTGCCTTCAATCCCTGCCCTTGCTGAAGCCCCTATGCTCAGTGGACTGTTTTTCCTGCTCAGCTGTTCCTTGCACTGCAGTTATCTGTTAGAGTCTCTGCATATGGCATAGCTCCTTCATTGTCTTCAGGCCTCTCATTTGATCTTAGTGTGCTTCTCGTCTTTTCCTGGGCCACTACAGTCCCCTTGTCTGTGACTGATATAGAAGTTCCTGATGTCATGTCTGTACTGTCATTTGTCTCTCTAATCTGTTTCAGGCTTTTTAGTTCCTCTTCTAAGCACTGTATCTTATCTTCTGCTGCGCGTGTATGCGTGTGTGTGTGTGTGTACTCACCTAATTGTGGTTGCAGGGGTCGAGACTCAGCTCCTGGCCCCGCCTCTTCACTGATCGCTACTGGGTCCTCTCTCTCTCTCTGCTTCCTGAGCTTTGTCATCCCTCTTCTTAAAACTATGTATGGTTCCTGCCTCCACTACTTCACTTGCTAGGCTATTCCACTTGCTGACAACTCTATGACTGAAGAAATACTTCCTAACGTCCCTGTGACTCGTCTGAGTCTTCAGCTTCCAGTTGTGACCCCTTGTCCCTGTGTCCCCTCTCTGGAACATCCTATCTCTGTCCACCTTGTCTATTCCCCGCAGTATCTTGTATATCGTTATCATGTCTCCCTGACCCTTCTGTCCTCCAGTGTCGTCAGTCCGATTTCCCTTAACCTTTCCTCGTACGACATTCCCTTGAGCTCTGGGACTAGCCTTGTGCAAACCTTTGTACTTCTCTAACTTCTTGACGTGCTTGACCAGGTGTGGGTTCCAGACTGGTGCTGCATACTCCAGTATGGGCCTAACATACACAGTGTACAGTGTCTTGAACGATTCCTTATTAAGGTATCGGAACGCTATTCTCAGGTTTGCCAGGCGCCCGTATGCTGCAGCAGTTATTTGGTTGATGTGTGCCTCCGGTGATGTGCTCGGTGTTATGGTCACCCCAAGGTCTTTCTCCCTGAGTGAGGTCTGTAGTCTTTGTCCACCTAGCCTATACTCTGTCTGCAGTCTTCTTTGCCCCTCCCCAATCTTCATGACTTTGCATTTGGCTGGATTGAATTCGAGAAGCCAGTTTCTGGACCACATGTCCAGCCTGTCCAGGTCTCTTTGCAGTCCTGCCTCATCCTCGTCCGATTTAATTCTTGTCATCAACTTCACGTCATCTGCGAACAGGGACACTTCAGAGTCTATTCCTTCCATCATGTTGTTCACATATATCAAAAATAGCACTGGTCCTAGAACTGACCCCTGTGGGACCCCGCTCGTAACAGGCGCCCACTGTGATACCTCTTCACGTACCATGACTCGTTGCTGCCTCCCTGTCAGGTATTCCCTTATCCATTGCAGTGCCCTCCCTTTTACATACGCCTGATCTTCCAGCTTCGGGCCAATAATCGGGTTTTGGGGGAACTGTGTAAAAGGGCCCTTTCCCTGCAGTCTAGGAAAACCCCAATTTCTACCCCCCCCTCTTCTCGTGTCAATTGGCTTTACCTTGTCAAAAAACCCCGGGGAGGTTTGTGATAAGATTTGCCTTCCGTAAACCCCTGCGGGTTTTTTTCATTTATAATTTTGTTCCTTTCCAGGTGTTCGACCACTCTCCCCCTTAAAATCTTCTCCATGGCTTTCCCACCCCAATACAGTCAGGGGCCCACGGGTTTCTGAGTTTAGGGGCCTCGTTTCTGTTTCCTTTTTAAATATGGGGACTACATTAGTGTCTTACATTTTCAGGTAGTTCCCCGTTTCAAGGGAAAGGGGTTTTTTGAAAAATTGGTGGGTGAGGTTTTTCCCACAGCATCTCTGCCCCTTTTTTCTAAGGACCCAGGGGGGAGATTTTGTCCAAACCCCAAACCCCTTTTGAGGTGTCAAGGTCATTTAAAGGAGCTTCTTCCCCTTTCCTCCTCAGTTTTTCTTTATGTCATCCAACATTTTGTTGGTTTTTTCCCCTTTTGGGGTTTTTCCCCTTCTATGCTGTTTCCCAGAGCCCTTCCTGTCTCTACGGGTAAAAATTTCCCTTAAAAATCCCCTGTTCAGTCCTCAAATCCCTCCTGATCTTTTTCTTGTGGTTCTCCCTTCGCCCTTTTAATTGTCACCTGGTTTTTGATGTTGTCTTCCTCCTGATGTTTTTTTTCTCTAACTTCTCCTGATGTGGCAAATAAACGTTTCGGGTCAGTCTTTTTCTCGAGCTATGTCATTTTCATACTGTCATTGGGCCCCCCTCCTTCCCTGTGCGTACTCTTTTCCTGGCTCTGCGGACTACCCCAATTTTCGTGTGTTCTCTCCCTTCTTTTACTTTTTCCATTCTCAATTGCTTTTTTGGTTTTTGCCTCCTTAAACCGTCGGGAAAAACCAGGGGTGTTCTGGTCTTCCCGTTTTTTTTACTGTTGCCCTTGGGAATAAACCTTTCCACTGCCTCCTTGCATTTTGTTGTTACATATTCCTTTCATTTCTTTTTCGGGGCCTTTCCTCCCAGTTCTCTTTTCCCAAATTGGCCCCCCCCGGGCGGAAGTTCTTCACCCTTTTGTATTTCCCGTTTTTTATATCGGCTTTTCCATTCAACCCCCCGTTATTCTCTCCACTGCAGCTTACTATGTATTTTAAAAGGCAAAAACCACGTGGTTACTAGCCCCTGGGGGGAACTCTCAAAACTTGATGCCCTTAAATGTCTGAGTGCCCAGGGTAAAACACAAGGTAAATCTTGGGGTTTCATCCTCCCCTCTCACTCTGGTAGTGCCCTTAACATGTTGGTGCTTTGGGGTTTTTCCGGGAAACCACGTCCAACATCCGGGCTCCCCATGTTTCGGGCCCCCCTTTGTGGCCCCAGGTTTTCCCAGACAATCCCCTTTGTGGTTGAAACCCCCCTTTAACCCAGAAAATTTTTGCTCTGTGGAGTGAGCTCTTTTCCCACCTCAGCAAGTGTTTTTCACCATTGCTTGTTGCTCTTTTCATATTCCTCTTTTTCCCTCCTGCAGTTCTGTGGTGGATTTTACATAATCCCAATGACCATTTTGTTTTCCCCAGACTAAAGGTCCCTCAGGGTAGTCTCTTTTTCCGCCCATCTATGCCTTCCATTATTCGAATTTCTATCTGTTTTTTCCCCCAGCAGAGCAACCCCACCCCCCCCCTGCCCCTTCTATCTTTCCTAATGTTTGGGTTTTCCCGGGGGGGAAAAGTTTGGGCTTTGCTATTGTCTCTGTGATTTTTTGTTTCTGAAAAACTGCTATGATGTCGGGGGGATTTCTCTTTGATTCTTTTTCCCAAATTCCCTCATGTTTTTTCTTTTAAATCCATCTGCATTTTTTTTACCAAACCTTAAACTTCTGTTCAAATTAGGTAATGGGGTTGCGGGGGGGGGAAAAACAGAGGGATCGGTGTGTGAGGGTTTGGTTTGGTTGTTCATTTTCCCTTTGGGGGGGTCGTGGCTGGAGTCCTTCTCCCAGGTTTTTTGGGGGGGGTGGTTTGTCCTTCCATTTGATCCTGGGTTATTCTGTCTCCTTTTTCATTTCCTCCCTTTCCCCTTTCTTTTTTTGAACTCTCCTTTCATTTGTCTTCCTTTCGCCCTGTGTTCTGTCTCGATCGAGGTACAAAATCCGGAATCCTGCTTGCCTCTCAGCCGTGCTTTCTCCCGCTTGGATCATGGTTCGGGTTTATTCTGCCTTGAAAATTACTTTGAGGGCCGATTCCCCTTTTTTTTGTGAACCTCCCAAATTTTCCCAAAAAATTTTCCCCCCTGGGTCATGCCCCTGCCTATCACCCCCCTTTATGATATCTTCAATCGTTTTTTCTCCTCCTGCTTTCTTTCATCATAAGTTTCCCTTTAGCTTCGTTAGCCCATAGACAAACAGGATCTCTCCCCTTCCCCCCTCCCAAATGTGACTCCCTTGCATTCCCCTTTAAAGGGGTTTTAGTTCCTTCCGGGAGTGTTCCCCTTTAGTCCCCTTTCCCCGTTATGGCCCCCTTTCTTCTTGGTTTGTTTCCCTTTCCCGTCACCTGTTTCCCGGCCCCCCCGGTATCTGGTAAGGTCCTTCACATGTCCTAGTTCCTTCAATTTTCTTTTTAAAACCCCTCATTCTGTCCTAGTGTGGTCCCTGTCTTTGTTTTTTGGGCCCCCTGTGGGGGGTTTTCAGGGGCCTTTCAATTTTAAAAGTTTAGTTTTCCCTGTTCCTTCAGACCGTTGTCGGGGTTTTATGTAGCCCTTGCCGATGCTAATTCTGTAAAAATCTTTGTCTCTGTGCTGTTTCAGATGTCTAGCTCCTTTCTAACCCTCTATCTTGATTTCTGCTCTTGTAGCCTGTTGCTTACACTGGGATTCTGCTGCTAACCTCTCCCTTTCCCTCTTTTTTCAGTCATCTAGTCTCCCTTCCCCCGTCTTCCCCCCTTTTTTTGGGGCTCTACCCCCCATTCCTCCCCTCCCCGTTTTTTTCTTGGAAAACCCCCCGTCCTCACCTGGTTCTAGGTTCCCCCATTGCCCACAGAAGGGGGGGGGTGGTTTGGGGGAGGGGAAAAAGATGGTTAGGGGGGAGAGGGGTTGGGGTGGTTGTGGGGAAAAGGGGGGGGAAAGGTTATTGGAGGGGTTTGAGATAGTTGGGGGGGGGGGTTTGATGGTTTGAGGGAAAGAGGGGATGGATGATTATGGGGGGGGGGGAGGAAAGGGTTTTTGGAGGGAGGGGGGTAGTTGGGGGGGTTTTAGACGGTTTTGGGGGGGGGTTTTGGTGGTTTGGGGGAGGGGTAAAGGGGGTAAGGGGGAGGTGGGTTAGGGGGAAGGGGGGGGGAGGTGGTTAGGGGAGGGGGGGGGTACGTGTTTGTGTCAAAAGGGTTTTTGTCAAATGGTGGGGGGGGTGTCTGGGGGTGTGTGGGGTGTGGGTGTGTACCACCATTTGTGGTTGCAGGGGGCGAGACCCCGCTCCTTGTGTGTGGGTGTGTGTGTGTTGTGTGGGTGTGTACTCCCCCATTTGTTTGGGTTTCGGGGTCAGACAAAGCTCCTTGGTTTTTGTTGTTGTGTGTGTTTTGTGTGTGTGTGTGTGTGTGTTGTGTGTGGGGTGTGTGTTGTGTGTGTGTGGGTTTTGTGGGTGTGGTGGGGGGGGTGGTGTGTGTGTGGGGTGTGTGTGTGTGGTGTGGGGTGTGGTGTGTTGTGTGGGTGTGTGTGTGTGTGTGTGTGTTGTGTGTTTTTTTGGGTGGTGTTTTGGGGTGGTGTGTGTGTGGGGGTTCGTGTGGGTTTTGTTTGGTTTTGTGTGTGTGTGTGGGGTGGTGTATGTGTGGGGTGTGTGTGTGGGTGGTGTGTGTGTGGTGTGTGTGTGTGGTGTGTGTGTGGTGGTGTGTGGGGTGGGGGTTTTGTGAGTGTGGTGTGGGTTTGTGGTGTGTGTGTGTGGTGTGTTTTGTGTGGTGTGTATGTGTGTGTGGTTTTGTGTGGGGTGGGGTGTTGTGGTGTTATATTTGTGTGTGTGTGTGTGTGTGTGGGTGCGTGTGTGTGTGTGTGTGTGTTTTTGTGTGTTTTGTGTGTGTGGGGTGAGTGTCTACCCTTTGGGTGTTGTGTGTTGGTGTGAGAGAAAGGGGGGTTTGGGGGGGGAGGTGGTTTTGGTTGAAAAAATTTCCCTGTGTAGGGAAAAAAAATTTGTCTCATTTTTCCCTTTTCCCCTTTTGCTACTCTCTCCACTTATTTGGCCCCTTTTGGATTTACATATTTTAAATTGTTGCTGGTTATTATCATTTTCCTTGTTCACATTGAGAGGGGAAACTTCCTAGTTTCCCTAAGTATTCTTACTGCTAATAAACTACCGGTAGAAACACTGCCTGTGTGCGTGTGTGCATGTGTGTGTGTGTGTGTGGTGTGTGTGTGTGTGTGAGAGTGTTTGTGGGGTTTGTAATGACTGGCTGAAAACTTCTTGTGCCCCGGGACACAACCCTCCTGGGACTTGACCCTAGCACCATCTTACAATGTTCCCCTTAAAATCTTGTCCCACCTACCTTCTCACACTCGTCAACACTATATTCTCTATGTCTATGCTATTTCTATTCTAAATTCTGGTAATGCTTGCAGGAGTGAGTGACCAGTATCAAACAGTTTGCAAGGCCACCAGGGCTGTCAACATGCAAACACAAATAGGCGAATAAAACTTGCGCTGCAATGGTGCGGTGACAGTTGCCAGCTGCTGATGACGAAGTCGTCGTATGTGGGCCTTAAATCCCTATTTTGGAGATCCTTCACCCATGATGTTTATAACAATATTTTCTCATCCCATCCCGCTTCCTCACGCAATTTCACTCTTCACTGATGATAGTATACACTTCACATTATATACACTTCACTTTATATGTTTTAATGGCACACAACTTGTCGTGACGTCACTTCTTCGGCCCTACTGCTGCCAATGTGGCAACAGCGCCTAAGACCCCCAACGGTTTGCGCTTTGAAATATTATGATTTTCAGCTTTTCCTCTCACTTTCTTTAACTAATAACTTTAATTATCACTCGTAGTATTGTTCACTGACGTTCCACTACCACTGATTACTGCTAGCTGTTATTGCACGCCTTACAACGCTAAGGATTCGGAGCCCTTGTTCCCCACGTCTCCCACCCCACGGACCCACGTGTGTGTGGGGTGTGTGTGTGTGTTATACTCACCTGTTGTACTCACCTAGTTGGGGTTTTGCAGGGGGTCGAATCCAAGCTCCTGGCCCGCCTTTTTCACTGGTCGCTACTAGGTCACTCTCCCTAAACCCGTGAGCTTTTATCATCCCTCTGCTTAAAGCTATGTATGGATCCTGCCTCCACTACATCGCTTCCCAAACTATTCCACTTATTGACTACTCTGTGGCTGAGAAAATACTGCCTAACATCCCTGTGATTCATCTGTGTCTTCAACTTCCAACTGTGGCCCCTTGTTACTGTGTCAATCTCAGGAACACCCTGTCTTTGTCCACCTTGTCAATTCCTCTCGGCATTTTGTATGTCGTTATCATGTCCCCCCATATCTCTCCTGTCCTCCAGTGTCGTCAGGTTGATTTCCTTAACCCCTCGTAGGACATACCTCTTAGCTCTGGGACAGTCTTGTTGTAACCTTTGCACTTTCTCTAGTTTCTTTACATTTCTTGGCTAGGTGTGGGTTCCAATGGTGCGGCATACTCCAAAATGGGCTTAACGTTTCACGGTGTAAGGGTCCGAACGATTCCTTAGTAAGGTGTCGGAATGCTGTTCTGAGGTTTGCTAGGCGCCCATATGCTGCAGCCGTTATTTAGTTGATGTGCGCTTCAGGAGATGTGCCTGGTGTTATACCCACCTCAAGATATTTTTCTTTGAGTGAGGTTTGTAGTCTCTGGCCCCCGAGACTGTACTCCGTCTGCGGTCTTCTTTGTCCTTCCCCAATCTTCATGACTTTACACTTGGTGAGATTGAACTCCAGGAGCCAATTGCTGGACCAGGTCTGCAGCCTGTCCAGATCCCTTTGTAGTTCTGCCTGGTCTTCGATCGAGTGAATTCTTCTCATCAACTTCACGTCATCTGCAAACAGGGACACCTCAGTGTGTGTGTGTGTGTGTGTGTGTGTGTTTTGTGTGTGTGTATTTTGTGTGTAAGCTGACTGATTTATGTATACGTGCATGTGCATGGAAGTAGATCGACCTTCAGGAAGGAGGGGTGGCCGGGTTGTTTAGGTCCAATAACGCTCTAATAACTTGTGTGAACACAGCCTCTCTGGCCAGACGGGATACCATGCTCCGCTCTATAATAAACATGCATTACTTTTTCTTGCCCTTTCCACTATTGTTGCATTGCTTCGCTCTAAAGGAAGTTAAAGCTGAACTTACTATTTCCAAGTGTATAACTGTTAATACATCCTCAGTGGTGTGAAGGGCGGGGCATTTTCAGCACTAAGCAACTGTGCACGGAACTTCTCATTTATGACCAAGTGTGAATAAACGATTTTCCATCAGTTCACAGGTGTGGCGGCTTCTGACAGGAGCCGCTACAGCCGCTCAAGATACAATATAATTTAGTGTTCATAATTTCAAATATATATATAATGGAGATTAACCAGTTGTGTGTTTCGTGATAGAAGAAGCACTGGTCAGGGAGTACACACGAGCAGTACTCTCAACATTTCAAAAAGTGAAAGAACAAAAACTAGCACCAGTAGCACCAAAGATAAAGTTATATTAAAGGGGCCAAGAACCAGAAGAATCAGTTTAGGGGAAGACAAATGCGGAAACAAAATACGAAAACCATAAGGGTAAATCGAGACGTATGTCCAGGGTTCGGAACAGGAAAGGGTCAAAGGGACACGTTATTTTGAGCCTGAACAAGAGAAGCCGTCACGTGATCAGGTACTCGACTCATTCCTGTCTGGATCCCACAAAAATTCGACGAGTAGTTAGGCGTCCAGGTCTTCTTATCTACTGCCATAGATCTGCCCTTATCAACGCCAGGTTGAAGAAGAGGGCGTCCAGAAGATGTGGAACACATGTTATGTCTTACAAACTGATCTTACCACCAAAGATAGATATGAACAAATGCAATATCTTCAGAAGGCAGCATAACCGGAAACCACACGGCGTGAAAGTAGGAGCATAGCAAACATGAAGGAGTTGGAAAATTTTATAAATTCAAGTCATCTAGAAGATAATATTAAAAGAAAGGTACTGAAAAGTGTCAGGGAACAGCCTGGGAAGGTGCTGCAGAGAGAGGCAAGTAATATGAGCGACATAGCCAGTAATAATTTTGCATTGCAAGGCACAGTTGGTGAGTACTTTCAACCAATGCCTCTTAGCAAATGGAAAATAGTGCTAAATAAAAAGTTCAAAAGAGAAACTGATAAAGCAAAAGAGCATATAACTGTTGTTAATGAATTTGGCCAGGAAAATGAAGAAAGACCCCAGTCGCCTCACACTGAGAAGCTACCCTCTGCAATCAAAGTACAAAAAACTAAAGAACAGGTACTGAGTCTTCAATGGGAGACAGACCAATCTACGGTGGTAGAGAGTAAACCCCCGATAAATAAGACAACGTCGTGGTATTTTCCGGTTCTACCGAGCCGCTCTGCCAGAGCCTCATTGTGGCGAGATAAGACTGCACCGAGCAGACTTCATGATCATCATCTACACCAGTCTCTGTATAATTTTGAAATCCTTGCCCAGAAGTTGATAATTCACCAAAGACCTTCTGTACTGAAAAATACGAATACAACAAGTTGTGTTGCTCCCGGAGAACCTAGGACTCATCATCGTAATTTACCAAACTTTGATCCTTTATGCCAAGGCAATAAAGCTCACACTTATCGTTCTAAAGCTTTTAATTTTCCCCAGAGAACCACTGCTACCAATCAATCACACAATATCCAGCAAGGAATTGGTGAGTTAGCTGTTGCTAACCCAGGTCTGCAAGAAGACACCACTCCTGATGCAGTTAACCTTTCAGAACTTTTACAGTCTGACCAACAACACGAAATTAGAATTGATGAAACACTAATATCGTCCAATGGTCTTTCACAGGTGTGCAAAACGAAGTCTTCAGTATCTTGCCTGAAAAATATAGATGCAGATAATCACAAAGGTCCATCAGATACATTACACACACACAGGACGAGGCGCTCATTGCCGATTTTGGATAATGCTAGCGAAGATACATCTTGTGGAAAAACTGCAGCAGCATCTTCACAGTACACTAGAGCGGTGAGCGAGACCTGTGATGGTAACGTCCGGTCATCGCCACTGAGTGTAACAGAGATGCGGACTCGCTGGAAATTAATCGAATTTCTTAAAAGAAAAGGACAGGTTAAAACATATGAATCATCAGAAGACACTACAGATACTGACGAGGCAACAGTGCCGCACACCAAGAGAAACACAAGGCTAAAAAAGAAAAGTAGCCTCAAAAAAGAAACAGCCAAAAGATCCATACAAAAAGATGATATTTATAGTAGTGAACTGAAAAAGTCTGATTTCTTAGGAAGTGAAATCTTAGCTGAGTTGTTGAAACTACAAATTCCAAAAATGAAGCAAAAAGTAGGTTTTACTGAAGGATGCTCGAAAGTTACGAAAAAGAAGAAAAAGAAAAGACAAGACTCCCAGAAAAGTGCTGAGGAGAGCAAAAGACTCAAAGAACAACTGCTGGTGTCCCTCAGCAGCAATACACCTTTCTGGTATGAGGTTACATCTCGCCTCAAGACTGTCTCCTCACATCCACAGGCAAAGTCGACCGAGGATCTCTCACCCGCACTCTTAGCCAGTAAAAATAAAAAGATCAAAGCAGCCTCCCAAAGTTCAAAGAGTTTCTCAGAGATTGTGTCTGTCACAGAGGCCCCTGAAGACCCCGAAAGCAATGAACCATCCACCCAGTTGCCACCTCTCGTTAAAAGAGACGGGCCTTCTAAATTCGTGGCTGCAGTCTCTGCTCTCATGACCGCCGAAAGGAATTACTACAGCTTACTTCCTCCTCTCAGGTCGAACTGGTCCGAGGCACTAGAAGATTTATTCCCTTCAATGTTACAGGTGCAGTGCGTTAGAGTTGCGGTCCTTAAAC
>NC_069413.1:45056338-45061338 GCF_026875155.1 Cherax quadricarinatus | reverse complement strand
AGGCTGAGATGTTGGACTTATAGGATACAGAGGTATCTTTCTAGGATCTCGCATCTGATACATACACTTTTCTGTGTAGCATTCATGCAAGACATTTGCAGACATTTAACAAATAAATTATGTTAGCTTGTTTTTTTTTAAACACCACTGTTCGAAAATGATGAAATGATGACTATCCACAAGTAATTCGTTGATGGATATTCACAAGTAATTCATTGATGAATATTCACAATTAATTAAGGAATTTTGTCAATAATTCATTGATAAACACTCTTCATCACTTATTTACTACTGATAGGGTAGCCGAGTTTGATTAAAACAGTTTAAGCGAAATTTCTCACTGTGGTCATTACCTTGCTCAGGAAAGCGAGGACTCAGGTCTGGGCGGAGATAAGCAGCAGCCAGCCAAACGTCGCCCACGTCGGGGAGGCAAGAAGAAAGGAGACGAAGGAGGACTGGATGACCCAGGCCAGACTGCGGTAAGTTCATCATGTATATTATCATTATTATTATAATTACAGGGAAACGCCAAATCTGTAGGGATATATTGCGTTTAAGGTAAGCTTGAGGCAATTATATTCGGTACAAAGAAGGAAAGCGCAGGTTCAATTTTTTATCAAAATTCCCCTGGTAGCTTAAGGAGAATAACAAACAGAAATATTTAAAATAATAAAATGAGTTAACTGTTTTCAGACAGAGCATTGCATATTATTTTGTCTCTTCTTATTTTTATATTCAAATAATCTTGCTTGCAAATATGCAAAACTAATAAATTCTGAGATACGTGTCAGGTGTCAACGGTTGGTGACAGCCGTGTGGGATCTTCGCGAAGATCAGGCAGCTCCTACTCTTCCAAGCCTACATCAGCACGGTCCTCCAAGTCGTCTTTGTCTCATCGCAGGCTTCATGATCCTCTCTCCTATGATCCCAAGGTAACTCACATACATAGTCTTAATATTTACTTTTTCTTACACGAGCCTAAAATACATGATTGTCATTCTAGACGACAGCTTCCCATCTGATATAGATACATGAATCTCATTTGGCTCCTAGATTAAATATTCTTATTCAGCTTCTATGGTAATAGTCGTTTACCTCGCATATGATTCTGAAGTACAAAACTACCATGAATACCCCTGAGGTATACTTTTTATAAACTTACATGACCCCATTGCATAACACAGGAATATATAATATTAAACTTAATTTTTCGTTAACACCGAAGGCATATCTCCAAACCAGTCTTTCCAAACTCGTCACAGATGAGTTTGGAAAGATTGGTACTTAACCTTTATGAATAATTATTGGGCATTTCTTGAACTTGTTTTTATATTTCAGGTTTAACATTGTATTCAACAGATATTCAACAAGCGTAACACAGAAATTCCTAATTTTATCTCCTTACTTAGTAATCTTCTGGCTGCATTAAACTTGCAGTATCACATCCACAATTAGGTTTTCGTGTCATTTCCTCAAGTGTATGCACTCATTATGCTTATTTTGCTAAAGAGTTTAATGTTATCATCTTTATAGGTATTCATTAAACTATTTTTTCATACTTAAGCAATTTCTGGGAGCCAGTAATCCTCCCGAAGACGGGTCAGAGCTGGTGCGACTACAAGAGACGCTGGGCGGCGGGGCGGCACTCACTGATGCAGAAGTGTTTTGGTTCAATCTTCCCCGCAGTCCTTCGCATCGCGCTGCCGTATTTACACTTCCAGTTCAGATCACACGACTCCTGGGTAAGTGTTGTGTGATCTGTACGTTAAAGAGAATGATAAGGAATCTTTGGTGTAAAGCGGTGTTTAGAAGTCATTTGATCCGACCTTGAGTGCTTGAGGCGTACATGCTCACGATAAAATAATGATGGGTCCGTGGTTGCAATGGAGAGAAAAGGTTGGGGTATTAAGCTGTAAAGGAGTGGTAAGGTCTGCATAGCGTTCATAAACATGAAGAAGGGATTGGGGCACCTGTTAATGTTAAAAGAAAAAAAGTTCAGGAGCCCATAAAAATACGCAAGTCTCGAGGTAACCGAGCGGTTCAAGAAGTTATTCTTCATTGTTATGTTATGTTGACCTGTCAGTGAGTGGGAGAGAAAGCAGAGTAGTCCGTGTCTCAGAGTATGTATAGCGTTCGTGACTGTGAAGTATATAAGAATCTACAGTAGTGAAAGTCTGTTGAAGCCTTTTTATCAAATGTTGACAGCTGTAGAATAAAGCAAATTTACATAAGATAACACGGTGCCATGATGATTTTGTTACCTGACTAGTATACATTTTATGCGATAATACTCAGTATCAGTGTTGTATAAAAAGGTCTATAAAAGCTTAACTTTTCGTTTAGGAATGCATCACGAGATGTCTTTCACAAAGTTAGATGTATCATGAAAGTACTGGTCGGCAGGTATGACCCCCATTGACTACCTGAAGCAGTACATGAAACTGAGAACTTCGCGGCGCCAGCTCTACTCTATGATTTTCACCAGACACCGCGACCTCGAGGTAAGTACATCGTGATTTTTAAGCCGGACTTGCTGCGACGTACATCTGTACATTTTATGTGTTTTAATGTTTATTAGTTATTACTGTTAGGTTTGTGTTATGGTAGCAAGTGGCCTGTCATTGATTCTCACCTGGATATAATGATCAGGTCCTTTGTTGGAATAACCAATACTTTTTTCTTTATTATTTACCATTTTTATAGTACTGTATAACAAATTCAGTATTAGTTTGTAATTCTGAATGAGCCGGAGGAAGGTGCCGTCGCACATTGGATTAACAAGTGTGGGAGAGGCTTAACTCTTTCAGCCTTAATCCCGGCTGTAAAATCAGAATACCGAGAAGTTTCCGAGGTTTGCCACAAGATTAGTCCTGAAGCTGAAAAAATTTGAGCTTTGAAAAAATATTAAAAGAACTGAACCTAAGTACCTCAGAAGATAGAACGACTAGGTGAGACATGATTACTAAGGAAAAAAATATCGAATGATTTAGCAGGGTGGGTGGAAATAAACAGAAGTGTCAGGCAAAGAGGTGGGGGAAAAGGGGTGGTATAGCAGCAAGTTAAATTACAGATGAGACCCAAAGATATTAAGAAATGCTTCTTCGTTCTCGGGGTGGTAAGCAAGTGTAACTAGCTGGATAAACAAATAGTAGAAGCAAACTCTGTACATGGCTTCAAGAGTAGGTGTGATAGCGTCCATTTGGGGCCCAATGCCCAAAGGCCCAATGCTGACGAGATAAAATCATAACATACAAACTGTGCAGGGGCTGGGATAGGTTGGAAAATAATAATCTCTTTACCAGAGATACAAAAACACAGCGTATAGAGAAATGACATACTACAACGAACCACAGGGGTATAAAATATTTCATCAGCGTTGTGTAAGGTGTACAGTACTTGTCGGCTGTAGAGGGGTAAGGGAGGGCACTGGAACTGAGATTTTGCCACCGCAAACACAACTGAATGAATGTACAATGCACTGAGGCGATGGTGACTTCCTTAGAGCATCCGGGTGGAGAGGTTGCTGGTTAGCGACTTCGGGGCAGCGCTAGGAGACGCTCTGGGAGGAACACTGACGGAGGCGCAGCTGGGTAGGCTGGCGGGGCTCACTCCGCTCCCGGACCTCGCCATGGACAGAGAATTCTTCGTCCTCGTCTCTGCCTTCGCTGAGAGACTCTTCTGCTACGGTGAGTCTTCTCTCTTGCATGGAATCTGTTTCTTATCTCACCCACAGCACTTCATACTCACGGGTAGAGCTTCTCTCTCAGGTGTAGAACTTCTCACACACGTGTAGCAGTTCCCACACACACACATTCAGAGCTTCCCATTAACTGCTGAGCTTCTTACGTGTAAAGTTTCTCATAGACGTTCAGTTTCTTAGTCACGTGCAGTGTGTCTCTCTCCAAAGTATTGCTTCTGTTTCACGTGTTAAGGAGGTGCTTTTAAGTCGGTGAAGATCTCTTGATCCAAAAAAATTGAGCTACCTACCATTTTCTTGGATTAATCTTGATTGCCCCCTATTATCAGTTCCCTTCAGCGTCCCTTGTTAATATAATCGCCACGTGAAGAGCTTTTAACACTCGTTCAGAAATTTAATTCGCATGAACAATTTCTCACTCACTTGTGGGTATCTTTCATGTGTAAGGCATTTATTCATTCATTTATAGAGCTTCTTAGCAGTCATATGTACAGTTCTCCCACGTGTAAAGCTTTCCACATGCAGACCTCACTCAGGTGAAGATCATCTCACCAGTAGAAATTCTCAATCACGTGTAGAGCTCAGGTGTAGAGTCACTGATGTAATAAGCCTCTCACTCATGTAGGGCTTCTCACGTGTAGAGCTTTCTCTACAACCATGTCATTGTGCTCCTCCGTAAACAGCTTCCTTTCGTCACATTAACTAAATGTTTGTTTCTAATTTCCCTTCAACCCTTTAACTCCCCCATTCCTTTTCTAACTCCCCAACCCACTTCCTTCCCCAACCCTACACCTCCTCTCCTCCACATTAAATGTAACCCCAACAACGTCCCTCCTCGTCCCGTTCAATGAAACATTACATTGTACGTTTGGCAGCTCGTTAGTTATCTTTCCTCTCAACCTTAAGCACAGCGTTGTTGTTATACAATTTTAAGTTGATTTCCTTATAAAGAACATAAAGGCACAATGTCGTGACTAGAACAATACAAAATTAACCCACACATAGGAGAAAGAAAGTTCATGACTACGTTTGGGTCCGCCTTGGACCATTAACTCGTCACACTAACACACGAAGGAAAGGGAGCCAGTATATATACGAGAGGACAGAGACGGGACAAAGGAGGAAGCAAGAAGGAAGTAGAGATAATAGTGGTAGAGTTAATGCTGGTAGTAGTAGTAGTATTGGTAGCAATGGGTAGTGGGAGTAGTGAAAGTGGAACAAGAGACAATGCAACAGTACAACAAAACTGGGGACTGAGAAGATTCCAACCTCGCAAAGCGAAAGTCCCAACTCAGTGTCAGTG
>NC_069413.1:45041338-45051338 GCF_026875155.1 Cherax quadricarinatus | reverse complement strand
CCATCTTTAATTAAAGGCAGGCTGAAGAGGTATTCTCTTGCTATCTACTTGATGACTACTGTGTGTGGAAATGTGAAAGTGCAGTCAAGATTCTAAGCTAAATATTATTTTGGCGACTCTTCTCTAACAGTGACTGCTTCAATAAAGTTTAGTTAGTTTAACATCTTTATTATGTACCCCATCATACTCAACCTGTGGGTGGTAGTCAAAGGATTACAGAGGTACATAATGGGTCCAGGGACAGGGCCCCAAAGTTTTGATAGATGAACAAGTTACAAAGGTGATGAACTCCAGATAGATCTGGTCACAGTCATGATCAAGTTACAAAGGTAATGAATCATCCACACGTCTATACATGGTTACAGTCATAAACAAATTACAAAGTAATGAGCAATTCACACGTCCACACCCGGGCACAACAATGTTGGCAGTGATTCCTTCAGTAACATTAGCAGTGATTGCTTCAACACTCCGCTAGCAGTGACTGCGTCAAAATATGCATTCAGTGGCATTTAGACTCCTGTGTATATTATTAGCATTGCTATAATGATGGGGAAGCGTTAAACCTGATGGGGCTATACAACACCTGGAGAACTGAGATACAATCAGATGTCGTCCGACCGAGGGGGGCTAGCTCCAATTTCTCGGATCAAGAGCCCTTTACCATCATCAAGTCACCTCTTCTGAAGGAAGATCAAACAAGTGACCCACAAAAGTGCTGCAGAATTTAAGTTTATTCTTATGAATAAATGAATTTAAAATATAAATATGAGTATATGTTATGATTGAAATGCTTTTAAAAGTGCCCATTTCTGCAGTACTTACAGAAACATCATATTAACAATACATGGTGAAGGGAGTTGATATCAGTATGTTAATGAACAAAAGCATGTTAGCAGGTTGGATGGTAATGGCATTTTTGCCTTTTATTTCACTGTAGTAATGAGTTACATTAAATTTTTTTTAGCAGTGAATTACCTTCACGAGTTCGGTGCTTCTCGTGAATATTATCTTTAGCTCCTTCACTCAGTTTCCCTAAACTAAGCCTAACTGTATCAAAATATTAGAGTGAGATGAAGCCTAATATGGCCAAAAAACCGACTGTGTACTTTCCATTATGTTTAGAAGTGACTCCTGAATATGTGGATTAGCACCCGGTAAAATAGTTCCTGAAATAATCTTTGTTCATCTGTTTGAATGAGACGATGTAAGTCGATCGTTAAGACTGCAAGAAACACTGAGAATATTGCTTCAAAATTTAAATATAAAAGACACTGCAAATTTTTATTCATTCATAACAAGTCGCTGATTAGGCTAAGAAAATTGTTTGGTATCCATACATAACGGAGAGACCCCAAGGCGGTTTTTGAGAGGAACTGATGCTCATATATAGTCCTGGGTGTGCGACAACACGTTAAGCCCAACCCAACGTTTTGATGCAAGTTTGTTTTTCTGTAACCTCAAGAGATACTGCAGCAAGAGTAGTGCTTTTTCACATAGTGGGTCATACGGTCTATATTCAAAATTCCCTTTACGAGTTTAAAGTTGAAGTCTTTTGCTAAAAAATTGCTTCTCTTCCAAAACTGTCTTTAATGAAGACAAATTGAATATATGACACAAATTTGACCAGCAATCATTTACGTTAAAATTTTGAGGGAAAGTTTTGGAGTCGACATTTTTTCCCAGTGAATCACTTATTAATGACAGAAAAGACATTGTTGCCTGAAATAGCCTCTATTGATTATGCATGTTTGAAGAGAAATTTATAAATACGAATGAAGGAGGTGAGAAAGTTCTCAACTCGAGTTTTCAGATCATTATGGGTCATTGCTGTGGACATCATTAAAGCAGTTACTGAGGATGATGTAAAACAGCCAAATGAATAACAAGATACTACTAAATGGTTGTAATTATAACCATAATTTTTAAAGGAGTGGACCGGTAAGCCAGCGGAAGGCCTCAGTCAGATGATCATAGGTTCCAACGGCGGGTCATCATATGACTAAGACCCGCATCATGAAACACTTTATCTGACGAACCTTATCTAACCTAACTTAACCTTTACTGAAACAACGTTGAGCCTGAAGACCAAACTTTTTCAGGCTTACAAAGAAGATATGGTAAGAATAGGAATCTATAACTGATAGTGTCGAAGAGTCATAAGATGCGATCCTAATAATGTTAGGTGAGGAGGGCGGTGTGCTTAGGAGCTTCTGAGCCAGTGGTCCGCCAACTGGAACCTTTCCTGGTTCTGAGAGATAGTGTCTGTGGCATGAATGAGAGCCGATTTCAAGCATTCTTTTCTGTTTCTTACTTTAATGAATAACAAAGCTCAATCTGACCAATACATGTCGCGTGAATCAGTCACAGCATAAAATACAGCAACGCCTGTGTTTCATATCGTAACACGGCGTCACATCACATGGACTGGGCCAGGGCCAGCATGGTTACCCATGAAAATTATAGGTAACAAGAAAATGCCCTGATTCTGCTCTCATTCATAAGACAAACACCTTCGCCAAGAACCGGGGAGGTTTCCAATTAGCGGGACGCCTAGCTCACGTGTTCCTCAACTCCTGACCTGACATACTCAAGTTCACACTCAGACTCCTCTCACCTTTTCTCCCAACTGTACATGTACTTACACAAAACAATTAATAGGCTTCCTTTTCAGAATTACACAAAAAGACAGTAGTCCTTCCTAGGATGGCTACTGTGAATCTCTAATATAATAACTGAGGAATTGAGCACCACCATGGAATCATCAGTTCGTCAACCATATATATACATTTTAGAAACTCCAGAGATTTTACCTGTTGAGTAGGAAAAAACTGTAAGGTAATAAATATATTGTTGCAGACTCAGCACAGCTCAGTAACAAATGCATCAGAATAGATCAATAACAAATGCATCACATGCAGTGTAGCTTAGCAACAAATGGATAACAGGCATAACTTGGTTCAGTAACAAATACATCAGACACTGCATAGCTCAGTAACAAATACATCAATGACAGCATAGCAATTCATAGGCTTATAACAGGTAAGCAACTTAACGAGACATTAGTGCGTAGTCAGCTGTCCTACTGTGCATCCAATTATTAGTTAATGGTAGCCTGGTCAGACTATCACAGTGCATTAGCATACTTTGGAGTGTCTGACTCTCTCGCCATCCATTCATTAACCTTCTCACCTCTCCCTTCTGTCCTCCCTTCTATCATCTCTTCTTCCCCACCCATCTTCGTTTACATTATCCTTCTTCCCCATTGCTATATAGCTTTATGGTAAATCTACGTTTTGCAGCAGATGCTGCTACACACAAAACCTGAGGAGGTGGTTTGCAGAAAAAGTTAAGAGATGATATAGTTAGTTTAAAAGAATGATTCAATAAATGACTGACATATTTCAACACTGATAAAGAAAAGCTGATGAGACTGGGAAAACATAAGAACATAAGAACATAAGAAAGGAGGAACACTGCAGGAGGCCTGCTGGCCCATACTAGGCAGGTCCTTTACAATTCATCCCACTAACAAAACATTTGCCCAACCCAATTTTCAATGCCACCCAAGAAATAAGCTCTGATGTGAAAGTCCCACTCAAATCCAACCCCTCCCACTCATGTACTTATCCAACCTAGATTTGAAACTACCCAAAGTCCTAGCCTCAATAACCCAACTAGGTAGACTGTTCCACTCATCAACTACCCTATTTCCAAACCAATACTTTCCTATGTCCTTTCTAAATCTAAACTTATCTAATTTAAATCCATTACTGCGGGTTCTCTCTTGGAGAGACATCCTCAAGACCTTATTAATATCCCCTTTATTAATACCTATCTTCCACTTATACACTTCGATCAGGTCTCCCTCATTCTTCGTCTAACAAGTGAATGTAACTTAAGAGTCTTCAATCTTTCTTCATAAGGAAGATTTCTAATGCTATGTATTAATTTAGTCATCCTACGCTGAATGTTTTCTAACGAATTTATGTCCATTTTGTAATACGGAGACCAGAACTGAGCTGCATAATCTAGGTGAGGCCTTACTAATGATGTATAAAGCTGCAGTATGACCTCTGGACTTCTGTTGCTTACACTTCTTGATATAAATCCCAGTAATCTATTTGCCTTATTACGTACGCTTAGGCATTGCTGTCTTGTTTAAGGTTGCTGCTCACCATAACCCCCAAGTCCTTTTCGCAATCTGTATGGCTAAGTTCTACATCATTTAACTTATAAGTACTAGGGTTATGGGGTACTCCCAAGCTTCAGAACCTTGCATTTATCTACATTGAACTGCATCTGCCACTTTTCTGACCAAGAATAGAGTTTGTTTAAATCCTCCTGAAGTTCCATAACATCTACGTTTGAATCAATTATCCTACCTATCTTTGTGTCATCGGCGAATTTGCTCATATCACTAGTAATTCCCTCATCAAGATCATTGATATATATTATAAACAACAACGGGCCCAAGACTGATCCCTGTGGAACGCCACTTGTTACAGATCCCCACTCGGATTTAACCCCATTTATGGACACTCTCTGCTTCCTGTCAGTGAGCCATGACTCGATCCACGAGAGCACTTTTCCCCCAATGCCATGAGCTGCCACTTTCTTTAACAGTCTATGGTGCGGAACTCTATCAAAAGCCTTACTAAAATCTAAGTAAATAATATCAAATTCTTTATTGTGGTCAACAGCCTCAAAAGCTTTACTGAATGGAGACAGTTGTTCTGTGTCAACTGTCACAAACGAAAAATAACCTCACTGTAAACACGACGAACATACAGCTGTATGGCCATAATAAAACAGGATAGCGTCAGTGAACATATGGATTTCCGTCATTAGCGTCGGCAAGGCCTACTACAAGCCGGAGTCCACCACCTAGACGAGAGCAGTGTCAACAGTGCTACCTGGCTATTCCGAGGCATAAAGAGCTTGTCTTCTGAACACGAATACATGCGCATGTACTTGTAGGTATATATATTTTACTATTGATATTCATAAGTACTTGAGTGCAAATAGATGATTACACGCATATATACGCAGGTACGTACGTGAGAGATTACACATACACACATACATGCACCACACACACACACACACGCACACACACACACACACACACACACACACACACACACACACACACACACACACACACACACACACACACACACACACACAGAGGGTACAGAGACGCAAGGAGGAATGAGAGGCAATGATGAAGATGAGCAGGACCCCAACGCAACTGAGCAACCCGATCCACAACCCACTCATTGTTCCCTCTTCCAGCAACACCCACATCACAAACCTCATCCCCACAGCTGTCCCTTATGGGCATTCTGACCCCACCCCCATCATCACAAACCCCACCTACACCACAGCCCCCCATAGGCCCCCACCAAGGCTCCCGCTCCCCCAACCCCAATATTCATGCAGGACCACAGTGATAGAAAAGAAGCTGAAAGTTTGGTACACGAACGCGGACGGAATAAAGAATAAACATGAGGAGTGGCACGAAAGAATCAGTGAGAAATCCCCAGACATCATAGCAGTCACAGAAACAAAACTCGCTGAGACAATAACAGACCCAATCTTCCCATCGGGATATCAGATCCTGAGAAAAGATAGAAGGAGTAGAGGGGGAGGAGGAGTTGCACTGCTCATAAGAAACCGATGGGGATTTGAGAAAATGGAAGGCATGGACGTGATTGGAGAAAGAGACTACATAGTAGGTACAATTCAGTCTGGGGAACACAAAGTAGCCATTGGAGTGATGTATAACCCACCACAGAACTGCAGGAGGCCAAGAGAGGAGTACGAAGAAAACAACAGGGCGATGGTGGACACACTGGCTGAGGTGGCAAGAAGAGCTCACTCGAGCAGAGCAAAGTTACTGGCAATGGGCGATTTCAATCACAGGGAGATCGACTGGGAAAACCTGGAGCCACATGGGGATCCTGAAACATGGAGAGCCAAGATGATGGATGTGGTACTTGAAAACCTCATGCATCAACATGTCAGGGACACTACCAGAGAGAGAGGGGGGAGGATGAGCCAGCAAGACTGGATCTTGTGTTCACCCTGAGCAGTTCGGACATTGAGGACATCACTTACGAGAGGCCCCTTGGAACTAGCGATCACGTGGTTCTGAGTTTTGATTATATAGTAGAGTTACAAGTGGAGAAGGAAACAGGAACTGAATGGGAAAAGCCAAACTGCAAAAGGGGGGACAACACAGGTATGAGGAACTTCCTGAAGGAGGTTCAGTGGGACAGAGACCTGGTAGGAAAATCAGTAAACGAGATGATGGAATATGTAGCAACAAAGTGCGAGGAGGCAGAGAAAAGGTTTGTTCCCAAGGGAAACAGAAATAATAGGAAGACCAAAGCGAGTCCTTGGTTTACCCGAAGATGTAGGAAGGCAAAAACTAAGTGCACCAAAGAATGGAAAAGGTACAGGAGGCAAAGGACCCAGGAAAATAAGGAGATTAGTAGAAGAGCCAGAAACGAGTACACACAGATAAGGAGGGAGGCCCAGCGTAAGTACGAGAACCACATAGCATAGAAAGTCAAGTCTGACCCGAAACTGCTGTATAGCCACATTAGGAGGAAGACAACAGTCAAAGACCAGGTGATAAGGCTGAGGAAAGAAGGTGGAGAACTCACAAGAAACGATCAAGAGGTATGTGAGGAGCTCAACATGAGATTTAAGGAAGTATTTACAGTGGAGGCAGGAAGACCTCTCGGGGGACAGACCAGATGGGGACACCAGCAAGGAATATACCAATAAGTGTTGGATGACATACATACCGATGAGGAGGAGGTGAAGAAACTGCTAAGGGACATCGATACCTCAAAGGCAATGGGACCGGACATCTCCCCGTGGGTCCTTAGAGAGGGAGCGGATATGTTGTGTGTGCCACTTACCACAATATTCAGCACGTCCCTGGAAACTGGGCAACTACCTGAGGTACGGAAGACGGCAAATGTAGTTCCCATTTTTAAAAAAGGAGACAGAAAAGAGGCACTAAACTATAGACGGAACAAGAGTATAAACGCTAACCAGCATGGATTCATGGAAGGAAAATCCTGTGTCACAAACCTTCTGGAGTTTTATGATAAAGTAACAGAGGTAAGACATGAGAGAGAGGGGTGGGTTGATTGCATCTTCTTGGACTGCAAGAAGGCCTTTGACACAGTTCCTCACAAGAGATTAGTGCAGAAGCTAGAGGATCAGGCTCATATAACAGGAAGGGCACTGCAATGGATCAGAGAATACCTGACAGGGAGGTAACAACGAGTCATGGTTGTAGATAAATGGTTCAAAGAACCGACACGTTGTTAAATTAGACACATGTGCAACTCTTGGGTATCTTTATTGAGGAAACGCTTCGCCACACAGTGGCTTCAGCAGTCCATTCGAAGGATAATCTTGAAGAACAGGATGAGAATGAGGTAATCAGTCCTTCAACCTTGATTCGATGTGGCCAGTCCATCAATCTTGAATAGAATGATTGATGGACTGACCACATCGACTCAAGGTTGAGGGACTGATTACCTCATTCTCCTCCTGTTCTTCAAGTTTATTCTTCGTATGGACTGCTGAAGCCACTGTGTGGCGAAGCGTTTCCTCAATTAAGATACCCAAGAGTTGCACATGTGTCTAATTTAACAACGAGTCATGGTACGTAATGATGTATCACAATGGGCACCTGTGACCTAGGACCAGTGCTATTTTTGGTATATGTGAACGACATGATGGAAGGGTTAGACTCAGAAGTGTCCCTGTTCGCAGACGATGTAAAGTTAATGAGGAGAATTAAATCAGATGAGGACCGGGCAGGACTTCAAAGAGACCTGGACAGACTGGACACCTGGTCCAGCAACTGGCTTCTCGAATTTAATCCCGCCAAATGCAAAGTCATGAAGATAGGGGAAGGGCAAAGAAGACCGCAGACAGAGCATAGGCTAGGTGGCCAAAGACTGCAAACATCGCTCAAGGAGAAAGATCTTGGAGTGAGTATAACACCGAGCATGTCTCCGGAAGCACACATCAACCAGGTAACTGCTGCAGCATATGGGCGCCTGGCAAACCTGAGAACAGCGTTACGATGCCTTAATAAGGAATCATTCAAGATACTGTACACTGTGTACGTGAGGCCCATACTGGAGTATGCAGCACCTGTTTGGAACCCGCACTTGATAAAGCACGTCAAGAAACTAGAGAAAGTGCAAAGGTTTGCGACAAGGTTAGTTCCAGAGCTAAGGTGGACAAAGACAGGATGTTCCAGGGAAGGGACACAGAAACAAGAGGTTACAATTGGAAGTTGAAGACACAGATGAGTCAGAGAGATATTAGGAAGCATTTCTTCAACCAGAGTTGTCAGGCAGTGGAATAGCCTAGAAAGTGATGTAGTGGAGGCAGGAACCATACATAGTTTTAAGACGAGATATGATAAAGCTCATGGAGCGGGGAGAGAGAGGGCCCAGTAGCAACCGGTGAAGAGGCGGGGCCAAGAGCTAAGACTCGACCCCTGCAACCACAAATAGGTGAGTACAAATAGGTGAGTACATACACACACACACATACACACACGCACACACACACACACACACACACACACACACACACACACACACACACACACACACACACACACACACACACACACACACACACACACACATACACACCACGCACACACACACACACACACACAACACACACACACACACACACACACACACACACACACACACACACACATAGACTCTGAAGTGTCCCTGTTCGCAGATGACGTGAAGTTGATGAGAAGAATTAAATTGGACGAGGATGAGGCAGGACTGCAAAGAGACCTGGACAGGCTGGACATGTGGTCCAGCAACTGGCTTCTCGAATTCAATCCAGCCAAATGCAAAGTCATGAAGATTGGGGAGGGGCAAAGAAGACCGCAGACAGAGTATAGGCTAGGTGGACAAAGACTACAGACCTCACTCAGGGAGAAAGACCTTGGGGTGACCATAACACCGAGCACATCACCGGAGGCACACATCAACCAAATAACCGCTGCAGCATACGGGCGCCTGGCAAACCTGAGAATAGCGTTCCGATACCTTAATAAGGAATCGTTCAAGACACTGTACACTGTGTATGTTAGGCCCATACTGGAGTATGCAGCACCAGTCTGGGACCCACACCTGGTCAAGCACGTCAAGAAGTTAGAGAAAGTACAAAGGTTTGCAACAAGGCTAGTCCCAGAGCTCAAGGGAATGTCGTACGAGGAAAGGTTAAGGGAAATCGGACTGACGACATTGGAGGACAGAAGGGTCAGGGGAGACATGATAACGACATACAAGATACTGCGGGGAATAGACAAGGTGGACAGAGATAGGATGTTCCAGAGAGGGGACACAGGGACAAGGGGTCACAACTGGAAGCTGAAGACTCAGACGAGTCACAGGGATGTTAGGAAGTATTTATTCAGTCATAGAGTTGTCAGCAAGTGGAATAGCCTAGCAAGTGAAGTAGTGGAGGCAGGAACCATACATAGTTTTAAGAAGAGGTATGACAAAGCTCAGGAAGCAGAGAGAGAGAGAGGATCCAGTAGCGATCAGTGAAGAGGCGGGGCCAGGAGCTGAGTCTCGACCCCTGCAACCACAATTAGGTGAGTACAATTAGGTGAGTACATACAAACACAGACACACATACACACACACACACACACACACACACACACACACACACACACACACACACACACACACACACACACACACACACACACACACACACACACACGCACACACACACACACACACGCACATACATTATACGTCTTTATTGTTTCGAAAAGTCAAATTCACTGATGAATGAAAAAAATATTATATACGTATTTATGTATGTATGTATATGTATGTTTTGTATGTATGTAATATGCGTACTTTTTTTTTTATATATATGTCGTGCCGAAAAGTAAAACTGGTAATTTTTT
>NC_069413.1:45016701-45036701 GCF_026875155.1 Cherax quadricarinatus | reverse complement strand
CTTTGCGCGTTTGGTTTCGAACCAAAAATCCTCTTGTAAAAATAATTTCATGAATAAGAACTCAACGCACAAAAATTAAAGTAAAGGGATAATGGTGTAGAAATTTTTAAAGCTTTTTCCAAACCCTCTTATTTCACGAGGCGATAAAAACCAACAAATTTTCCATTTCACATACCTGTCATTCCATGGCGTCGTATGGATGCACCAACTGTACTCGATTACTGATCACAAACACAGAGAAACTACTACAGGTATCAGTCATATCAGTCCTATTATATCATACACAGCCATTCCAGTCGTTTTTATTTTTGGCTCCACTAACTGTATCTAATCAAGCCAACCCTGACTTTCGTCTCCATTACATGTAGCCACCTTTTCATTTCTGTTATGACCCCACTGTACATATCCATTATTCTGGCTCAGTTATACATTTTTTTTCACACATGTAAAGCAGTTTTTCCTACGCTTTTGTGCAGTTTTTTTTTAATTCCCAGTTGCCGCTAACCGTACATTTATATTGAGTTCACATTCTATAGTATTTTTTGTTTATTTGTTTATCCTAGTTAGTTTATGTTTTATCCAAGTTTGTTATAAAGACGAAAATGACAATAAAAGTATATTATAATATGATTTGTTTTACTGCTATGTAATCAAAACTTGAAACATTTAGCTTTGTCTTGACTGTAAACTTAGAGATTTTATTGAAGAGCCAAACCCATGTGGGTCATTCAGCTCTAGAAGTTCTGGAGGCTTTATTCTCTGTCCATCAAATAGAAAGACAGAAAAACTTTAAACCAATGCTTGTTATTCAGGTCCAGTTCAGGGAACCTCTGTCCCTTCCCGATATTAAGAAAACTCACGAAGCCCCGTCAGGTTCAGTTGATCCAAAGTTTGAAAGTTCATTATTCAATGATCGAAAAGCATTTAAATTATCCTGGTAATTGTATAATGATACTTTTTTGCTATATTGGAAATTTTCGAGTTATATCGAGACGAAAACTTCTGGTTATAATTTCGAACTAATAGTATTAATAACTACTTGATGATTACTGTGTGTGGAAATGTGAAAGTGCAGTCAAGATTCTAAGCTAAATATTACTTTGGCGACTCTTCTCTAACAGTGACTGCTCCAATAAAGTTTAGTTAGTTTAACATCTTTATTATGTACCCCATCATACTCAACCTGTGGGTGGTAGTCAAAGGATTACAGAGGTACATAATGGGTCCAGGGACAGGGCCCCAAAGTTTTGATAGATGAAACAAGTTTACAAAGGTGATGAACTCCAGATAGATCTGGTCACAGTCATGATCAAGTTACAAAGGTAATGAATCATCCACACGTCTATACATGGTTACAGTCATAAACAAATTACAAAGTAATGAGCAATTCACCCCGTCCACACCCGGCACAACAATGTTGGGAGTGATTCCTTCAGTAACATTAGCAGTGATTGCTTCAACACTCCGCTAGCAGCGACTGCGTCAAAATATGCATTCATGACATTTAGACTCCTGTGTTATTTATTAACATTGCTATAATGATGGGGAAGCGTTAAACCTGATGGGGCTATACAACACCTGGAGAACAGATACAATCAGATGTCGTCCGAGGGGGGCTAGCTCCAATTTCTCGGATCAAGAGCCCTTTACCCCATCAAGTCACCTCTTCGAAGGAAGATCAAAACAAGTGACCCAAAAAAGTGCTGCAGAAATTAAGTTTATTCTTATGAATAAATGAATTTAAAATATAAATATGAGTACATGTTATGACTGAAATGCTTTAAAAAGTGCCCATTTCTGCAGTACTTACAGAAACATCATATTAACAATACATGATGAAGGGAGTTGATATCAGTATGTTAATGAACAAAAGCATGTTAGCAGGTTGGATGGTAATGGCATTTTTGCCTTTTATTTCACTGTAGTAGTGAGTTACATTAAATTTTTTTTAGCAGTGAATTACCTTCACGAGTTCGGTGCTTCTCGTGAATATTATCTTTAGCTCCTTCGCTCAGTTCCTAAACTAAGCCTAACTGTATCAAAAATATAGAGTGAGGTGAAGCCTAATATGGCCAAAAAAATCGACTGTGTACTTTCCATTATGTTTAGAAGTGACTCCTGAATATGTGGATTAGCACCCGTAAAATAGTTCCTGAAATAATCTTTTTTCATCTGTATGAATGAGACGATGTAAGTCGATCGTTAAGACTGCAAGAAACACTGAGAATATGCTTCAAAATTTAAATATAAAAGACACTGCAAATTTTTATTCATTCAAACATGTCGCTGATTAGGCTAAGAAAATTTTTTGGTATCCATACATAAAGGAGAGACCCCAAGGCGGTTTTAGAGAGGAACTGATCTCATATATAGTCCTGGGTGTGCGACAACACGTTAAGCCCAACCCAACGTTTTGATGCAAGTTTGTTTTTCTGTAACCTCAAGAGATACTGCTTTTTCACATAGTGGGTCATACGGACTATATTCAAAATTCCCTTTACGAGTTTAAAGTTGAAGTCTTTTGCTAAAAAATTGCTTCTCTTCCAAAACTGTCTTTAAGGAAGACAAATTGAATATATGACACAAATTTGACCAGCAATCATTTACGTTAAAATTTTGAGGGAAAGTTTTGGAGTCGACATTTTTTCCCAGTGAATCACTTATTAATGACAGAAAAGACATTGTTGCCTGAAACAGCCTCTATTGATTATGCATATTTGAAGAGGAATTTATAAATACGAATGAAGGAGGTGAGAAAGTTCTCAACTCGAATTTTCAGATCATTATGGGTCATTGCTGTGGACATCATTAAAGCAGTTACTGAGGATGATGTAAAACAGCCAAATGAATAACAAGATACTACTAAATGGTTGTAATTATAACCATAATTTTTAAAGGAGTGGACCGGTAAGCCAGTGGAAGGCCTCAGTCAGATGATCATAGGTTCCAACGGCGGGTCATCATATGACTAAGACCCGCATCATGAAACACTTTATCTGACGAACCTTATCTAACCTAACTTAACCTTTACTGAAACAACGTTGAGCCTGAAGACCAAACTTTTTCAGGCTTACAAAGAAGATATGGTAAGAATAGAAATCTATAACTGATAGTGTCGAAGAGTCATAAGTTGTTTTTTTTTATTATCACACCGGCCGATTCCCACCAAGGCAGGGTGGCCCGAAAAAGAAAAACTTTCACCATCATTCACTCCATCACTGTCTTGCCAGAAGGGTGCTTTACACTACAGTTTTTAAACTGCAACATTAACACCCCTCCTTCAGAGTGCAGGCACTGTACTTCCCATCTCCAGGACTCAAGTCCGGCCTGCCGGTTTCCCTGAATCCCTTCATAAATGTTACTTTGCTCACACTCCAACAGCACGTCAAGTATTAAAAACCATTTGTCTCCATTCACTCCTATCAAACACGCTCATGCATGCCTGCTGGAAGTCCAAGCCCCTCGCACACAAAACCTCCTTTACCCCCTCCCTCCAACCTTTCCTAGGCCGACCCCTACCCCGCTTCCTTCCACTACAGACTGATACACTCTGAAGTCATTCTGTTTCGCTCCATTCTCTCTACATGTCCGAACCACCTCAACAACCCTTCCTCAGCCCTCTGGACAACAGTTTTTGGTAATCCCGCACCTCCTCCTAACTTCCAAACTACGAATTCTCTGCATTATATTCACACCACACATTGCCCTCAGACATGACATCTCCACTGCCTCCAGCCTTCTCCTCGCTGCACACATTCATCACCCACGTTTCACACCCATATAAGAGCGTTGGTAAAACTATACTCTCATACATTCCCCTCTTTGCCTCCAAGGACAAAGTTCTTGTCTCCACAGACTCCTAAGTGCACCACTCACTCTTTTTCCCTCATCAATTCTATGATTCACCTCATCTTTCATAGACCCATCCGCTGACACGTCCACTCCCAAATATCTGAATACGTTCACCTCCTCCATACTCTCTCCCTCCAATCTGATATTCAATCTTTCATCACCTAATCTTTTTGTTATCCTCATAACCTTACTCTTTCCTGTATTCACCTTTAATTTTCTTCTTTTGCACACCCTACCAAATTCATCCACCAATCTCTGCAACTTCTCTTCAGAATCTCCCAAGAGCACAGTGCCATCAGCAAAGAGCAGTAAGAGTCATAAGATGCGATCCTAATAATGTTAGGTGAGTAGGGCGGTGTGCTTAGGAGCTTCTGAGCCAGTGGTCCGCCAACTGGAACCTTTCCTGGTTCTGAGAGATAGTGTCTATGGCATGAATGAGAGCCGATTTCAAGCATTCTTTTCTGTTTCTTACTTTAATGAATAACAAAGCTCAATCTGACCAATACATGTCGCGTGAATCAGTCACAGCATAAAATACAGCAACGCCTGTGTTTCATATCGTAACACGGCGTCACATCACATGGACTGGGCCAGGGCCAGCATGGTTACCCATGAAAATTATAGGTAACAAGAAAATGCCCTGATTCTGCTCTCATTCATAAGACAAACACCTTCGCCAAGAACCGGGGAGGTTTCCAATTAGCGGGACGCCTAGCTCACGTGTTCCTCAACTCCTGACCTGACATACTCAAGTTCACACTCAGACTCCTCTCACCTTTTCTCCCAACTGTACATGTACTTATACAAAACAATTAATAGGCTTCCTTTTCAGAATTATACAAAAAGACAGTAGTCCTTCCTAGGATGGCTACTGTGAATCTCTAATATAATAACTGAGGAATTGAGCACCACCATGGAATCATCAGTTCGTCAAGCATATATATACATTTTAGAAACTCCAGAGATTTTTACCTCTTGAGTAGGAAAAAACTGTAAGGTAATAAATATATTGTTGCAGACTCAGCACAGCTCAGTAACAAATGCATCAGAATAGATCAATAACAAATGCATCACATGCAGTGTAGCTTAGCAACAAATGGATAACAGGCATAACTTGGTTCAGTAACAAATACATCAGACACTGCATAGCTCAGTAACAAATGCATCAGACACTGCATAGCTCAGTAACAAATACATCAATGACAGCATAGCAATTCATAGGCTTATAGCAGGTAAGTAACTTAACGAGACATTAGTGCGTAGTCAGCTGTCCTACTGTGCATCCAATTATTAGTTAATGGTAGCCTGGTCAGACTATCACAGTGCATTAGCATACTTTGGAGTGTCTGATTCTCTCGCCATCCATTCATTAACCTTCTCACCTCTCCCTTCTGTCCTCCCTTCTGTCATCTCTTCTTCCCCACCCATCTTCGTTTACATTATCCTTCTTCCCCATTGCTATATAGCTTTATCGTAAATCTACGTTTTGCAGCAGATGCTGCTACACACAAAACCTGAGGAGGTGGTTTGCAAAAAAAGTTAAGAGATGATATAGTTAGTTTAAAAGAATGATCCAATAAATGACTGACATATTTCAACACTGATAAAGAAAAGCTGATGAGACTGGGAAAACAATGGAGACAGTTGTTCTGTGTCAACTGTCACAAACGAAAAATAATCTCACTGTAAACACGACGAACATACAGCTGTATGGCCATAATAAAACAGGATAACGTCAGTGAACATATGCATTTCCGTCATTAGCCTCGGCAAGGCCTACTACAGGCCGGAGTCCACCACCTAGACGAGCAGTGCCAACAGTGCTACCTGGCTATTCCGAGGCACAAAGAGCTTGTCTTCTGATAAATTAGACACATGTGCAACTCTTGGGTATCTTTATTGAGGAAACGTTTCGCCACACAGTGGCTTCATCAGTCCATACAAAGGAGAATCTTGAAGAACAGGAGGAGAATGCGGTAATCAGTCCCTCAACCTTGAGTCGATGTGGTCAGTCCATCAATCGTGAATAGAATACGGCATACGTGCTGAGAAGGAGCTTATAAACCGTTGGCAGGAGATGTGCAGAAGTCATAGGTCGTGTAACATTTGTTCAATGTTGAAGTAGGTCGTGCCCAAGAATTAGGCAAGCGAAGAATTCCCAAGTATTAAGATCCCAAGAAGTTGCAGTGTCTGACAGGTTTGTAGATGAATGGTTCAGAGAACCGACATGTTGATAAATTAGACACATGTGCAACTCTTGGGTATCTTTATTGAGGAAACGTTTCGCCACACAGTGGCTTCATCAGTCCATACAAAGGAGAATCTTGAAGAACAGGAGGAGAATGAGGTAATCAGTCCCTCAACCTTGAGTCGATGTGGTCAGTCCATGTGTCTAATTTATCAACATGTGGGTTCTCTGAACCATTCATCTACAAAGCTTGTCTTCTGAACACGAGTACATGCACATGTACTTGTAGGTATATATATTTTACTATTGATATCCATGAGTACTTGAGTGCAAATAGATGATTACACGCATATATACGCAGGTAGGTACGTGAGAGATTCCACATAAGAACATAAGAACATAAGAATGTAGGAACACTGCAAAAGGCCTACTGGCCCATACGAGGCAAGTCCTTATCAAAACGATCTCTACCTAAAGCCACAAAAGAAATAACTCCCGTACCCAATGACACCAATCAAACCCAGCCCCTCCCACTCATATATTTGTCCAGTCTCTTCTTAAAGCTACCCAAGGTCCTAGCCTCTATCACCCCACTAGGAAGACTGTTCCACGCATCTACAACTCTGTTAGAAAACCAGTACTTACCTATATTCTTTCTAAATCTAAATTTATCCAACTTATATCCATTATTTCTGGTTCTTACCTGGTTCGCCCAAACCCCTCAGAACTTTTATTAATATCTCCCTTGTTTATGCCTGTCATCCACTTATACACTTCAATGATATCTCCTCTCGTCTGACCCCCTCTCCAGAGAGTGGAAATTAAGGCTTTAAGGTCTATCTTCATACGGGGGTTCCTTACACAGTAAATCATTTTAGCCATTCTTCCTGTATGCTCTCTAATGAGTCTATATCCAGCCTGTAGTAAGGAGACCAAAACTGAGCAGCATAATCTAAATGAGGCCTAACTAGGATTTTAAAAGAGCTGTAAAATAACTTTTGGGACTTCTGTTTACTTATACTTCTTGAGATAAATCCAAGTAATCTGTTGGCCTTGTGCGCACACTAAGGCACTGCTGTCTTGGCTTTAAAAATTTCTGCTTAACCATGACTCCCAAGTCTTTTCACATTCTGTATGATCAAGCTCTACTTCACCTAGATTAAGCTTCGAGGGTTTTTTTCATTACCAAGGGCAATTTACCTTACACTTATCCACATTGAACTTTCATCTGCCATTTTTCAGACCAAGACATTAATTTGTCCAAATCGTCCTGGAGTTCATTGATATCCTCCTCAGAGTGAATTAACGGCCTATCTTTGTATCATCAGAAAAATTAACTCATGTCACTCGAATCCCTTCATCAAGGTCATTAATGTAAATTATGAACAAGAGAGGGCCTAAAACTGATCCTTGTGGAACGCCACTAGTGACTAATCCCCATTCAGATTTCACTCCATTTATGGTAACTCTCTGCTTTCTATTGGTTAGCCATGCCTCAATCCATGCTAGAACTTTACCTCCTATACCATGAGCTGCCACTTTTCTTAAGAGTCTCTTGTGAGGTACTCTATCGAAAGCTTTGCTAAAATCCAAATAAACAATATCATATTCCTTATCACTGTCAACTGCCTCAAATGTAATAAAGTTGGTAGTCCTTTTACTTTACATATTGCCTCAAATGTTCTATTGAAGAACGTCAGTAAGTTTGTCAGGCAGGAACGACCTCTCGTGAATCCATGCTGAGATTCATTTATCAAGTTATGTTCTTCAAGGTGACTTCTGATAATGTCAGCTATAATTGATTCTAATAACTTGCCCACTATAGATGTCAGGCTTATTGGACGGTAATTTGAAGGAGTGGACTTATCCCCTGATTTGAATATAGGAACCACATTAGCCATCTTTCACAACCCCTGGCACAACACCGTAAGGGTGGGGCATTTAATACAAATCGTTAATGGCTGACTAAGCTCTATCTTGCATTCCTTAAGTACCCTGGAAAACAGCTCATCGGGGCCCGGGGACTTATTTTGCTTCGTTTGTCTATGTGTTTAATAACCATGTCCATCGTGACAGTAATATTAGTTAACTTAATTCATCAGGAACTAAATAAATCGTTAATTACTGGAATCTCATTTACATCTTCCTGTGTAAAACTGACAAAAAATAGTCGTTAAAATAAGGAGCACATTTCCCTTCGTTTTTTCCGTCAGCTGTCCCTTCCCAGTTTTCAGAGGTCCCTACTTTTTTTTCCTTCCACCCCTTTGTCCTATACACTTGAAAGAACCCCTTGGATTATCTTTGATTCATAGCGACTCTAAATTTCATAGTCACGTTAGCCTTTCTAATCGCCTTTTTACTTCTCTTTTAAGCTGAACATATTGGTCAGTAAGGTTAACCTCTCCTCTTCTGATGCGCCTATAAATTCCCCTTTTCTCCCCTAATAGATGCTTTTGCCTCCTGTTAAACCCATTTGGGATCGTTATTATTAGACCTAATTTCTCTCTGGGGAATGTATATACTCTGGGCACGGTGTACATTATTAAGAAAACAATCGTAAAAGCAGATCCCTTCATAATCATAAGTATGATCATCGTTAATAAAATCATTAGCTAGATAACTCCAATCAAGATTAGACAGGTGTTCCCTAAGTTCATTATAATCGTCAGAACGAAAATCAGGGATTTTTCTGTATTATCATTTTTCTTTCATTCCCATTAATGCAAAAGTGATGGATTTGTGATCACTTGCGCCCAACTCTTCAGTGAATCTCCAGATTATTCACGAGTATTTCCTTATTTGACAAGACTAGGTCTAGCAAATTATTACCCCTGGTAGGCTCTGTTACGCTCTGCTTCAGAAAAAAGTCCTGACTGTTTTCCATAAAGTCCTGACTCTAGATTTCCTGTCAAAGAATTCCAGTCAATTTGACTAAAGTTAAAGTCCCCTAACTAATGACTATTTTATTTGTCTAGAAGTCCTAACAATTTCGTCCCAAAGAAGTCCCCTCTAAACGTGATCCAAGCCTGGAGGTCGGTATATTACACCTAGAATTAGTTTTTCTTGACCCTCTAAGAACTCTACCCAAACAGATTCTGTTACTGCTCCATCTACTTTTATACCTGTTTTTATGCAACAATTAATATTTTCTCGAACATATAATGCAACTCCTCCCCCCTTCCCATTAGATCTATCCACATTGAACAACTTAAATCTCTGAATATTACACTCAGCAGTCATATCCCGACTCTTTAAATCATACCATGTTTCAGTTAATTCAATGATATCAAAGTTCCCAGCACATGCTACCAAACGTAGTTCATTAATTTTATTTCTTGCACTTCGACTGTTAGCATAAAATACCATCATATATTTTTTCTTCTGCACATTTTTCCTATTCATCTTTGTTTTTACACAATTTCTGAAATTATCAATACCCATAGTTACTCCATGACAGTTACTATTAAGATTCTTAATATAAGAGCATAAGTCAATATATCCACATTCATTATTTATCATTTCTAAACCCATACCTCTAACTAATCCTAGTTTAAAGTCCTAACAACCCCCTCAACTGAGTTAGCAGAAAATCCACACCTGCCCTGGATAAGTGAACCCCATCCCTGGCATACATGTCATTTCGACTATAGAAGTTGTCCCAGTTGTCAATGAATGGTACTGCAATATCCTTACAGTGTTTATCCAGCCAACAATTAATACCAATGCTCTGGACAACCATTCATTACCAACACCTCTTCTTGCAAAATGCCACATATAACAGGGCGCCCCCCCTTCTTCTAATTATGTCTATAGCTGTCCTGAACTTTCTAACTAAATCCTCACTTCTACGCTTGCCTACATCATTGCCTCCAGCACTGAGGCAAATAATAGGATTGATCCATTACCGTTCATGATGTTGTCAAGCCGGCTAACAATGTCCTCCATCCCAGCCCCAGGAAAACATACACACATACATGCACACACCACACACACACACACACACACACACACACACACACACACACACACCACACACACACACACACACACACACACACACACACACACACACATAGAGGGTACAGAGATGCAAGGAGGAACGAGAGGCAATGATGAAGATGAGCGGGACCCCAACGCAACTGAGCAACCCAACCCACAACCCACTCATTGTTCCCTCTTCCAGCAACACCCACATCACAAACCTCATCTCCACACCTGTCCCTTATGGGCATTGTGACCCCACCCCCATCATCACAAAGCCCACCTACACCACAGCCCCCCATAGGCCCCCACCAAGGCTCTCGCTCCCCCAACCCCAATATTCATGCAGGACCACAGTGATAGAAAACAAGCTGAAAGTTTGGTACACGAACGAGGACGGAATAACGAATAAACATGAGGAGTGGCACGAAAGAATCAGTGAGAAATCCCCAGACATCATAGCAGTCACAGAAACAAAACTCGCTGAGACAATAACAGACCCAATCTTCCCGCCGGGATATCAGATCCTGAGAAAAGATAGAAGGAGTAGAGGGGGAGGAGGAGTTGCACTGCTCATAAGAAACCGATGGGGATTTGAGAAAATGGAAGGCATGGACGTGATTGGAGAAAGAGACTACATAGTAGGTACAATTCAGTCTGGGGAACATAAAGTAGCCATTGGAGTGATGTATAACCCACCACAGAACTGCAGGAGGCCAAGAGAGGAGTACGAAGAAAACAACAGGGCGATGGTGGACATACTGACTGAGGTGGCAAGAAGAGCTCACTCGAGCAGAGCAAAGTTACTGGCAATGGGCGATTTCAACCACAGGGGGATCGACTGGGAAAACCTTTGGAGCCACATGTCACCGTCCTGGTCTGAAGATAGTGTCTATGGCAGGAATGTAGCCCGATTTCAAGCATTCTTTTCTGTTGCCTTACTTTAATGAATAACAAGCTCTATCTGACCAATAACATGTCGCGTGAAGCAAGTCACAGCTAAAATACAGCAACGCCTGTGTTTCATATCGTAACACGGCGTCACAACACATTGACTGGCCAGGGCCAGCATGTTACCCTTGAAAATTAGAGTTACAAAAAATAGCCCTGATTCTGCTCTCATTCATAAGACAAACTCACTTCGCCAAGATCCGGGGAGGTTTCCAAGTAGCGGGACGCCTAGCTCACGTGTTTTCCTCAACTCCTGACCTGACATACTCAATTCAACACCTCAGACCCTCTCACCTTTTCTCCCCAACTACATGTACTTTATACAAAACTATTAATAGGGGCTTCCTTTTCAAATTAACAAAAAGACAGTAGTCTTCCTAGGATGCTACTGTGAAATCTCTAATATGAAATAACGAGGAATTGAGTCCCACCATCCATGGAATCATCAGTTCGTCAAGCATGTATATATACATTTTTAGAAACTCCAGCACAGATTTTTACCTCTTGAGTCTAGAAAAACTGTAAGGTCATAAATATATTGTGCAGACTTCAGCACAGCTCAGTAACAACATAGCATCAGAAAATAGATACAATAACACATGCATCACATGCAGTGTAGCGATAGCAACACAATGGAATTACACAGGAGACATAACTTGGTTCAGTAACAAATACACAGACACTGCATAGCTCAGTACAAATGCATCTGACACTGCATAAGCTCAGTAACAAATACATCAATTGCCGCATAGCAATTCAAGGCTTATAGCAGGTAAGTAACGATAACGAGACATTAGTGAGCGTAGTCAGCTGTTCCCTTACTGTGCATCCAATTATAAGTTAATGGTAGCTGGTTCAGACTCGTCACAGTGCATTAGCATACCTTTGGAGGGGTCCCTGATTTCTCTCGGCCATCCATTCATTAACCTTCTCATCCTCTCCCTCTGCTCCGCCCCTTTTCTGTCATCCTCTTCTTTCCCACGTCCCATCTTCGTTTACAATCTTCTCCTTCTTCCCCATTGCTATATATAGCTTTATCGTAAATCTACTTTTTCTGCAGCAGATGCTGCTACACAACAACAACCTGAGGAGGTGGTTTGCAAAAAAAGTTAAGAGATGAATATAGAGTTATTTTAAAGAATGATCCAATAATGACTGACATATTTCAACACTGATGACAGAAAAGCTGATGAACCTGGGAAAAACAATGCGAGACAGTTTTACTGTGTCAACTGTCACAAAACGAAAAAATAATCTCACTGTAAACACCGACGAGATCAATCATAAAGCTGTAAGCCCATAATCTAAAACAGGAATACGTCGTGAACATATGCATTTCCGTCATAGCCTCGCAAGGCCTACTCTACAGGCTGGAGTCCACCACCTCGAACGAGCATGCCAACAGTGCTAACCTGGCTATTCCGAGGTCACAAAGAGCCTTGTCTCTCGATAAATTAGACACATGTGGCAACTCTTGGGTTATCTTTATTAGGAAACGTTTCGCCTCACAGTGGCTTCATCAGTCCATACAAAGGAGATTCTTGAAGAACAGGAAGAGAATGCGGTAATATCAGTCCCTCAAAACCTTGAGTCGATGCTGGTCAGTTTCCCTCAATCCGTGAATAGAATCCGGCATACCGTGCTGAGAAGGAGCTTATAACCGTTGGCAAGGAGATGTGCAGAAGTCAATAGAGTCGTGTAACATTTGTTCAATTTGAAGTCGGACGTGCCCAAAGAATTAGGCAAGCGAAGAAAAAAATTCCCAAGTATTACGATCCCAAGAAGTTGCGTGTCTGACAGTTTGTAGATGAATGGTTTCAGAGAACCGACATGTTGATTAAGATTAGAACACAGATGTGGCAACTCGTGGTATCTTTACAATTGAGGAAACGTTCGCCACACAGTGGCTTCATCAGTCCATACAAAGGAAATCTTCGAAGAACAGAGAGAATGAGGTAATCATACCCTCAACCTTGAGTCGATGTGGTCAGTCCATGTGTCTAATTTATCAACATGTGGTTCTGCTGAACCATTTCATCTACAAAGCTTGTCTTGACTGAACCGAGTTACATGCACATGTACTTGTCGGTATATATTATTTTACTATTGAGATCCATAGAGTACTTATGCAAATAGATGATTACACGCATATATACGCTCAGTAGGTACGTGAGAGATTCCACAGAAGACAACATAAGAACTAAGAATGTAGGAACACTGCAAAAGGCCTACTGCCAATACGAGGGCAAGTCTGTATCAAAACGATCTCTACCTAAAGCCACAAAAAATCATAACTCCGTACCTCAAGGACACCATCAAACCCACCCCTCCCACTCATATAATTAGTCCGTCTCATCTGTAAAGCTACCCAAGGTCCTAGCCTCTAGCACCCCACTAGAGAAGACGGTTCCACGCATCTACAACGCTGTTCAGAAACCAGTACTTGACCTATATTCTGTCTAAATCTAAATTTATCCAACTTATATCCATTATATTCGTCTGGTTCTCTTACCTGGTTCGACACCCTCAGACTTGATTCAATATCTCCTCTTGTTTATGCCTGCATCCACTGTTACACTTCAATGATATCCTCCTCTCGGATCGACGCCTACTCCAGAGAGTGGAGATTTAAGGCTTTAAGTCTATCTTTCATACGGGAGGTTCCTTACACAGTAAATCATTTAGCCATTCTTATCTCTGTATGCTCTCTAAAGAGCCCTATAATTCCAGGCCTGTAGTAAGGAGACCAATAACTGAGCAGCATAATCTAAATGATGCCTAACTAGTGATGTATAGAGCAGTAAGAAATAACTTTTGACTTCTGTTCACTTATACTTCTTGAGCATAAATCCAAGTATCTGTTGGCCTTGTTGCGCGACACTAAGGCACCGCTGCTTGGTCTTTAAATTTCTGCTTACCATGACTCCCAAGTCTTTCATTATCTCATACTGGATTGATCAAGCTCTCTTCACCTAGATTAAGCCTTCGGGTTATTTTTTTTCATTACCAAGGGCAAGTACCTTTACCCTTAGCCACATTGAACTTCATCTGCCATTTTTCAGACCAAGACATTAATTTGTCCAAATCGTCCTGGAGTTTCATTGATATCGCTCCGCAGAGTGAATTATACGGCCTATCTATGTATCATCAGCAACATTACTCATGTCATCTCGGAATCCCTTCAATCAAGGTCATTAATGTAAACTTATGAACAAGAAGGCCTAAAACTGATCCTTGGGAACGCCACTAGTGAGACTAATCCCCATTCAGATTTCACTCCTTTACATGGAAACTCTCTGCTTCTATTGGTTTAAGCCATAGCCTCAATCCAATGCTAGACAACTTACCTCCGATACCATGAAAGCTGCCACTTTTCTTAAGAGTCTTCCCTTTTGTGAGGTACTCACTATCGAAGCTTTGCTACAAATCCAAATAAACAATATCAATAATGCTCTTTATCACTGTCAACTGCCGCCAAAGAAATAAAGGTTGGTATCCTTATTACTTAGCATATTGGCCTTCAAATGTTCTAGTGAAGAACGTCAGTAAGTTTTGCAGGCAGGAACGACCATCTCGTGAAATCCATGCTGAGATTCATTTATCAAGTTATTTTCTTCAAGTGACTTGCGATAATGTCAGCTATAATCGATTCTAATAACTTGCCCACAATAGATGTCAGGCTTTATTGGACCGGTACTTTTGAAGGAGTGGACTTTTATCCCTGATTTGATATAGAACCACATTAGCCATCTTTCACAACTCATGGCACAAACACACCGGGAAGGATGGATGCTTTGAATACACTCGTGTTAAATTGGCTGACAAGCTCTATCTTGCATTCCTTAAGTAACCTGGAAAACAGCTCATCGGTCCCGGTCTATTTTGCTTCAGTTTGTCTAGGGTTTCTAATAACCATTGTCCAATACGTGACCGGAATATTAGTTAACTTTAAATTCATCAGAACTAAATAATCGTTAATTACTGGAATCTCATTTTCATCTTCCTGTGTAAAAACTGACAAAAAAATAGTCGTTAAATAAGGAGCACATTCCTTTCGTTATCCGTCAGCCGGTCCATTCCCATTTTTCAGAGGTCCTACTTTTCCTTCACCTTCGTCCATACACTTTTGAGAAAAGAACACCCTTTGGATTATTCTTTGATTCCTTTAGCGACTCTAATTTCATAGTCCACGTTTAGCCTTTCTAATCGCTTTTTTTACTTCTCGTTTTTAAGCTGAACAAATGGTCAGTAAGGTTAACCTCTCCTTTCTGATTGAGCGCCATAAATCCCCTTTTCCTCCCCTAATAGATGCTTTTAGCCTCCTGTTAAACTCCATTTGGGAATCGTTATTATTAACCTAATTTCTCCTCTGGGCGAAGGATACATACTCTGGCACGGTTGTACATTATTAAGAAAACAATCGTAAAAGCAGATCCCATTCATAATCATAAGTAGATCATCGTTAATAATAACATTAGCTAGATAACCCAATCAAGATTAGACAGGTGTCCCCCACTAAGTTCATTATCATCGTCAGAACGAAAATCAGGGATTTTTACTGTATTATCATATTCTTTCATTCCCAGTTTAATGCTAAATAGTGATGGATTCTGAGATCACTACTGCGCCAACTCTTCAGTGATCTCCAGATTATTCACGAAGTATTCCGTATTGACAAGACTAGGTCTAGCAAAATATTACCCTTGGTCAGGGACTCTGAGTTTACGCTCTGCTTCAGAAAACGAGATCCTGGACTGTTTCTCCATACAAGTCTCTGGACTCTAGATTACCTGTCAAAGAATTCCAGTCATTTGACGAATAGTAAAGTCCGCCTACTATGACTATGTTATTGTGTCTAAAAGTCCTAACAATTTCGTCCCAAAGAAGTCTCCCCGCAATATCGGATCCACGCCTGAGGTCGCTATCCATACCCTAAATTAGTTTTTCTTGACCCTCCAACGAACTTCTAACCACAAACAGATTCTTGTTATCTGCTCCATCTACTTTTTATACCTGTTTTTAGCCAACAATTAATATTTTCTCGAATCATATTAATGTCCACAACTACTCCTCCCCCCTTCCCAATTAGATCTATCACAATTGAACAACTTTAAATCTCTGAATATTACCACTTAGCAGTCATATCCGACCTCTTTAAAAAATCATACCATGTTTCAGTTTAATTCATTGATATCAAGTTCACAGCACATGCTCCATACGGAGTTCATTAATTTTTGCTTGCACTTCGCACCTGTTAGCAGAAAATAACCATCCATATATTTTTTCTTCTGCACTTTTTTCCTATTCCATCTTGTTTATACACTATTTCTGAAATCTATCAATACCCATAGATTACCCAATGACAGTTACTATTAAAGATTCTAATATAAGAGCATAAGTCACTTATCCACATCATTATTCTGATCATTTCTAAACCCATACCTCTAACTAATCCCTAAGTTAAAGGTCCGAACAACCCCCTCAACGGAGTTAGCAAGAAAATCCACACCTCCCGGATAAGGAACCCCATCCCCGGGCATACATGTCATTTCGACTATAGAAGTTGTTCCTCCCCAGTTGTCCAATAATGGTAACTGCAATATCCTTACATGTATATCCAGTCAACAATTAATACACGAATGCTCTGGACTACATTCCATAACCATCACCTCTTCTGGCAAAATCTGCCACATAAACAGGGCGCCCCCCCTTCTCCTAATTATGTCCTATAGCTGTCCTGAACTTTCTAACTAAATCCTCACTTCTACCTGCCTACATCATTGCCTCCACACTGAGGCAAATAATAGGATTGATCCCATTTCGTTCATGAATGTTGTCAACCCCGCTAACAATGTCCCTTCCATCCCAGCCCCAGAAAGCTTACACACATACATGCACACACACACACACACACACACAACACACACACACACACACACACAATCACACACACACACACACACACACACACACACCACACCACACTCACACATGAGAGGGTACAGAGATGCAAGAAGGAACGAGTGGCAATGAGAAGATGAGCGGGACCCCAACGCAACTGACGGTGCAACCAACCCACAACCCACATACATTGTTCCCTCTTCCAGCAACACACCCACATCACAAACCCTCATCGCCATACACCTGTCCCTTATGGCAGTGTGACCCCACCCCCATCTCCACAAAGCCCCCTACACCACAGCCCCCCATACGAGCCCCCACCAAAGGCTCTCGCTCCACCCCCCGCAACCCCAATATTCATTGCCAGGAACCACAGGACAGAAAACAAGCAGAAAAGTTTGTACATGTACGAACGAGGACGGAATAACGAATAAACATGAGGAGTGGCACGAAAGAATCAGGAGAAATCCCCAGGACATCATAGCAGTCAACCAGAACAAAACTCGCTGAGTACTATAACAGACCCAATCTCCCGCCGGGATAAATCAGATCCTGAGAAAAGATAGAAGGAGTAGAGGGGGATGAGGAGTTGTCACTGCATCATAAGAAACATCGGGGATTTGCGAAAATGGAAGGCATGGACGTGATTGGAGAAAGAGACTACATAGTAGTACAAGTCAGTCTGGGGAAACAATAAAGTAGCCATTGGAGTGATGTTAAACCCACCACAGAACTGCAGGGAGGCCAAGAGAGGAGTAACGAAGAAACATCAGGCGATGATGAACATACTGACTGAGGTGGCAAGAAGACTCAACTCGACAGCAACAAAGTTACGGCAAGGGCGCTTTCAACCACAGGAGATCGACTGGGAAAACCTGGAGCCACATGGGGTCCTGAACATGGAGAGCAAATGAATTGATGTGGTACTTGAAAACCTCATGTCATCAACACTCAGGGCCCGACCAGAGAGAGAGAGAGGGGGGAGGTGAGCCTGCAAGACTGGATCTTGATGTTCCACCCTGAGCAGTTCGACATTGAGAGGAACATCACTTACGAAGGCCCCCTTGGAGCTCAAGCGATCACGTGGTTCTGAGTTTGATCATGATAGTAGAGTACAAGTGAGAAGGAAACAGGAAACGGAATGGGAAAAGCCAAACTACAAAAGGGAGGACAACAACAGGTATGAGGAACTTCTCCTGCAGGAGGTTCATGGACCGAGACCTGGTAGGAAAATCAGTAAACAGATGAATGGAAAATGTAGCAACAAAGTGCAAGGAGGCAGCAGAAAAGGTTTGTTCCCTAAGGGAAACAGAATAATAGGAAGACCAATAGCGCGTCCTGGGTTACACCCGAAGGTGTAGGAGCAAAAACTATGTGCATGCAACCGAAAGAATGGAAAAGGTACAGGAGGCAAAGGACCTTAGGAAAAATAAGGAGATTAGTAGAAGAGTCCAAAAACGAGTACGCACAGATTGGAGGGAGGGCCCAGCGACAGACAAACGACATAGCATCGAAAGTCAAGTCGACTCCGAATAGTCGCTGTATAGCCCATAGGAGAGAAGACAACAAAGACCAGGTGATAAGGCTGAGAAAGATGGTGGAGAACTCACAAGAAACGATCAGAGGTATGTAGGAGCTCATCATGAGATTTAGGAAGTATTTGCAGTGGAACAGGAAGGTCCTCTCGGTGGACAAGACCAGATGGGACACCAGCAAGGAAATACCAATGAAGTTTGGATGACATACATTACCAATGAGGAGTGAGGTGAAGAGACTTGTCTAAGGACATCGATACCTCAACGGCAATGGGACCGACACTCTCCCCGTGGGGCCTTAGAGAGGGAAGCTCGGATATCGTTTGGTGCCCCCTTACCACAATATTCAGCATGGTCCCTGGAAACTGGGCAACTACCTGAGGGATACGGAAATCGGCATGCAGTTCCCATTTTCTAAAAAAGGAGACAGAAAATAGGCCCACTACAAACTATAGACCTTGTCCCGGGCGTGTATAGTATGCAAAGTTATGGAGAAGATTATCAGGAGAGAAGTGTGACACAAGAACGGAACAAGATATAAACGCCAACCACCTGGATTCTTGGAATGGAAGAATACTGTGTCACAAACCTTCTGGAGTTTTAGATAAAGTAACAGAGGTAAGACATGAGAGAGAGTGGTGGGTATTTGATTGCATCTTCTGGACTGCACGAAGGCCTTTGACACAGTCTTCCTCACAAGAGATTAGTGCCAGAAGCTAGAGGATCATCAGCTCATATAAACAGGAAAGGCTCTGCATTGGATCAGAGAATACCTGACAGGCGAGTAAACAACGAGTCCCATGGTTGTAGATGAAATGTGTTCAAACGAACCGACACGTTTGTTAAATTAAACAACATGTGCAACTCTTGGGTATCTTTATTGAGGAAACGCTTCGCCACACAGTGGCATCAGCAGTCCATACCAAGATAAACTTGAAGAACAGGAGGAAGAATGAGGAATCAGTCCCTCAACCTTGAGATCTCGATGTGGCCAGTCCATCCAAACTTATAGAAAGATTGATCGACTGACCACATCGACTCATAGGTTGAGAGACTGATTCACCTCATTTCTCCTCCTGTTCTTCAAGTTTATTCCTCGTAATGGACTGCTGAAGCCAGTCTGTGTGGCGAAGCTTTTCCATCAATAAAGAATACCCTAGGAGCACATGTGTCGAATTTAATAGCAACGACCATGGTACGTATGATTATCCAATGGCACCTGTACCTAGGACCAGTGCTATTTTTGGTATATGTTGAACGACATGAATGGGAAGTTTAGACGCAGAAGTGGGTCCCCTGTAACGCAGACGCTTGTAAAGTTAATAGGAGAAATTAAATCAGATGAGGAACGGGCCCAAGGACTTCAAAGAGACTTGACAGACTGTACACCTGGTCCACAACTGGCTTCTCTCGAATTTAAGTCCCGCCAAAATGCAAATCATGAAATAGGAAAGAGGGCAGAGAAGACCGCAGACAGAGCAGTGAGGCCAGGTGGCCAAAGATCTGCAAACCTCGCTCAAGGAGAAAGATCTTTGAGTGACGTATAACACCGAGCATGTCTCCGAAGAGCACACATCAACTTCAGGTAACTG
>NC_069413.1:44991701-45011701 GCF_026875155.1 Cherax quadricarinatus | reverse complement strand
CTCGAACTCGAATGTATGATCAATACAACGTTTTGCACTAGCCAAGGAGTCGAACCCTGTCCCTCGCCAGGCATGAGGGACTGATACCTCAAACTCCTCCTCCCCCCCCCCCTCCTTATACCATCCCGGCTTTGTCTTGGACTGCGAGAGCCCCTGGTGGCGAAAACGTTTCTTTCAATAACGATTCCCCATTATGTTGAGCAAAGTTCTCAAATTTCTTCAACTTGTTCGGTTTTTCTAAAACTCATTCCATCCAAAGGAAGAGGTCTAGTCTAGTGAGGAGAAGAAAAGAGGAGGAAGAGGAGAAGACGGTGAGAAGATAAAAAGAAAAAAAGCACAGTGAAGGAAGTAGCATCAGCAGCAGAATGAGCACGAGCTTGAGGAACAGCAGGAACATACTGCGTGCCGCTACCGGACGACACGTTTATGGTTAGAATCTACCCTAAGAAGGAGAGAAGAACAGTGGTGAGGAAACGACATTGAGGGAGGGGAGAAAACTTCTGAGAGAAGGGAGGCAGACAATTGGGGATTGCATAGAACATAAGAACATAAAAAGAAGGAACTACTGCAACAGGCCTACTGACCCATGCGGAGCATGTCATGTCCCCCCCCAATAAGACCAAGACCCACCCCCCGGATTATCCCAATGACCCACCCACCTTCATCCGCCACCAAGGACGGAGCACTGTTCCCAGAAACCCACACTGCACAACTAGTCAGGTCCAACCACACCCACCCACACCCCTTATTTCTATACTTTATCTAACATATTTTAATAAAACTACACATACGTTTTAGTCCTCAATAACTGGACTGCTCGTGAGCTTGTTCCACTCTTACCACTAACTCTATTACCAAAAACCATGCTTTACCCCTATAGTGATTGAACAAGATAATGTGTGGGCAAAAACAATGGGAGGGGAGAACGATTTGTGTGGGGGGGCGGGAGATAAAATTATATAATTTATATATAATATAGATAGATATATATATATATATATTACTTATATAGAATATATATATATACTATATATATATATATATATGTCGGGCCGAATAGGCCAGAAACTTGCGATCATTAGCGTAAAGAGCAACGCTCATCTTGCCATAGAGGACCAAGTAAAAAGTTGTGTAAAGCAATAATATGTCGGTCCAAATAACATCTGAACCCTGAGAAAAAAATATATTCACTGTGTTTTTTCAGTATTAAATTTTTGTAAAAAAGAAAAATTAGTTAGTTGGGTTCGGCTAAAATAAAATTGTTGCTTGTTATAATAAGGTTATGGAAGTTTTCTAAGTTCTTTTTGTGCAAACAATTATAAATTTTTTACTCATCAACAGTAATAAAAAAATATATCTTTAAACGTTTAAGAGAATATTTTAGAAAGGACTTAACTTTTAAAATTATTCCTTTCTAATGGACCCATCGTTTTACATAGTCGCACGCACAGAATATATATATATATATATTATATATAATATATATAATATATATTATATATATATATATATATATTATATACATACATATATATATAATATATTAATTGGATATATATATATATATATATTATATATATAGATATAATATATAATATATATATATATAGATATTATTTTTATAGAAGTCGTGGCCGAATAGGCAAACCTGGCGAGATTCTTGGCGCTTCAATAGCAACGCTCATCTGCCTAATATGGGGACATGTGAAAATTCCTGGTATGCAATAAGTTTCGCCAAATTCATTCGGAACTAACGAGAAATAATTTCTCAGTTTCACAATTATTGTAAACAAATTTATAAACTACAGTTATTTTGGGGTAGGCTAAAAGAAAATGATCTTGTGTTATAATATGGTAGGTATGTTTTCTAAGATTCTTTTTGGTGCAATAGTAAAATTTTTACATTACATTAATAAAAAATGGATCTTGATCTTAAACTTATAAGAGAAATTCTAGAAAGGACTTAATTTTAAAGAGTTCGTGCTAATGTGACCAGTGTTTACATATTCTGCCACGACATATTTAAAATTTTATTTATATAGATATAGAAGAGATAATAGATTAAGTATATATACTATATAGATCTAGATATATATATATACATATATATATTATATAACATATATATATGGTATATACAATACATATATAGAGAAATTCTTATATATATATATATATATATATAGTATATATATATATATATATATCATGCTTATATTATAAGATATATATATAGATATTTAATATAGAAATATCTAATTAATTATATAGTCACCGTCCTGGTCTGAAGATAGTGTCTATGGCAGGAATGTAGCCCGATTTCAAGCATTCTTTTCTGTTGCCTTACTTTAATGAATAACAAGCTCTATCTGACCAATAACATGTCGCGTGAAGCAAGTCACAGCTAAAATACAGCAACGCCTGTGTTTCATATCGTAACACGGCGTCACAACACATTGACTGGCCAGGGCCAGCATGTTACCCTTGAAAATTAGAGTTACAAAAAATAGCCCTGATTCTGCTCTCATTCATAAGACAAACTCACTTCGCCAAGATCCGGGGAGGTTTCCAAGTAGCGGGACGCCTAGCTCACGTGTTTTCCTCAACTCCTGACCTGACATACTCAATTCAACACCTCAGACCCTCTCACCTTTTCTCCCCAACTACATGTACTTTATACAAAACTATTAATAGGGGCTTCCTTTTCAAATTAACAAAAAGACAGTAGTCTTCCTAGGATGCTACTGTGAAATCTCTAATATGAAATAACGAGGAATTGAGTCCCACCATCCATGGAATCATCAGTTCGTCAAGCATGTATATATACATTTTTAGAAACTCCAGCACAGATTTTTACCTCTTGAGTCTAGAAAAACTGTAAGGTCATAAATATATTGTGCAGACTTCAGCACAGCTCAGTAACAACATAGCATCAGAAAATAGATACAATAACACATGCATCACATGCAGTGTAGCGATAGCAACACAATGGAATTACACAGGAGACATAACTTGGTTCAGTAACAAATACACAGACACTGCATAGCTCAGTACAAATGCATCTGACACTGCATAAGCTCAGTAACAAATACATCAATTGCCGCATAGCAATTCAAGGCTTATAGCAGGTAAGTAACGATAACGAGACATTAGTGAGCGTAGTCAGCTGTTCCCTTACTGTGCATCCAATTATAAGTTAATGGTAGCTGGTTCAGACTCGTCACAGTGCATTAGCATACCTTTGGAGGGGTCCCTGATTTCTCTCGGCCATCCATTCATTAACCTTCTCATCCTCTCCCTCTGCTCCGCCCCTTTTCTGTCATCCTCTTCTTTCCCACGTCCCATCTTCGTTTACAATCTTCTCCTTCTTCCCCATTGCTATATATAGCTTTATCGTAAATCTACTTTTTCTGCAGCAGATGCTGCTACACAACAACAACCTGAGGAGGTGGTTTGCAAAAAAAGTTAAGAGATGAATATAGAGTTATTTTAAAGAATGATCCAATAATGACTGACATATTTCAACACTGATGACAGAAAAGCTGATGAACCTGGGAAAAACAATGCGAGACAGTTTTACTGTGTCAACTGTCACAAAACGAAAAAATAATCTCACTGTAAACACCGACGAGATCAATCATAAAGCTGTAAGCCCATAATCTAAAACAGGAATACGTCGTGAACATATGCATTTCCGTCATAGCCTCGCAAGGCCTACTCTACAGGCTGGAGTCCACCACCTCGAACGAGCATGCCAACAGTGCTAACCTGGCTATTCCGAGGTCACAAAGAGCCTTGTCTCTCGATAAATTAGACACATGTGGCAACTCTTGGGTTATCTTTATTAGGAAACGTTTCGCCTCACAGTGGCTTCATCAGTCCATACAAAGGAGATTCTTGAAGAACAGGAAGAGAATGCGGTAATATCAGTCCCTCAAAACCTTGAGTCGATGCTGGTCAGTTTCCCTCAATCCGTGAATAGAATCCGGCATACCGTGCTGAGAAGGAGCTTATAACCGTTGGCAAGGAGATGTGCAGAAGTCAATAGAGTCGTGTAACATTTGTTCAATTTGAAGTCGGACGTGCCCAAAGAATTAGGCAAGCGAAGAAAAAAATTCCCAAGTATTACGATCCCAAGAAGTTGCGTGTCTGACAGTTTGTAGATGAATGGTTTCAGAGAACCGACATGTTGATTAAGATTAGAACACAGATGTGGCAACTCGTGGTATCTTTACAATTGAGGAAACGTTCGCCACACAGTGGCTTCATCAGTCCATACAAAGGAAATCTTCGAAGAACAGAGAGAATGAGGTAATCATACCCTCAACCTTGAGTCGATGTGGTCAGTCCATGTGTCTAATTTATCAACATGTGGTTCTGCTGAACCATTTCATCTACAAAGCTTGTCTTGACTGAACCGAGTTACATGCACATGTACTTGTCGGTATATATTATTTTACTATTGAGATCCATAGAGTACTTATGCAAATAGATGATTACACGCATATATACGCTCAGTAGGTACGTGAGAGATTCCACAGAAGACAACATAAGAACTAAGAATGTAGGAACACTGCAAAAGGCCTACTGCCAATACGAGGGCAAGTCTGTATCAAAACGATCTCTACCTAAAGCCACAAAAAATCATAACTCCGTACCTCAAGGACACCATCAAACCCACCCCTCCCACTCATATAATTAGTCCGTCTCATCTGTAAAGCTACCCAAGGTCCTAGCCTCTAGCACCCCACTAGAGAAGACGGTTCCACGCATCTACAACGCTGTTCAGAAACCAGTACTTGACCTATATTCTGTCTAAATCTAAATTTATCCAACTTATATCCATTATATTCGTCTGGTTCTCTTACCTGGTTCGACACCCTCAGACTTGATTCAATATCTCCTCTTGTTTATGCCTGCATCCACTGTTACACTTCAATGATATCCTCCTCTCGGATCGACGCCTACTCCAGAGAGTGGAGATTTAAGGCTTTAAGTCTATCTTTCATACGGGAGGTTCCTTACACAGTAAATCATTTAGCCATTCTTATCTCTGTATGCTCTCTAAAGAGCCCTATAATTCCAGGCCTGTAGTAAGGAGACCAATAACTGAGCAGCATAATCTAAATGATGCCTAACTAGTGATGTATAGAGCAGTAAGAAATAACTTTTGACTTCTGTTCACTTATACTTCTTGAGCATAAATCCAAGTATCTGTTGGCCTTGTTGCGCGACACTAAGGCACCGCTGCTTGGTCTTTAAATTTCTGCTTACCATGACTCCCAAGTCTTTCATTATCTCATACTGGATTGATCAAGCTCTCTTCACCTAGATTAAGCCTTCGGGTTATTTTTTTTCATTACCAAGGGCAAGTACCTTTACCCTTAGCCACATTGAACTTCATCTGCCATTTTTCAGACCAAGACATTAATTTGTCCAAATCGTCCTGGAGTTTCATTGATATCGCTCCGCAGAGTGAATTATACGGCCTATCTATGTATCATCAGCAACATTACTCATGTCATCTCGGAATCCCTTCAATCAAGGTCATTAATGTAAACTTATGAACAAGAAGGCCTAAAACTGATCCTTGGGAACGCCACTAGTGAGACTAATCCCCATTCAGATTTCACTCCTTTACATGGAAACTCTCTGCTTCTATTGGTTTAAGCCATAGCCTCAATCCAATGCTAGACAACTTACCTCCGATACCATGAAAGCTGCCACTTTTCTTAAGAGTCTTCCCTTTTGTGAGGTACTCACTATCGAAGCTTTGCTACAAATCCAAATAAACAATATCAATAATGCTCTTTATCACTGTCAACTGCCGCCAAAGAAATAAAGGTTGGTATCCTTATTACTTAGCATATTGGCCTTCAAATGTTCTAGTGAAGAACGTCAGTAAGTTTTGCAGGCAGGAACGACCATCTCGTGAAATCCATGCTGAGATTCATTTATCAAGTTATTTTCTTCAAGTGACTTGCGATAATGTCAGCTATAATCGATTCTAATAACTTGCCCACAATAGATGTCAGGCTTTATTGGACCGGTACTTTTGAAGGAGTGGACTTTTATCCCTGATTTGATATAGAACCACATTAGCCATCTTTCACAACTCATGGCACAAACACACCGGGAAGGATGGATGCTTTGAATACACTCGTGTTAAATTGGCTGACAAGCTCTATCTTGCATTCCTTAAGTAACCTGGAAAACAGCTCATCGGTCCCGGTCTATTTTGCTTCAGTTTGTCTAGGGTTTCTAATAACCATTGTCCAATACGTGACCGGAATATTAGTTAACTTTAAATTCATCAGAACTAAATAATCGTTAATTACTGGAATCTCATTTTCATCTTCCTGTGTAAAAACTGACAAAAAAATAGTCGTTAAATAAGGAGCACATTCCTTTCGTTATCCGTCAGCCGGTCCATTCCCATTTTTCAGAGGTCCTACTTTTCCTTCACCTTCGTCCATACACTTTTGAGAAAAGAACACCCTTTGGATTATTCTTTGATTCCTTTAGCGACTCTAATTTCATAGTCCACGTTTAGCCTTTCTAATCGCTTTTTTTACTTCTCGTTTTTAAGCTGAACAAATGGTCAGTAAGGTTAACCTCTCCTTTCTGATTGAGCGCCATAAATCCCCTTTTCCTCCCCTAATAGATGCTTTTAGCCTCCTGTTAAACTCCATTTGGGAATCGTTATTATTAACCTAATTTCTCCTCTGGGCGAAGGATACATACTCTGGCACGGTTGTACATTATTAAGAAAACAATCGTAAAAGCAGATCCCATTCATAATCATAAGTAGATCATCGTTAATAATAACATTAGCTAGATAACCCAATCAAGATTAGACAGGTGTCCCCCACTAAGTTCATTATCATCGTCAGAACGAAAATCAGGGATTTTTACTGTATTATCATATTCTTTCATTCCCAGTTTAATGCTAAATAGTGATGGATTCTGAGATCACTACTGCGCCAACTCTTCAGTGATCTCCAGATTATTCACGAAGTATTCCGTATTGACAAGACTAGGTCTAGCAAAATATTACCCTTGGTCAGGGACTCTGAGTTTACGCTCTGCTTCAGAAAACGAGATCCTGGACTGTTTCTCCATACAAGTCTCTGGACTCTAGATTACCTGTCAAAGAATTCCAGTCATTTGACGAATAGTAAAGTCCGCCTACTATGACTATGTTATTGTGTCTAAAAGTCCTAACAATTTCGTCCCAAAGAAGTCTCCCCGCAATATCGGATCCACGCCTGAGGTCGCTATCCATACCCTAAATTAGTTTTTCTTGACCCTCCAACGAACTTCTAACCACAAACAGATTCTTGTTATCTGCTCCATCTACTTTTTATACCTGTTTTTAGCCAACAATTAAGGGGGGGGTTTTTTTGGGAGTCTTAAGGGGGCTTTCTAGTTGGCGGGGGGGGGGGGGCATCGGGTTTGACTAGGGGCTGGGGAGATGGGAGATGGGAGACTGGGAGAATGGGGGAATCTTGCGTTTGTAGAACAAACACACGTTTTTACTTAGTGTATATCATAGGTCAATATAAATAGCAATACATTCTAAAGATCCTTTTATCCTTACTTTATATAAGAAAACAGTTGTCCATATCAAAGAATTAACAATAATTACGTGAAACTGGATCATTATATAACTTACCATCAAAGTAATGGTTTTATCATTGTACGATAATGACATACAAAAAAAGCATAACTGATTTATTTTACTCTCAAACGAGAGGCAGAGGCTAACTGAAAACTTATATCAATGTGTTTCTTCTGTTGGTAAGTTTGGTAGCAAATGTATCAATTATACCTTTAACATTCAGACTCTTGGCTCCTTTCGAATTTATATAAATAACTGCAATATCATTTGTTCTGCTGTCACTACTGTTGTTCCTTAGGTAAGTCGCAGGCATAAGAACATAGGAAAGAAGGATCGCTGTAGCAGGCCTACTGACCCATGCGAAGCAGGTCCATGTCCCCCCTCCCCAGATTAGCCCAATGACCCACCTAGTCAGGTCACTTCCACTTAAAGAAGGAGCAAGGCATCAGACCAAGCAGCACAAGCTAGTCAGGTCCAACTCACACCCACCCACACCCTCTCATGTATTTATCTAACCTATTTTTAAAACTACACAACGTTTTAGCCTGAATAACTTTACTCGGAAGTTTGTTCCACTCATCCACAACTCTATTACCTAAACAGTGCTTTCCTATATCCTTCCTGAATCTGAATTTTTCTAACTTGAAACTATTGCTGCGAGACCTGTCTAGGCTGGAAATTTTCAGCACGCTATTTACATCCCCTTTATTTATTCCTGTTTTCTATTTATACACCTCGATCATATCCCCCCCCTAATTCTACACCTTTCGAGAGAGTGCAGGTTCAGGGCCCTCAGTCTATCCTCATATGGAAGATTTCTGATACATGAGATCATCTTTGTCATCCTCCTCTGTACGTTTTCCATTTATATCCATTCTGTAATACGGTGACCAGAACTGTGCAGCATTTATATCCATTCTGTAATACTGTGACCAGAACTGTGCAGCATAATCTAACTGAGGCCTAACCAAGACTATGTTCACATACTACAGAAATAATTGGCAAAGTCACACTGATGATACACACCACATGGAAAGTTCCGTGAGAGCATCACTGTTGGCTCTGAGCAGAGTAGCAAATTCGAGTAGAGAAGTGATAATATGACCTTGTTTTTTCTCGCAAGAAGATTTAGTACCTGATGAAGTTCAACACTTAAAATTCCTCTTTGAAACCATAGTGAAATGTCATCTAGAGAATCCAAGACTTCTCTAGAAATGAAGCATCTTGAGAATTCAGTGCTGATGAACCTTTAGTTTGCTACATGAATTGTTTGAATATAGCCTGATGAGCCTAACTATGACAGGAAAATGAGCACGTCTGCAGAATTCATGAGAAGTAGTCATTTTCTGACGAGATCCAAGTTGAGACTCAACCACAGACTCCTGCACATGACGTGACTGGCAGCAATGTTGCACGTTTTTTCGTTGCACATCAGTGCCAGCTACTTCACATAAATGAACTGCATCTTGCAAGATACTCTGCCACGAATTTTCACAATATATTTCACGTAGGTCATACAGGACTGACTTCGTTGTATGAGTGGTTACAAATGACATATCAGTGTGACTGTATAAGGTTCTTGCTTCTGTTACCCTGTGTGTGCATTTGAAGTTTTCATGATGTCCAGTAGGGTTGAAAAATTGGGTAATGTACTTTGACAGTAAACAGGCAGTTTTTTTGACAAGCCATCGGGCCCTAATCTTTTTAAAATTTACTGGATGTTTTTGGAGAGTCAAGCCCCCTTATTTTTTCTTCAAAAACAGTTGTGCACTTACCCGAAAAAGAGTTGCTCAACTTGTGGGCGGGGCAAAGAACTCGGCACAATCTTCAGAAGGGACTGTGAACATCTCTACAAATGCCAAATTTTGTCATTTTTCGAATGTGAAAAATACACTGATGTGGAACTTCTTTTCTGAACTTCTCCTATGCACCATTTATACAGCCTGACATTACAACAGCATTATCGTAACACTGTCCAACAAACATGTTTTTCTCTGTGTTACAAGCAAGAGTATTTTTTTTAATTTTCCTAGGGAAATTGCTTTGACAGTTCGCTGCTGTGACACTGAAAAATGTCTCATGAATGTTTTCATTATACAGATACCGCACAACTACAGATATCTTCTCTCTTTTGCTGATATTTTTTTTGTATCGTCAACAAGTGTAGGTAAATGTCCCGCTGTGTTAACATCATCATTAGTCTCCTTTCTGACCATGGTTTCCATAATATTGATGATTTCATTTTGTAAATCATAGCGAATATATTTGGCGTTGGCAGGCAAATCTGAAACTTTGTTTTTAATGATATCATCAAAATTTATTTCTCCCCCCCCCCAAAAAAAAAAAATTGCCTTTACTCTCAGATTGATCATCTTTGTGCTGTTCTGTAACAAGCAAAGAATCTTAGATACTCAATACTTGCTCTCATGTAACGCATATTATTTCGTGGACAGTCATTAAGAGAGCGGAATCCATTAGATTTTTGGATCCTCGACCCAGTTATTTTCTGGTTTATGAATCCAATCCATGATTTCATGGATGTGTGCCAGCTGCCCCACGTGTCTCGAGAGATATCTTAGCCTTTTTTACAGTTTGTTAAGCCATCATAGGTGAAAGCAGTCTCACTTCAAGCTCAGTTCTCTGGACTAACGTGAGAACAGGAAAACCAAAATACTGAAAACTGAACAACTGAATATTCCAACCAAGAGTACAAATCATGGATCCTTTTACCTAACAATAAGTAAGCAGGCTTGCTGTAGTGTTCCTCCATTTTTAACTTCTTATATAAACACATGAACACTGTTATATACCTATTGGGCCTAGTGATCCATATATGGAATAGGCGGAGATTTATATACCTAAGAATAGGTTGAATAATTGCTGATTTTTATCACAGGGGTCTTTAAGGGGGTGAAGGAAATTAAGGAATGGCTTTGTGGTGCTAAAAAAAATGTTGCAGATATCTGTGATGCAAAGCATCATAGATATCAGCAACATAGATATGAGCATCATAAATATCAGCCTCCTGTTTGAATACTCAGAGTGGATAGGGTGATACGTACGTTGTGTTGTCTCTTGAGGTGGGACAGTGTGTCATGGGGTCGAATCCTGGCCTGTCGCAGTTTGGTAAATGATTCAGTACCACTTGTTTCCTGGTTTCATTGCTATATAACTGCTCGTTGAGGCGGGTATTCAAACAGGAGGAAGCTGAAATTAATCCTAGAACATCCACAGCCACGAGTGTCCTCGCAACATGAAACAAGTCTAATTCGACACGTACGTCGTGTTGTCTCTTGAGGCCGGACACTGTAGCAGCGATGGAGGTAAGGTAAGTTAATGCCTCGCTTCCCTCGTTATTTTCCACCATGATACCAGAGACGCCTTTGTGAATGTGAAGACTCGCCCTAATTTAGGCTCCAGGTAGTTGCAGTATTATGTGGCAGAGGAGAAATGTAATCACATCAAAGCTTTCTGGAAGACTATGAGGGACGTAAAGCACTCAGAAGTCAGCATAAAGGCTTCACAATTTATGAAAAATGTTTTTCGAAAACTTTAAAGGCGCACAGAACGCTTCACTGTTTCGCTGGAATTTAATAAGTCATGAAAATGGTCGCAATATTCAAGAAAATAAAAAATAAATTAGTTTTTCAGGTTCACATTATGATAAAACTTATGAATCGGTAAAATTTATCAGGTGAGATATATGCTTTTTCTAGAACTACTGATGTTTTTTTTTTTTTTAAGATTATCAGTGATTTTATAAAGACTAGCCATGGATTTGTTAAGACTATCTACAACTTTTTCAAGACTATTCAATGTTTTGTTAAAAATACTTGTAGCCGTTAGAATACCAATGTTTTGTTGACATTACCCAGGTTAACGTATGGCTTTGCTGACACTACATAATATAATAATAATAATAATTAATAATATTAATAATAATAATAATAATATATAATAATAATAATAATAATAATAATAATTATTATTATTAAAATTTTAATATTATATATTATTATATTATTTTTATTATTATTATTATTATTATTATTATTATCATTATTATTATTATATTTATAGGGGGGTGGGTATTAAACCCGTAGTAGTTAAACTGCGTCTCAAAGGAAAGGAAGGCGTTCAGACTCGATTCAAGGAATTGGAACAATGACTTCGTTAAGATTACCCTTCGTTTTATTAAGATTACCCATACCTTTATTAAAATATCGATGAACTTATTAAAACTGTCAATGGATTTGTTAAGCTCACTCATCTTTTTTTTTTACGACTACGCTTGGTTTTGCTAACACTACCAATGGTTTCAAGACTTAACAAAGTGATGTCACAGAACCAGGGAAGCTTCATGCTGGTGAAACCTTCGGCTTATATCAACACTGCAAGTTAATCAGGCGTGTGGGGAAAAAGTCCGATGTTCATTATTTTTTATAAATTGTGGCAATATTCGTTTTTCTATTAATTAGTTAAAATTGTTAGGGAATTTTATTGTATGGACTCATTTGTTAATAAATTTCTGCAAGTCCCTAGATATTATATTAATCTAAATAGGCAGAAAGGGTTTGTGGGACTGAATCCATTGATTAGAAAGAAGAAATACGTGGCGTGTTATCGGTTCTTCTACTGAGAAGAAAAACACAGACTTGCAAATTTTAAAACTCAGTTATTGTTGTCTTGAAAACAGTAATAGAGAATAATTTATCTTCAGAAATGCGATGGAAAGAATTAAAATGATGAATAAATTATATTAATTACATTAAGTAAACAGAGCATAATCTGTTGAAATATGAACGTGAGGATACCTCTGGAGCAGGATAACGCATGCACTGTTGGGGTGGGATGGATGGAAAATGGGATGGGAGAAAGGAAGAGAGAGATAGAAAAAAAGCTTCACTCTCTTTCATTTTGGCTGTCACGTGAAGAAGTCGCGTATAATCCCGAGCATCCTTATGGTAACACAATTAAAAGACTTGTAACAGGAATTCCAAATGTGACAACAGTTCGCAGAAGAATTTGGGGACCTTTTGGATGCACGGATGACGCCAGGAGAACAAACTAAGAAAACGCCATTGCCACAAAAAAACAGATACGTGAGGTAGTGATAATTTATCGTTCCTAATGCATTAAAGTGGCCAGTCCAATGTATGGTATAAGAACTGGACGTGAAGTGTGGGTCATGAGGCCTCCACTACACAAAAGGAAACTTGAGTATCAGCTCCATGGTATTAAGCTTGAGCCATTGAAATGTCAAGTATTATGTCAGTTCCCAGAAACAAATGAACCATTTGATTAAATAACCTTGTATATTCCACTACAAAATAAAATTTGAATTAACCTAGGTTAAATATTCATACATAAGAGAAGGCCTGGATATTCATCGTGATTCACAGTGTTGGACAATTTCAGGTCTGCGAAGGAATGCACTGACTGTCAATCAGGTGGTAACAGATGTACGGACACGTCTAATAAGATAAATGATTTGTCTAGCTAACATGTGATAGATATTGTAATTCTTTTGTCTCGGTAGTATTCTCCTTGCATGTCATCAGTTTCCCACAAGGCGTCTGTGAGTCAACCTAACAGTCTGTTGAGCACTCTTAATTATATCATTAATATATATAAAAAAAACAGACAAACAGTTGAAAAAAGACACATTCGAAACATGTGGGTATCTTTATTGTGAGAAGCATACCAACCAGTGGCTTTATCAGTCCAATACAGAGAATAATCACCGGGGACGGTGGAAGACGTGATCAGTCCCTTAGTCTTCATATGGTGTAAACTCTCCCTTCAAAGATACTCTCACGCTCCTCACCTTCAGGTCTAAGGTACAGAGTTTACCTGGCTTCCATGAAGGCTGTCTAAAGTCTCAGGTTCCATTTTTTTCCAGTAACAATACCCTCACCTTCCTTTGTCTGTGCTTGCATATATATATTCTTTTTTTATTTTTATTATCACACTGGCCGATTCCCACCAAGACAGGGTGGCCCGAAAAAGAAAAACTTTCACCATCATTCACTCCATCACTGTCTTGCCAGAAGGGTGCTTTACACTACAGTTTTTAAACTGCAACATTAACACCCCTCCTTCAGAGTGCAGGCATTGTACTTCCCATCTCCAGGACTCAAGTCCGGCCTGCCGGTTTCCCTGAACCCCTTCATAAATGTTACTTTGCTCACACTCCAACAGCACGTCAAGTATTAAAAACCATTTGTCTCCATTCACTCCTATCAAACACGCTGACGCATGCCTGCTGGAAGTCCAAGCCCCGCACACAAAACCTCCTTTACCCCCTCTCTCAACCTTTCCTAGGCCGACCCCTACCCGTCTTCCTTCCACTACAGACTGATACACTCTTGAAGTCATTCTGTTTCGCTCCATTCTCTCTACATGTCCGAACCACCTCAACAACCCTTCTCTCAGCCCTCTGGACAACGTTTTGGTAATCCCGCACCTCCTCCTAACTTCCAAACTACGAATTCTCTGCATTATATTCACACCACACATTGCCCTCAGACATGACATCTCCACTGCCTCCAGCCTTCTCCTTGCTGCAACATTCATCACCCATGCTTCACACCCATATAAGAGCGTTGGTAAAACTATACTCTCATACATTCCCCTCTTTTTTTATCTTGTGTATTTTCTACTGAAAAAAAGAGCGAGACACTCTAATGCAATAAGGAAATTCTATATATTACTACGTTTCTCATGATTTACAAACATTTCCAACGAGGTGCAACGCTGTCATGTTTGAATGTCATTCAATATATTTTCTACTGACATACTGAAACTTAGTGCATAGGTGAAATGTTGTGGTTAAAAAACGTGTCCACTGTGGGAGAAACGTCTTTGGTTAATAAAGGTATTAGCTATGTGGGTGAAACGTTACGGTTCTTCTTGATTCGCCGGTATTCTCCCGGCCCGGGCCTTTTCCAAGTGGTGGCCCGGCCTTGGCTCCGTGTCTCGGGAGTATCGTGGACTAATGTCTGACATGGGAGGAAGCACAAGTACCTCCTCATCGTTGGGACCAACTGTCCCCAGGCCTAGCCATGTTCCCCACGTCTTGCGCTGAATGACCCATATGGGCTGAGCGCTTAAAATGAATTAACCAATTAACCATCTGGTCTGCCATCCCCGCCCCAAGGGGGTTAATGGGAATGGTAGTCTTGTGAGCTACAAGCTCTGGCTCAGGCACCTACCCTGCCCTAGAAGAGCTGGACATGGTGTCGATCAAAACGTTTAGGTTAATGAAGGTGTGAACTGTGCGAGTGAAACCTCGTGATTAATATAAATATCCAATACACCATGAAAGTGTATAAATTGACTCCACCTTCTCGGTATTTATATAATGTTCATCTTCCTACACTACTTCTAGGAATATATCTCTTCTTTAGTACAAAAATATATTTTGTGTTTGTGCCTCCTAATTTTTCCACTGCGATGCTGCCTTTTAGCAGAAAACAAAAGTGTCACTGGTGAACTATTGTTGTTCCGCTCCGTTCTATCTTTCTTCCTTTGTTCTCAATATCTATTCCTTTTTACCCGTTAAACTCTTTCCTCATCTGTTTTTAATTGAGCCCTTTCTCAACGTTTTTTTTTCTCTCATGTTTCTTTATCTGATCCCGGTCTATGTTCTCTTTTTCCTCTTGCTTCATTTGATTCCTTTCTGTACCCTCTGTTCCTTTTTCTTCACTTGACCTGTCTCTACTCTTCTTTCTCCCCCCCTCTTCCTTCTTCTGCGCTTTCTCGTCGTTTTCTTTCTCTTCTCTTTTTTTCGTTTGAGCCCTTTCTCTAACCTTTCTTTTTCTTTCGAGCTTTTTAACAACTCTCTCTCTCTCTGTGAGGATATTTTGATAATGTTTGAAGGGCTCTTGATATAATGAGGTGGAGCCACCCTTCCCTTCCTTGCAACAAGACCGATTTTTTCCCATTACCTAAGCGCTGTTTGACCCTTACGTGTTTAGTGCTTCATTATGATTATACTAATGATACTAACTTCTCCTAACTCTTAATCTCAACTCTGTTTTCTCTACATCGTCTCTTTCATTCTTTGAGATAAATCTCTAAGAGCTCCATCTCCTCTCACTTCCGTTTCGTCACGCACGCACACACACACACACACACACACACACACACACACACACACAGGTGAGCAGGAAGGACAAACCAATGAGCATAGGGGCCACAGCTAGGGAAGGGACTGAAGGAAGGAAACACTCCACGGAAGAACTAAAACACCTCAGAGGATGCAATGGGAGTCACAGTGGGAGGTGGAAAGGGAGAGATCCGTGTTTGTCTATGGGCTAGACGAAGCTAAAGGGAAAACTTATGATGAAAGAAAGCAGGAGGAGAAAAAAGCGATTGAAGGTATCATGAAGGTGATAGGCAGGGGAGACATGCCCCAGGTGGCAATTTTCGGAGAAATCGGGTGGTTCACAAAAAAAGGAATCGGCCCTAAAAGAAATTTTCCCAAGGCGAATAAAACCCGAACCCAGATCCTGCGGGGAAAAGCACGGCTGAGGGAAAACGGGAAATCATGAGTGTGTCCTCGTCGAATAGAACACAGGGGGAAAGGGTGATACAAAAAGGAGTGCAAAAACAAAAGGGAGGAAGGGGGAAAATAAAAAATGAACAAATAACCCAGAAAGGGAAAGGGACAGCACACCCCCCGAAACATGCAGAAGGACTCCCCCACGACACCTCCAAGGAAAACGAACAACCCAAAACCAACCATCACACACCGATCCCTCTTTTCTCACCCACCGCACCCGAACCTCCCCCTACAGCAACCCCCAAGGAAGCTCTTCCTCCCCCTCCACTCCAACCCCTCAGGCCCCCCCCGGGGCTCCGCTCCCCCCCAACCCCGATTCCCCCCGGCCCACAGTTCAGTATTAGAACAGATTTGGGGTTTTGGTACACAAAGCGGATGGATTAACTAAAAAACATGGGGAAAGGGCAAGAAAAAAATCAATGAGAATCCCCAAATCTAGCAGTTCAGAAACAAAACCACGAGCAAAAACAGATGCAATTTTCCCCACTGGATACCAGTCAAGGAAAGATGAAGGGGCAGAGGGGAGGAGGGGTTGCTCTGCCCCGAAAAAAAACCATGGAATTAAGAAAATGGAGGCTAGCGAGACGGAGAAGGGGAACATATAGGTAACTTCATTGGGGAAAACCCAAGGTGGTCATTTGCAGGATGTATAATCCACCACAGAACTCAGGGGCCAAGAGGGGAATATGAAGAGAGCAACAGAGCAAGGGTGGACCCCCACTTGCTGAGGTGGAAAGAAGAGCTCACCCAGCAACAGTTGCTGGTTATGAGGATTTCAACCACGGGAGATTGCGGGGAAACCCGGACCCCATTGGGGGCCCTGAAACATGGGGGCCCCCGATTTTGGTTTGGGGTGCTGGAAACCTCTGCCCCCAAATTTTTAAGGGACCTCCCCCAAAGTGAAGGGGGACGAACCAGCAAGATTGGACCTTGGTTTTTCACCCCGGGCATTTCAGACATTGAGGACATCCAACGAGACCCCCCAGGAGCTAGTGCCCCACGGGGTTTTTTTTTTTGCTTTGAATACATAGTAGATTTTGCAAGGGGAGAAGAAACGAGTTAAAGTGAAAAAGCCTATTAAAAAAGGGGACTACATGGGTTTTGGGGAAACTTCTTGCGGGGGTTCCGGGGACAGAAAACTGGCGGAAAGCCATAAATGAAATGATGGAATTTTAAACAACAAAATGCAAGGGGCAGGGGGAAAGGTTTTTCCCCAAGGGGCAACAAAAACAATGGGAAAACCAAAACGAGCCCGGGTTTCCCCACCGTGGGGAGGCAAAAAAAAAGTGCATAGAAAATGGAAAAATACGAAGGCAGAACCCCAAAAAAATGGGGAGTCAGTCACGGGCCCAGGAACGAGTATGCACAAAAGGAGGGATCCCAGGCATTGAAAATAAATGCTCAAAAAATCAAGACTGCCCCAAACGTTGTAACCCACATCAGGAGGAAGACAACGTCAAAGCCCCGTGATCGGGACTGAGGAAGAAGGTGGAGAACTAAAAAGAAAGTCAGGGGATGGAGGAGCAAACAGGATTTAGAAGTTTTTGCAGTAAGATAGGGGCTCGGGAAACAGCTCAGAAGGGAACATCAAAGGGAATAACCAAAAAGTTTTTGGATGACATCAAAAAAACCCGAGGGGAGGTGCAAAAGCTGCTAAGTGATCTTAAACCTTAAAGGCGATGGGGCGGAAAATATCTCCCCATGGTCCTTAAAAAGGCAAGATGCGTGCGTCCCCAAACCCCCAATCTTAACACACCCCTTGAAAGGGAATACCTAGAAATGGAAGACGCAATGACCCCCATTTAAAAAAGGAAAACAGAAATGAGGCACTAAACTACGACCTGTGTCTCTGACATGATTGTGTGCAAAATCATGGGAAATTTTCAGGGGGAAGTGGTGGAACCCTGGAACGGAAAAAGTTATAAAGAAAACCACAGGGTTCGGAAGGCAAATCCTGTGTCACAAACCTTCTGAGTTTTATGATAAGGTAATGAAGTAAGGGCACGAGAGAGAGGGGTTGGGGTTTATTGCGTTTTTCCCAAATGCAGGAAGGCTTTGACACAGTTCCCCCCCAAAAGATTAGGCAGAAAATGGGGCAGGCGATATAACAGGAAGGGACGCATGGATCAGAGAATACCTGCAGGGAGGCAACAACGATCATGGAGGTGAAGAGTATCACAGGGGCGCCTGTGACAAGCGGGTCCCCAGGGGGCAGTTCTAGGACCAGTGCATTTTTGAATATGCAACGACATGATAAGGAATAGACTCGAAATGTCCCTATTCGCAAAGATGTGAAGTTGATGAAAGAATTAAATCGATGAGGAGAGGGAGGCTGCAAAGAACCTGGACAGGGTGGACATGTGTCCAAAAATGGCTTTTCGAATTCAACCCCGCCAAAAGCAAAGATAAGATTTGGGGGGGGGAAAGAAGACCCCAGCAGGTTAGGCTAGGTGAACAAAACTCAGACCTCACTCGGGAGAAGACCTTGGGGGGGACCATAACACCCAGCACGTCACCGGAGGCCACATCAACACATATCTGCTGCAGCTGGGGGCGCCTGGCAAACCAGAATACCGTTCCGATACCTTAATAAGGAATCGTTCAAGAAAACCCGTACACTGTGTATGTTTGGCCATATGGGGTATACAGCCCAGTCTGGAACCCACACCTGGTCAAGCACGTCAAGAAATTAGGAAAATACAAAGGGTTTTCAACAAGGCTAGTCCAATCAGGGGGAAAGTCGTAGAGGAAAGGGTGAGGGAATCGGAATGAGACACTTGAGGCAAAGGGTCGGGGAACATATAACGACAACAAGAACGCGGGGAAAAAGACAAGGTGGACAGAATGAATGTTCCAGAGAGGGGACACAAAACAAGGGTCACAACTGGAAGCGAAACTCAGACGAGTCACAGGGGCGTTTTGGGGTATTTTTCAGTATAGGTCGTCAGGAAGTGGAATAGCCTAGCAGGTGAAGTAGTGGAGGCAGGAACCATCATAGTTTTAAGAAGAGATATACAAAGCTAGGAAAAAGAGAGGGAGAGGACCTAGTACGATCTGAAGAGGCGGGGCCGGGGGGGGGGTTTGGGGGGGGTTTGGGGGGTAAAAAAAAAAAAAAAAATGGGGGGGGGGGGGGGGGGGGGGGGGGGGGTTCCACCCCTAAAAACAAAAAAAATTAGGTGGGGGGACCAAAAAAAAAAAAAAAAAATAAAACCCCAAAAAATGGAGGAAGGGGCGGAAAAAGGGAAAAGAGTGGGAAGGAGAAAATTAGAAAGCAAAATGGAAAAGTCCTTGGGGAAAGGAAAAAGGGGGGAAGGAAAAGGGGGGGTGGGAGGGGACAAAAACTTCAGGCCAAAAAAGGGGAGAATTTAAAAAAGCTAAGCCGGGGGGAAAGGGGAAAGGGCCAAAGGGTTTTTCCTGGGCCAAAGAAGGAGGAAAAAGGGGAAAAGAAAAGGCAAAACGAAGGGGGGCCAAGGAGGGAAAGGGAAAAAAGTTTTTTTTCAGAGAAAGGGGAAAGGGGAAAACGACCCCCAAAGGACAAAGAAAATGGAAAAATAAGGAAAATTAAAAAACAAGCAGAGAAAGGGGGGTTTGAAAGGAAAAAAAAAACAGGTTTTAAACCAAAAAAGGGCTTAGGAAAAAGAAAAGGAAAGGAAACCGAAAAAGGCAGTGAAGAAAGAAAGGAGGGGGAAAAAAAACCCCAAAATAAAAAACAATAAACAAAAATAAAGGGGGACCAAGGGAAAAAAACCACCAAACCCCCTTCCCCCCAACCCAAACCCCTAAAAAACCTCCAAAGACCCAAAAAATATAGAT
>NC_069413.1:44975251-44991201 GCF_026875155.1 Cherax quadricarinatus | reverse complement strand
CCTCTGTCTCACCCCCCGCACCCCAAAACCCCCCTACAGCCCCCCCCTGGAAGCCTTCCCACTCCACTCCAACCTTACAGGCCCCACCAGGGCCCCTGCTCTCCCAACCCAGTATTCCCCAGGACCACAGTTACAGTATTAGAACAGAGTTGAAGGTTTGGTACACAAATGCGGATGGTTTAAACCCTAATAAACATGAGGAATGGCAAGAAAGAATCATGGAGAAGTCCCCAGACATCATAGCAGTTACAGAAACAAAACTCACAGAGACAATAACAGATGCAATCTTCCACTAGGATACCAGATCATGAGGAAAGATAAAAGGGGGCAGAGGGGGAGGAGGGGTTGCTCTGCTCGTAAAAAACGATGGAAATTAGAGAAAATGGGAGGCATAGACGAGACAGGAGAAGGGATACATAGTAGGTACACTTCAGTCTGGGGAGCACAAGGTGGTCATTGCAGTGATGTATAATCCACCACAGAACTGCAGGAGGCCAAGAGGGGAATATGAAGAGAGCACAGAGCAATGGTGGACACACTTGCTGAGGTGGCAAGAAGAGCTCACTCCAGCAGAGCAAAGTTGCTGGTTATGGAGGATTTCAACCACAGGGAGATTGACTGGGAAAACCTGGAGCCATATGGGGGTCCTGAAACATGGAGAGCCAAGATGTTGGATGTGGTGCTGGAAAACCTCATGCACCCAACATGTTAAGGACATTTACCAGAGTGAGAGGGGAGGACGAACCAGCAAGATTGGACCTTGTGTTCACCCTGGGCAGTTCAGACATTGAGGACATCACATACGAGAGTCCCCTAGGAGCTAGTGACCACGTGGTTTTTTTTTTGCTTTGAATACATAGTAGAGTTGCAAGTGGAGAGAGTAACAGGAGTTGAATGTGAAAAGCCTGATTATAAAAGAGGGGACTACATAGGGTTGAGGAACTTCTTGCAGGAGGTTCCGTGGGACAGAGAACTGGCAGGAAAGCCAATAAATGAAATGATGGAATATGTAACAACAAAATGCAAGGAGGCAGTGGAAAGGTTTATTCCCAAGGGCAACAGAAACAATGGGAAGACCAGAACGAGCCCCTGGTTTACCCGACCGTGTAAGGAGGCAAAAACAAAGTGCAGTAGAGAATGGAAAAAGTACAGAAGGCAGAGAACACATAAAAATAGGGAGATCAGTCACAGAGCCAGGAACGAGTATGCACAGGTAAGGAGGGATGCCCAGCGGCAGTATGAAATAACATAGCATCGAAAATCAAGACTGACCCGAAACTGTTGTATACCCACATCAGGAGGAAGACAACAGTCAAAGACCAGGTGATCAGACTGAGGATAGAAGGTGGAGAACTCAAAAGAAATGATCAGGAGGTATGTGAGGAGCTAAACAGGAGATTTAAGGAAGTTTTTGCAGTAGAGATAGGAAGGGCTCTGGGAAGACAGCTCAGAAGGGAACATCAAGAGGGAATATACCAACAAGTGTTGGATGACATACAAACAACCGAGGAGGAGGTGCAGAAGCTGCTAAGTGATCTTGATACCTTAAAGGCGATGGGACCGGACAATATCTCCCCATGGGTCCTTAGAGAAGGAGCAGAGATGCTGTGCGTGCCCCTAACCACAATCTTCAATACATCCCTTGAAACTGGGCAACTACCTGAGAAATGGAAGACAGCAAATGTAGTCCCCATATTTAAGAAAGGAAACAGAAATGAGGCACTAAACTACAGACCTGTGTCTCTGACATGTATTGTGTGCAAAGTCATGGAGAAGATTATCAGGAGGAGAGTGGTGGAACACCTGGAACGGAACAAGATTATAAATGAAAACCAGCATGGGTTCATGGAAGGCAAATCCTGTGTCACAAACCTTCTGGAGTTTTATGATAAGGTAATAGAAGTAAGACACGAGAGAGAGGGGTGGGTTCATTGCGTTTTCCTAGACTGCAGGAAGGCTTTTGACACAGTTCCCCACAAGAGATTAGTGCAGAAACTGGAGGATCAGGCGCATATAACAGGAAGGGCACTGCAGTGGATCAGAGAATACCTGACAGGGAGGCAACAACGAGTCATGGTAGGTGAAGAGGTATCACAGTGGGCGCCTGTGACAAGCGGGATCCCACAGGGGTCAGTTCTAGGACCAGTGCTATTTTTGATATATGCGAACGACATGATTGAAGGAATAGACTCTGAAGTGTCCCTATTCGCAGATGATGTGAAGTTGATGAGAAGAATTAAATCGGATGAGGATGAGGCAGGACTGCAAAGAGACCTGGACAGGCTGGACATGTGGCCCAGAAACTGGCTTCTCGAATTAAAACCTGCCAAATGCAAAGTATGAAGATTGGGGAGGGGAAAGAAGACCGCAGACAGAGTATAGGCTAGGTGAACAAAGACTACAGACCTCATCAGGGAGAAAGACCTTGGGGGGGGACCATAACACGAGCACGTCACCGGAGGCCCCACATCAACCACATATTGCTGCAGCATACGGGCGCCTGGGCAACCTGAGAATACCGTTCCGATACCTTAATAAGGAATCGTTCAAAAACACTGTACACTGTGTATGTTAGGCCATACTGGAGTATACAGCACCAGCTGGAACCCCCCACCTGGTCAAGCACGTCAAGAAGTTAGAGAAAGTACAAAGGTTTACAACAAGGCTAGTCCCAGAGGTTTCAGGGAATGTGGGTACGAGGAAAGGGTGAGGGAAATCGGATGACGACACTTGAGGACAGAAGGGTCAGGGGAGGACATGATAACGACATACAAGATACTGGGGGGAATAGACAAGGTGGACAGAGATAAAATGTTCCAGAGAGGGGGACACATAAAAAAGGGTCACAACTGGAAGCTGAAGACTCAGACGAGTCACAGGAGTTGGGAGTATTTCTTCAGTCATAGAGTCGTCGGGAAAGGGTGGAATAGCCTAGCGGTGAAGTAGTGGAGGCAGGACCATCCCATAGTTTTAAGAAGAGATATGACAAAGCTCAGGAAGCAGAGAGGGAGAGGACCTAGTAGCGACCCGTGAAGAGGCGGGGCCAGGAGCTGAGTCTCGACCCCTGCAACCCATTAGGTGGTAAAATTTAGGTGAGTACACACACACAAAACACACACACACACACACACACACCCCAAAACCCCACACACACACACACATGGAGGATGGAGGGCAGTGGAAAGGATGGAACAAGAGTGGGAGAGAAAATTAAAAGAGCTTTCTGAAAAAATGGAGAAAGAGCTCTCTGTGAAATTGGAAAGAGGTTGGAGAAGGAGAAAAAGAATTGGGAGGCAAGTCGAAACTGCAGTAGCCAAGATAAGGGTCCTGAAGTTGAGATAAATAGGCTGAAGCGAGTTACAGGGGCAGTGACCAGAGAAGACACGCATATGAAGCTGCGAGGCCGAACAGGAAGGAAGGAATTATGAATTATGCTAAGGTCATATCAGCCTCCCAAAGGAGGACCAAGGAGTGAAAGGAAGAACAGTGGTTGCAGATGGAGAGGGTGATAGGTCGAATGCTGAGGCACAAACCAGGCTATCAAGAGCCACTGGAAAAATCAAGGGAGAAACTGACCCCAAAACAGGGAGGATCCAGAGTCACAGAGGGTGAGGCAATGGGAGGAAGAAAAGGGCCAAAATCAGTGTTTATCCATGGGCTTCAGGAGAGAGAGGAAAGGACACACATGAAAGGCAGCAGGAAGAAGAAAGGAGATTGAGAAAATCATCACGGAAATAGGTGAAGAGATGGACGAGATTGTAAATTTCAGAGAATAGGGGGGTACTCGAAGGGGAGAAAAACCGACCAATCAAGTGATTCTCAGGACGGAAACAGTGGGAAAGGATCCCAAGAGAAACCACGATTGAAATACCGGAAGAGTACCCAAAAGGGTGTTCTAGACAGAGACAGAAACAAAATCAGAACGACAGCAGCTGAGGGAGAGGACAAAAAAGCGAAAGGAGCTAGGAAAAGAGACAAGGATGGAACCCGCAGAGGTCAGTCAGAGCAGAACAGAACAGCAAGGGCAAGCACACACCCCAAAATATTCTCAGAACCATACAAACCTATCACACCATCCCAACACACATACAATCCATACCCCCAGCCTCCCCCCAACACCGGGCCTATAGAATCCCACAGTATGCCACCAGGTCTCCCACCTCACAGGCCCAAACCACAGTGTTGGAAAGGAAATGAAGGTATGGTACACAAACGTAATGGAATAATAAATAAGTGGGAGGAGTGGCATGAAAGAGTCAAAGAAGCATCACCGGACATCATAGCTCTCACAGAAACCAAGCTTACAGGTATGATAACAGATCCCATCTTTCCCAAAGGGATACCAAAAACCTGGGAAAGGGCAGAGGGAACAGGGGGGGGTGGAGGAGGGGCATGCTGATAAAAAATCGGGGGAATTTTTGGATGAGCTGGAGAGAGGAGACGCGGAGAAGAAGTGAATACATGCGGGAACACTCACTCTGGGGGGTCCAAGGTGGTAATAGCGTGAGGGAATAACCACCACGAAAGCGGGGGCCCAAAGGGCAAGAGTATGACGAGGCCATAGAGCGATGGTTGACACACGGGCTGGGTTTGGCAGAAGAGCTCATGCATGAGGGCAAAGTCTGATAGGGGGTGTTTTAACCACAAGGAGATCGATTGGGGAACTTGGACCCCTGGGGCCAAGATACATGGGGGGCAAGTGATGGGGTGGCGGGGAAAAACTTCATGTGCCAACGAAGGGACCTAAAGGGAGAGGAGAGGATAAACCCGGCAAGGCTGGACTTAGTATTCACCTTGAGTAGTGCAGATATCGAGGACATCACATATGAAAGACCCTTGGGGCCAGTGACCATGTGGTTTTAGCTTCGAAAACACAGTTGAGCTTACAGTGGAGGGGAAAAGGCAGGAAGGCCAGGACGAATGAAGCCAAACTACAAGAAAGGGGACTACACAGGAATGAGGAACTACTGAACGGGGTTCAGTGGGACAGAGAATGGCAGGGAAGCAGTTAATAAGACGATGGAATATGTAGCAACAAAATGAAAGGAGGCTGAGGAGAGGTTTGTACCCAAGGGTAACAGGAAAAATGAAAAAAAGCCAGGATGAGCCCATGGTTTACCAAAGGTGCCGGGAGGCAAAAACCAAGTGTGCTAGGGAATGGAAGAAATATAGAAGGCAAAGGACCCAGGAGAAAAAGGAGAACAGTCGTAGAGCCAGAAACGAATATACAAAGAAAAGAAGGGAGGCCAAAGACAATAAAAAATGACCTAGCAGCGAAAGCCAAATCTGACCCGAAGCTGTTGTACACCCACATCAGGAGGAAAACAACATCAAGGACCAGGTAATCAGGCTAAGGAAGGAAGGACGAGAGAAAACCCAAGAAATGACCGTGAAGTTGTGAAGAATCAACAAGAGATTCAAAGAAGTGTTCACAGAGGAGACGAAGGGACTCCAGAAAGACAGAGAGGTGGGGCACCCCACCAAGTGCTGGACACAGTGCACACAACCGGGAAGAAGTGAAGAGGCTTCTGAGTGAGCTAGATACCTCAAAGGCAATGGGGCCAGATAACATCTCCCATGGGTATTGAGAGAGGGAGCAGAGGCGCTATGTGTACCCCTAACAAAAATATTCAATCATCTATCGAAACAGGGAGATTGCTGAGGCATGGAAGACAAAAAATGTAGTCCCAATCTTTAAAAAAAGGAGACAGACATGAAGCATTAAACTACAGCCCAGTGTCACTGACATGTATAGTATGCAAAATCATGGAGAAGATTATCAGGAGAAAAGTGGTGGAACACCTGAAAGGAACGATCTCATCAACAGCAGCACATGGTTTCAGGGACGGGAAATCCTTGGGCAAAACTATGGAGTTCTATGATATGGTGACAGCAGTAAGACAAGAGAGAGAGGGGTGGGGTTTGGGTTGCATTTTCTTGGACTGCAAGAAGGCGTTTGACACAGTTCCACACAAGAGATTGGTGCAAAACTGGAGGACCAAGCAGGATAACGGGAAGGCATACAATGGATCAGGGAAATTTTTGTCAGGAAGACAGCAGCGAGTCATGGTACGTGGCGAGGTGTCAGAGTGGGCACCTTTTGACCAGCGGGGTTCCCGCAGGGGGCAGTCCTAGGACCAGTGCTGTTTCTGGTTTTGTGAACGACATGCCGGAAGGAATAGATCTGAGGTGTCCCTGTTTGCAGATGACCTGAAGTTGATGAGAAGAATTCACTCGATCGAAGACAGGCAGAACTACAAAGGGATTGGACAGGCTGCAGACCTGGTCCCGCAATTGGCTCCTGGAGTTCAATCCACCAAGTGCAAAGTCATGAAGATTGGGGATGGGGAAAGAAGGCCGCAGACGGAGTACAGTTAGGGGGTCAGAGACTACAAACCTCACTCAAGGAAAAGATCTTTGGGGGGAGTATAACACCAGGCATATCTCCCGAAGCGCACATCAACCCAAAAAACTGCTGCAGCATATGGGCGCCCAGCAAATCAGAACAGCATTTGACATCTTAATAAGGAATCATTCAGGACCCTGTACACGTGTCGTTAGGCCCATATTGGAGTATGCGGCACCAGTTTGGAACCCCACCTAGCCAAGCACGTGAAGAAAATAGAGAAAGTGCAAAGGTTTGCAACAAGACTAGTCCCCGAGCTAAGAGGTATGTCCTACGAGGAGAGGTTAAGGGAATCAACCTGACGGGCACTGGAGGACAGGAGGATAGGGGGACATGATAACGACATACAAAATACTGAGAGGAATTGACAAGGTGGACAAAGACAGGATGTTTCAGAGATTGGACACAGTAACAAGGGGACACAGTTGGAAGCTGAAGACACAGATGAATCACAGGGTTTTTAGGAAGTATTTCTTCAGCACAAGTTGTCAGTAAGTGGAATAGTTTGGGAAGCGATGTAGTGGAGGCAGGATCCATACATAGCTTTAAGCAGAGGTATGATAAAGCTCACGGCTCAGGTGTCGTAAGGGTTCTTGAATGGAGATATCGTAGGTAGAAAGTAGACACACTTGTAGGATGGTAAATGTATTGTCAGACTGAGATGAGAGATGGGGCCCAGTGCCTAGCCTGTTCATGCCTGTATGGACTGCCGCCGAGTGAGAGCGGGACAGGGGGATCACTGCCCATGTGTATCCCCATGACGTCACACAAAGCCACAGGCCTACGAGGGGTCTCGTGTCTAAAGCACATGGATGATACTAATATGCTATGCTATATAATACAGGGAATACAGGGATCAGCAACTATGCTGACAGCTCGGTCATGTTACGTATGTCGTCCCGACATACAATTTATCATGTGGGAGTTCGATACGTGGATTAGGGTAGAAATACTCATGTAGGCTGTTATTACGTATAATCGTAGATATGTGGAGAGAACCTGCAGCCGTTACCTTGCCTGCTCACACTCTTAACACTGACTAGCCGGCTGGCCAGTACCCCGTAGTGGGTCTTTTGAAATAATCTCAGTAGCACAGACGTGACTCAAGAGCGGTTGTGTCGTGAGTCAACGGACGGTTACTGGTAACTTGGTTACTACTACACGAGAATGGTAATTGGTTACTTACTACTTAGGGGATGGTATGGTTATACTACTGAGGACTGGTAAAATGGTTACTACTATGAGAGCTCGGCGACGTTAGGATGACGCGAATACATCTAATACAAACTAGAGATGAGGTACAGGCTCTTGGGCTGATTCTTACAATGTCAAGTACACAACATTAAACATTATAGATAATAAGTAGAATTGGATGAAAGATTACTTAAATGAAACTGTAATTTTTTTGGGGCTATTTTACAAGGTATACTATAGTACAACCTTAAAACTCAACCAATGAACAACGAATCAACGGTGAGATTACAGTGATAAAAAAAAAAATGTTGATCGATCGATCTGTATTCATGTGATCTAGGATTCTGAGGAAGGAATATTTACAAGATAGAGTGTTTACAGAAAGGCAGATTCGGTGACGCAAATCTTGACTGTAAACTCTAGAATGTGGAGAGACCACAAACACAAAAAAAATTCTTGAATAATGCATAAGTTGATACTGTAATTATTCATCTATACAGGTTATTTACATTTAACCAACTTGCTAGGGTATGATTGGCATATGCAGATGGGGTGTCATCTTGGGGGATCAAACTCTGTAGATTGGCTGTATTTGACGCAAAACTGAATTGGAATTACAAATGATACTTGTGGAGTTTAATACCTGTTGTAGTAGGGAATAACGACATTCAGGTTGATCGTCTGACTGAGATCAGAGGGAAGAGAGTACAGGATCAGGGAGGCTTGTCAGAGTCTGTCACATAGACTGGGTTGGAACATCATAATCATAACATACTAATTCATATGATCAATGCGATTCTTTATACTGACCAGTACTAATCTTCTAACCTTATACTTATTACCTCGTGATTTGTTCAACTATCGATAAGGACCAACAAAACTTTTGATAAAGCTTTGGCATTGCAGACGTTTAGTTAAAATTAGTCAAACATACTCTCGTATACTTTGACTTTTGGATGCTTTACTCGTGTATTTTCGACTCTTGTAAATTCAGCTGTTGATTTATGAAGAGATTTACACGGATTCTTCGAAAAACACTTTGAGTAAGTGGTACGAGTTGCTACGAAATCTCTAGGTTGTAATTTGTTTCGGATTAGAAAATAAAACTCATAAGGCAAACGTTTATCTAACCTACAATTGCATAATGTGGAGTGTCACTATAGGAAACATTGTAAGCAGAATTTATAGCACACTGACTCAGGTTATAACTTCATCCCAAGTTTCACGATGGGATTGATATGGGCTCTCAAGGGAATCAAGTACTTTCTTATGGTTCGTTCGCTACCATTGCAGGCAGGATGATGAGGAACAATGGTGGTTTAGAGATCTTGTAAAGGTACACAAATTTTCAAATTCATTACGAATTCACCTCCATTATCTGTTAATAGGGACTTAGGGGTGGTATGCCTGCAGATTAATGCGTCTTTAAACGCTTTAGCTTGTCTCGGCAGTTTTATCTGCAATAGGATAACTCACTATATCTGGTGAAAATGGTCTACCATAACACCACCGATGTTTGTTACCTTGGAGGGAACATGGAAATTAGTTAAAATTCTAGCGCCAAACTCTTTCCCAATGTTCGCCTAGTTGTCGGATAACTGATGGATTAGGGACCATTAGCATTGCCTTTTTGTTGCATGCAGTCACTATTTCTTACATATCAGAATATCAGTTGCCATCGAGGCAAAAGAATTTTCATATGGTGTTTTACTGAACGATCCATACTGGGTGTGCAACATGGTACATCGTAAATAGTGTAAGGATACATTCACTAGTGACTGTGGAATACTAAACTGGTATACTATTCGTTGGAGTACCCAACTCGGCTGTTTGATACAGTAATTCTTGGTTCATGAGAAAGTCCACTGATGGGTGCTGGTGGCTTAACAGTCAGAATAAGTTCTTCTGAGCAGGAATCGAATCACACCAGGAACAAATGGGATCGGTTTTTCTTACTGGAGGAATGAACAAACTCGGTGGAGTGGATGACTTCCCCGGTTGAAAAATTAACGCTATAACACGCAAAATGAGCAAGGGAGACGAATTACTATCTCAAACTACAAGCACTGGAGAAAAGAAATGAACATGGTGAACAATGCTGATATTCTGAGTGCAAACAGTGAAACGAGGTATGACTATAAAGAAAATACACTTAAAACTTTAACAAGTGGAGTACTCGACGAATATAATTCTTACAATGCACTGATTACTGTCAACTAGGATGGGACACAATCTGAAAACTCAAGGGGACATCAACAACACTCAAGTGAGAACACTAGACTCGATACGTCTTTCTGCAGGCCTTGTGTGCATTCAGCAAGAGATGGCATAACTCGTTGGCAAGTAAAAGTTCTTTCAAAGCGTCCCTGGGAAGGAACGAATACTTGAACAAGTCGCCCATCGCAAGGATAGTAGAGCACTATCGTGGTGATGATATTGTGACTGGAGTCCAGAAGGAGTGACAGTTTACTAGGCTGACCGCTCGGCTACGTTATAAGTAATTCACGGATTATAGGACTTAATCTGAACTTCACATTTACGCAGCACTTTAAACCAAATCTCAGATAAAGCTGTGAAGAACAAACTCATTGCTCGAGGGTGGTATTGTTGTCGTCAGTAAGGGAAAGGTGAGGGACTGATTGACAGGAGCAGCAATAGCCTGGAGATAGAGTGTCGACATTCACTAAGTATCTCTTGACGGAATGGAGACATAATGGCAAGTAAAGAGAACAAATAGGCAAAAATAATGAACAATAAAAATGATATAAAATTTAGAATTGAAATGATAAGATTATACAACTTATTTGCAAAAATAATAAAAAATTAATATCTAAGATCACTGCAAGAGGAAGGAAACTCAATTTAAAGGACTATTGACCAAGAAAAAAAGATTTACATTGTAATATGACAAGTTAAAATATTACTCGGAGACTGAATTAAATGCAAAATGAGCTGTTCTTTACTCTTGATAATAAAAACAATTAATTAATTAATTTTTTAAAACTCAAAATGTGAAAGTGTTATAATAAAATTATTAACTTGTTAATGGGGAAAATGTAGTATTTTAAGAATACATAGACAAAATTAAAATATAAATCGTTAAAATAGCAATAAAAGAAAAAACTAATTCACTGCAGAACAGTCAACAAAATAATTCTCTTCCGAGCAAGTGCAACCAAAATAAGGTGTAGAAAAATCATGCAGTAATAAAGTGTCACTGGGAAAAACTCAGGTTAAAATAATGAATTAAAAATATGAAGATCAAAAAAAAATAAACTGATTGAACACTTTAATCTTAATTGTTAAATTAGACAAAACAATTTACTCAAACAGAGTAAGGAAATCACTTACGCGTTAAAAAGTAATTTTGAAATTGCATCAAGAGTGAATTTGTTCAAAGAATATAAAATTATGAAAAAAAATAAAACACAGGAACAAAACAGGGAATATACAAAAAAAAACAAACCCCTTACAGTGTGCGGAGAAGCACCACGTATTAATTATTTTACACCAAATCCTGCTGTGACTGAAACAACAAAATCTTGCTGTGATGATACGACAAAATTTGCTGGCAAAAATATGGTACACAGTTGCGAAAAATTTAGAGGAATGAGACACTGTGGCATACGAAAAAAAAGACACACATGAAATAAATGGATAATTGGTATGCTGAAAGATACAATAAAAAAACAATATTGAATCACATCAACACATGGCGGTGATGGTACACTAAACAATAATACTTACTACAGACAGGATAGATAAGGAAAACACAGCATTAAAAATATAAGATAAAGTGAAAACACTGAAAAAATATTTGTAAAAATTACGAGTCAACGAAAAAACTGAAACACAAGGTTTAGAGTAAACAAGAATTTTACTATAAAGTCTCACACACGCAATGTCTTTAAATGCAAGAAAAATGTCTCAAGGAATTATCACTGATGTGGGAGGGAGTAGTAGATGGGCGATTAATGGAGTCGGGAGAAGGTTTGTTTTGTAGTCTGTGGGCTGGCGGTGTTTCCTCCATACCACACTGTTGTGTGAAGAACTGTGCGTTCTAGGGAACCATAACTCGGTTTTCGGTGGCACAGGTACAATCTCTTACAATTATGCTGAGCCAAAAAAGTAAGGACCGGTACAAGGGTGCAAACAACCAAGGTAGATGGGTGGATGGCTGGGTGGCGGTTGATGGGGGTGTGGACTCTCGCTGGGTTACTGAGCGCACCCCGGGTGGTGGGTGAGAGAGTGGTGGGGGGGGACGATGGGGGTCTGCCGCGCACCCCTCACCGAAGGTGGCTTGGAAACCCACTTTTGCACAGGAATGGTAAAAAACATCTTAGAATCAAACAGGAGCACAGCGTTATAAAAAATACTGAGAGGAACTTGGTTACTTCTTAAGGCGTAGGCCTTTATTCTCTCTCGCAGCTGGGTTTAGAGCTGGGTTGGCTGACTGGCTTTCCCACGAGAATGGATGACTGGAAGAAGTTTGATCGATGCACCAAGCACGGGGAGAAGTTGGATGACAGGGAGGGGGACAGGATGGATGATGGCTGACTGGCGTTCCTTCCACTGTCTGGCTTACTGACTGGTTAATTCAAAATCCGGGTAACTCGGAGATTGAAGCATTTGCACACGAACTAAGCAGGAGCTTGATCGGCTGCAACTTGCTTGCAGGATGACAGGTAGTGTGGTGAGGGTATAAGGGATGGCTGGAGGGGTTGGAGGGGAGGGCATTCACTTGACCTGCCGGCTACTACAACAGTCTTCAAACGCCTTGAATTACCCTTAAAAAAACGTAAAACCAACGCTACACACCGCTGTAAACCATTTATCATGTGGGAGTTCGAATACGTGGATATTGGTTAGAAAGTAGAAATACTCATGTAGGCTGTTATTTACGATAAGCGTAGAATATGTGGAGAGAACCCGCAGCGTTACCTTGCCTGCTCACACTTTAACACTGACTAGCCGGCTGGCTGTACCCCGTTGTGGGTCTCTCTTTTGAAAAAATAATCTCAGCTCAGCCACTGACCGTGATCAAGGAGACGGTTTGGTCGTTTGAGTCAACGGACGGTTACTGGTAAATGGTACTATACTGAGTGGTAACTGGTTACTACTACTGAGACTGGTAAACTGGTTCTACTACTGGAGAAAGGGAGATTGACTAGTAAGCGATCAGTGAAGAGCGGGGGCAGACAGGAAGCCTCGGACTCGACCCCCGCAACTCAAATAGGTGGAGTACATACACACACACACACAACACACACACGCAACACACACACACACACAACACACACAACAACACACACACTCACACACCACAACAAACACACACACCACACACACACACACACACACATTTCTTCAGGTTCACAGAGTTGTCTGGAAGTGGAAGTGGAATAGTTTGGGAAGTGATGTAGTGGGAGACAGGGGATCATATTAGCTTTAAGAAGAGGTTATTATAAAGCTCGTGGAGCAGAAAGAGGAACCTAGTAGCGACCAGTGAAGAGGCGGGGCAGGAACTGTGATTCGACCTCTGCAACCTCAACTAGGTGGTACACACACACACACACACACACACACACACACACCACACACACACACACACACACACATACACACACACACACACAAACACACACAAACACACACACACAAACACACACAAACACACGCACACACACACACACACAAGACACAACACACAACACACACCACACACATACACACACACACACAGTAGTGGAGGCAGGAACCATACACAGTTTTAAGACGAGGTTTGATAAAGCTCATGGAGCGGGGAGAGAGAGGGCCTAGTAGCAACCGGTGAAGAGGCGGGGCCAGGAGCTAGGACTCGACCCCTGCAACCACAAATACGTGAGTACAAATATGTGATACACACACACACACACACACACACACACACACATACACACACACACACACCACACACACACACAAGCCCACACACAAACACATACACACACACACACACAAACACACACACGCAAACACACACACAAACACACACACACACACACACACACACACACACACACCACACCACACACACACACACACACACCACACACACACACACACACACACACACACACACACACACACCACACACACACACACACACACACCACACACACACACACACACACAACACACACACACACACACACACACACACAACCACCACACACACCACACACACACACACACACACACCACACACACACACACACACACACACACACACACACACACACACACACACACACATACAACAGGCCTAGTGTCTAATCGACATGTGCCTAAGACAAAATGGTAACTAACACACACACACACAGGAGAGCAGTCGTAGAGCCAGAAATAAATATGCACAGGTAAGAAGAGAGGCCCAGCGACAATATGAAACTGACATAGCAGCGAAAGCCAAATCTGACCCGAAGCTGTTGTACAGCCACATCAGGAGGAAAACAACAGTCAAGGACCAGGTAATCAGGCTAAGAAAGGAAGGAGAAGAGATCACAAGAAACGACCGAGAAGTATGTGAGGAACTCAACTTGAGATTCAAAGAAGTGTTCACAGAGGAGACAGAAGGGGCTCCAGAAAGACGGAGAGGTGGGGTACACTGCCGAGTGTTGGACACAATACATACAACCGAGGAAGAAGTGAAGAGGCTGCTGAGCGAGGTAGACACCTCAAAGGCGATGGGGCCGGATAACATCTCTCCATGGGTCCTGAGAGAGGATGCAGAGGCATTATGTGTACCCCTAACAACAATATTCAACATATCTATCGAAACAGGGAGACCACGTGAGGTATGGAAGACAGCAAATGTAGTCCCAGTTTTTAAAAAAGAACAGACAAGAAGCACTAAACTATAGACCAGTGTCACTGACGTGTATAGTATGCAAGTCATGGTGAAGATTATCAGTAGAAGAGTGGTGGAACACCTAGAAAGAATGAGCTTATCAACAATAGCCAACACGGTTTCAGGGACGGGAAATTCTGTGTCACAAACTTACTGGAGTTCTGTGACAGGGTGACAGCAGTTAGATAAGAGAGAGAGAGAGAGAGAGAGAGAGAGAGAGAGAGAGAGGAGAGAGAGATGAGGAGAGAGAGAGAGAGAGAGAGAGAGAGAGAGAGAGAGAGAGAGAGAGGTGGGGGGTAGATTGCATTTTCTTGGACTGTAAGAAGGCGTTTGACACAGTTCCACACAAGAGATTAGTGCAAAAACTGGAGGACCAGGCAGGGATAACAGGGAAGGCACTACAATGGATCAGGGAATACCTGTCAGAAAGACGGCAGCGAGTCATGTTACGAGGCGAGGAGTCAGAGTGGGCGCCTGTGACGAGTGAGGTTCTACAGGGGTCAGTCCTAGGACCGGTGCTGTTTCTGGTATTCGTGAACGACATGACGGAAGGAATAGACTCTGAAATGTCCCTGTTTGCAGACGATGTGAATTTGATGAAAAGAATTCAATCAGACGAGGACCAGGCAGAATTACAAAGGGATCTGGACAGGCTGCAGGCCTGGGGAACGGCAAAGAAGACCGCAGACGGAGTACAGTCTAAGGGGCCAGAGACTACAAACCTCACTCAAGGAAAAAGATCTTGGGGTGAGTATAACACCAGGCACATCTGAGGCGCACATCAGCCAAATAACTGCTGCAGTATATGGCGCCTAGCAAACCTTAGAACAGCATTCCGCCATCTTAATAAGGAATCGATCAGGACCCTGTACACCGTGTACGTTAGGCCCATATTGGAGCATGCGGCACCAGTTTGGAACCCACATCTAGCCAAGCACGTAAAGAAATTAGAGAAAAGTGCAAAGGTTTGCAACAAGACTAGTCCAGAGCTTAAGGGGTATTTCCTACGAGAAGAGGTTAAGGGAAATCGACCGGACGACATTGGAGGACAGGAGAGATAGGGGGGATATGATAACGACATATAAAATACTGAGAGGAATTGACAAGGTGGACAGAGACAGGACTTTCCAGAGATGGGACACAACAACAAGGGGACACAGTTGGAAGTTGAAGACACAGATGAATCACAGAGATGTTAGGAAGTATTTCTTCGGTCATAGAGTAGTCATGAAGTGGAATAGTTTGGGAAGCGATGTAGTGGAGGTAGGATCCATACATAGCTTTAAGCAGAGTTATGATAAAGGTCATGGTTCAGGGACAGTGACCCAGCAGCGGCCAGTGAAGAGGCGGGGCCAAGAGCTATGACTCGACCCCTGGAACAACAACTAGGTGAGTACACACACACACTACGTACAAAACGTGTGGTAAGTTAATGGAAAGAATAAAAAAATAAAATTTTTT
>NC_069413.1:44937835-44970335 GCF_026875155.1 Cherax quadricarinatus | reverse complement strand
CTTCCCTCGTTATTTTCCCCCATGTTTCCAGAGACGCCTTTGTGAATGTGAAGGAACCCCGCCCTAATTTAGGCCCCAGGGAGTTGCCCGTAAAATTTTTGGAGAGGAGAAAAGTAATACTCCCCCCCCCCCCCTTTTTTTGGGAAAACTATGAGGGGCGTAAAGCCTCCCGAAGTCGCATAAAAAGGGTTCAAAAATTTATGAAAAATGTTTTTCGGAAAACCCTTTTAAAGGGGCCAGAACGCTTTTCCCGTTTCCCCCCTGAATTTTAAAAAGTCTGAAAATTGTCCCAATATTCAAGAAAATAAAAAAAAAAATTAGTTTTTTAGGTTCCAAATGATAAAAAATTATGAATCGGTTAAAAATTTTTCAGGTGAGATATATGCTTTTTTAGAAACCCATGTTTTTTTTTTTTTTAAAAATTAAGTTGAAATTTTTTAAAAGGGCTAAACCATGGATTTGTTAAGATATCTACCCAAATTTTTTCAGACTATTCAAGGTTTTGTTTAAAAAAAACTTGTACCGTTAGGAAAACCCAAAGTTTTTTTTGACATTTCCCCCGGGTTAAAAAGTATGGGTTTTCGACACTCCCATGTGTATTTTTTTGGACTTCCGGGGACTTTGGGTAATAATTAAAAATAATAAATAATAAATAAAATAATAATTAAAAATAATAAAATAATAATTTTTTATTTTTTTTATTTTATTATTTTTATATTATTTATTATTATTATATTTATAGGGGGGTGGGTATTAAACCCGTAGTAGTTAAACTGCGTCTCAAAGGAAAGGAAGGCGTTCAGACTCGATTCAAGGAATTGGAACAATGACTTCGTTAAGATTACCCTTCGTTTTATTAAGATTACCCATACCTTTATTAAAATATCGATGAACTTATTAAAACTGTCAATGGATTTGTTAAGATCACTCATCTTTTTTTTTACGACTACGCTTGGTTTTGCTAACTCTACCAATGGTTTCAAGACTTAACAAAGTGATGTCACAGGACCAGGGAAGCTTCTTGCTGGTGAAACCTTCGGCTTATATCAACACTGCAAGTTAATCAGGCGTGTGGGGAAAAAGTCCGACGTTCATTATTTTTTATAAATTGTGACTATTCGTTTTTCTATTAATTAGTTTAAATTGTTAGGGAATTTTATTGTATGGACTCATTTGTAAATAAATTTCTGCAAGTCCCTAGATATTATTTTAATCTAAATAGGCAGAAAGGGTTTGTGGGACTGAATCCACTGATTAGAAAGAAGAAATACGTGGCGTGTTATCGGTTCTTCTACTGAGAAGAAAAACACAGACTTGCAAATTTTAAAACTCAGTTATTGTTGTCTTGAAAACAGTAATAGAGAATAATTTATCTTCAGAAATGCGATGGAAAGAATTAAAATGATGAATGAATTATATTAATTACATTAAGTAAACAGAGCATAATCTGTTGAAATATGAACGTGAGGATTCCTCTGGAGCAGGATAACGCATGCACTGTTGGGGTGGGATGGATGGAAAATGGGATGGGAGAAAGGAAGAGAGAGAGAAAAAAAAGTTTCGCTCTCTTTCATTTTGGCTGTCACGTGAAGAAGTCGCGTATAATCCCGAGCATCCTTATGGTAACACAATTAAAAGACTTGTAACAGGAATTCCAAATGTGACAACAGTTCGCAGAAGAATTTGGGGACCTTTTGGATGCACGGATGACGCCAGGAGAACAAACTAAGAAAACGCCATTGCCACAAAACCACAGATACGTGAGGTAGTGATAATTTATCGTTCCTAATGCATTAAAGTGGTCAGTCCTATGTATGGTACAAGAACTGGACGTGAAGTGTGGGTCATGAGGCCTCCACTACACAAAAGGAAACTTGAGTATCAGCTCCATGGTATTAAGCTTGAGCCATTGAAATGTCAAGTATTATGTCAGTTCCCAGAAACAAATGAACCATTTGATTAAATAACCTTGTACATTCCACTACAAAATAAAATTTGAATTAACCTAGGTTAAATATTCATACATAAGAGAAGGCCTGGATATTCATCGTGATTCACAGTGTTGGACAATTTCAGGTTTGCGAAGGAATGCACTGACTGTCAATCAGGTGGTAACAGATGTACGGACACGTCTAATAAGATAAATGATTTGTCTAGCTAACATGTGATAGATATTGTAATTCTTTTGTCTCGGTAGTATTCTCCTTGCATGTCATCAGTTTCCCACAAGGCGTCTGTGAGTCAACCTAACAGTCTGTTGAGCACTCTTAATTATATCATTAATATATATATAAAAAAAAAAACAGACAAACAGTTGAAAAAAGACACATTCGAAACATGTGGGTATCTTTATTGTGAGAAGCATACCAACCAGTGGCTTTATCAGTCCAATACAGAGAATAATCACCGGGGACGGTGGAAGACGTGATCAGTCCCTTAGTCTTCATATGGTGTAAACTCTCCCTTCATAGATACTCTCACGCTCCTCACCTTCCTGGTCTAAGGTACAGAGTTTACCTGGCTTCCATGAAGGCTGTCTAAAGTCTCAGGTTCCAGTCTTTTCCAGTAACAATATCCTCACCTTCCTTTGTCTGTGCTTGCATATATATATTTTTTTTTATTTTTATTATCACACTGGCCGATTCCCACCAAGGCAGGGTGGCCCGAAAAAGAAAAACTTTCACCATCATTCACTCCATCACTGTCTTGCCAGAAGGGTGCTTTACACTACAGTTTTTAAACTGCAACATTAACACCCCTCCTTCAGAGTGCAGGCACTGTACTTCCCATCTCCAGGACTCAAGTCCGGCCTGCCGGTTTCCCTGAACCCCTTCATAAATGTTACTTTGCTCACACTCCAACAGCACGTCAAGTATTAAAAACCATTTGTCTCCATTCACTCCTATCAAACACGCTCACGCATGCCTGCTGGAAGTCCAAGCCCCTCGCACACAAAACCTCCTTTACCCCCTCTCTCCAACCTTTCCTAGGCCGACCCCTACCCCGCCTTCCTTCCACTACAGACTGATACACTCTTGAAGTCATTCTGTTTCGCTCCATTCTCTCTACATGTCCGAACCACCTCAACAACCCTTCCTCAGCCCTCTGGACAACAGTTTTGGTAATCCCGCACCTCCTCCTAACTTCCAAACTACGAATTCTCTGCATTATATTCACACCACACATTGCCCTCAGACATGACATCTCCACTGCCTCCAGCCTTCTCCTCGCTGCAACATTCATCACCCATGCTTCACACCCATATAAGAGCGTTTGTAAAACTATACTCTCATACATTCCCCTCTTTTTTTATCTTGTGTATTTTCTACTGAAAAAAAGAGCGAGACACTCTAATGCAATAAGGAAATTCTATATATTACTACGTTTCTCATGATTTACAAACATTTCCAACGAGGTGCAACGCTGTCATGTTTGAATGTCATTCAATATATTTTCTACTGACATACTGAAACTTAGTGCATAGGTGAAATGTTGTGGTTAAAAAACGTGTCCACTGTGGGAGAAACGTCTTTGGTTAATAAAGGGATTAGCTATGTGGGTTTAAAACTTTAAAGGGTTTTCCTTATTTTTTCGCCGGTTTTCCCCCGGGGGGGCCCTTTTTCCCCAAGGGTTTGGCCCCGGGCCCTTTGGCTCCGTGTCTGGGGTATCGTAGACTAATGTCTGACATGGGGGGAAGCACAAGTACCCCCCAATTTTGGGGGACCAACTGTCCCCAGGCCTAGCCATTTTTCCCCCACGTCTTGCGCTGAATGCCCACATGGGTGAGGCCTTAAAAAAATTTAAAACCAATTTAAAAACCGGGGGTCTGCCATCCCCCCCCCCAAAAGGGTTTTTAAAGGGGAAATGGAAATTCCCTTGTGGTACAAGCTCGGCTCAGGCACCAAACCCTGCCCTAGGAGCGGACTTTTGGTGTGGGATAAAAAAACTTTTTAACTTTAAAAGAAGGTGTAACCCTGTGCGAGTAAAACCTCGGGGATTAATATAAATACCCAAATTTCCCACCATAAAAAGTGTATAAAATTGACTCCCCCTTCTCGGATTTATATAATGTTTCTCTTCCTACACTATTTTTTGGAATTTTATTCTCTTCTTAGTAAAAAAATTTTATTTTGTGTTTGTCCCCCTCCTAACTTTTTAAACTGCGATGCTGCCTTTTAGAAAGGAAAACCCCAAAAGTGTAAAGGGTGAAAAATTGTTTTTTCCGCTCCGTTTATCTTTTCCTTTTTTTCCAATATCTCCCCCCTTTTTACCCTTTTAAATTTTTCCCTTCATCTTTTTTTAAATTTGACCCCTTTTTTCAACGTTTTTTTTTCTCTCATTTTTTCTTTATCTGACCCCGGTCTATTTTCTCTTTTTCCTTTTGTTTCTTTGATTCCTTTCTGTACCCTCTGTTCCTTTTTCTTCATTTGGGACCTGCTCTATCTTCTTTCCCCCCCTCCTCTTCCTTTTTTCTGCGTTTTCTCGTGTTTTCTTTCTCTTCTTTTTTTTTTTCTTTTTGGCCCTTTCTCAAACCCTTTTCTTTTTCTTTCGAGCTTTTTAAAAAAACTCTCTCTCTCTCTGTGGGATATTTTGATAATTTTTGAAGGGCTTTTGATATAATGAGGTGGAGCCCCCCTTTCCCCTTCCTTGCAAAAAGCCCTTTTTTTTTTCCCTTTTCCAAAAAGCGCTTTTTGATCCTTACGTGTTTTAGTGCTTCATTATGTTTTTACAAATGATACTAACTTCCCAACTTTTAATCTCAACTCTGTTTTTTTTCTTTGCCCTCTTTCGTTCTTTGAGATAAATCTCTAAGGGGCCCCACCCCTCCCCTTTCCTTTTCCCGTCACCACACCCCACACACACACACACACACACACAACCACACACACCACAACACACACACACACACATACACACACACAAACACACACACTTTCACACAAACAACACACACACACACCACACACACACACATACACCCACCACCACACACCACAAAACCACACACACGCACACACACAACACATACACACACACTAAAAAACAAAACACACAAACAAAAAACCCCCCAAAAAACACAAAAAAAAACACACCAACACACACACCACACACACACACACCCCACACACAACACACAAACACACAAACACACACACAAACCCCCACACAAAAAACACACACACACCACCACAAAACCACACACACACACACAACACAACACACAAAACACACAAACACACACACGAAAAGCACGCCCACACACACAACACACACCCCACACCGGGTTGACCCGGAAGGGAAAAAAACCCAAATGAGCAAAGGGGCCCCAGCTGGGGAAAAGGGACTAAAGGGAAAGGGAAACCACTCCAGGGGAAAAGGAACAAAAACCCCCAGGGGGATGAAAGGGGGAGTCACAGGGGGAGGGGGGAAAAGGGAGAGATCGCGGTTTTTTTCAAGGGGCCCTTAGCGAAGCAAAAGGGGAAAATTTGTAAAAGAAAGAAAGGAGGAAAAAAAGCGTTTTTGAAGGTACAGAAGGTGTAGGAAGGGAAAATTTAACCCAGGTGGCAAATTTTCGGGAAATTCGGTGGTTCAAAAAGAAAACGAATCCCCCCTTCAAAGTAATTTTCAAGGCAGAAAAACCCCCGAACCATGACCTGCAGGAAAAAGGGAAAGGGCGGGAGAGGAAAAAAGGGAGTTCATGAGTGGGGGACCTCGATCGAGATAGAAACAGGGGAAAAGGTTTGAAAACTGAAAGAGGGGCCCAAAAAACGAAAGGGGGAAATTTGGGGGAAAGGAAAATGAGCAAAAAACCCCAGGAACGGGTGGAAGGGACAAGCACACCCCCCAGAAACCCCGGGCAAAAGGGATTTCCAGCCACGACACCTCCAAGGAAACCTGAACAACCCAAAACCCAAACCCAAACACACACCGTTCCCTCTTTTCCCCACCCACCGCCCCCACGGCCCCCTCCCCCTACGGGGAAAAAACCCCCTATGGAAGCCCCTTCCCCTTCCCCTCCACCCCAAACCCCCCTACCCCCCCAAACCGGGGGCTCCTGCCCCCCCAAAACCCCCAGTTTTCCCCCAGGACCATTTTTAAACAGAAATTAGAACAAGTTAAATTTTGGTACAAAATGCCGGATGGTTAACTAATAAACAGGGGAAGGGGCAAGAAAGAATCAATGAAAAATTTCCCCAGAAAAAATAGCGGTTACAGAAAAAAAACTCACGGAGACAATAACGGGATGCCAAATTTTTCCCCTAGGTTCCAATCATGAGGAAAATAGAAGGGGGAGAGGGGGGGGAAAGGGGGTTTCTTGCTCGTAAAAAAAAAGATGGAAATTAGAGAAAATGGGGGGGGCATAGACGAACCCGGAGAAAGGGGTACATGTAGGTACAAATTAGTCTGGGGGGCACCCGGTGGGCATTGAGTGTTTTATAATCCAAACCCCCAGGGAAAATGCAGGAGGCCCCAAAAGGGGAATATGAAGAAGCAACCCGAGCAATGGTGGACACACTTTCTGAGGGGGGCAAGAAAAAGCACCCCCAGCAGGGGCAAAGTTTGGGTGGTTTTTGGAGGATTTCAACCCCAGGGGGATTGACTGGGAAAACCCGGGCCATATGGGGGGGCCTGAAACATGGAGGCCCAAAATGTTGGATGGGCGTGGAAAAAACCCCATGCACCAACTTTTTAAGGACACTTTCCCAAATGAGAGGGGAGGACGAACCAGCAAAAAGAAAACCCGGGGTTTTACCCCCGGGCAAATTTGGACATTTAAGGGCACACATACGAGAGTCCCCTAGGGGCTTGGGCCACGTGGTTTTTTTTTTTTTTTGAATACATAGTAAATTTTCAATGGAGAAAAGTAACCCGGAGTTGAAAAGGGAAAAAACCCCCACTATAAAAGAGGGGGCTAAAATAGGGTTGAGGAAAATTCTTGCAGGAGGGTTTCCCTGGGACGAGAAAAAACTTGGGAGGAAAGCCAATAAATGAAAAAAGATGGAATATGTAAAAAAAAAATGCAAGGAGGCAGGGAAAGGTTATTCCCAGGGCAAAAAGAACAATGGGGAAAACCAGAACGAGCCCCCGGTTTACCCGACCGTGTTTAAAGGGGGCAAAAACAAAGGTTTCATAAGAAGGGGAAAAAATAAGAAGGGGGTAAAAGGGAAAACCTGGGTTTTGGGGTTTAGTCCCCAAGCCAAGGGAACCCCAAAATATACCAAAAAAGGTAAGGAAAAGGTTTCCCGGGGGCAAATTTGGGTATTAACATAGCATCCCCAAAATCAAGATGACCCGAAACTGTTTTACCCACCTCCCCGGAAAGGAAAAAATAAAAGTTCCCAAATCCAGGTGTCGGGACGGGGGAAAAAGGGAAAGTTGGAAAAACTTCAAAAAGAAAGGGGCCAAAAGGAAAGGTAGGGGGGGGGAGCTAAACGGAATTTTAGGAAATTTTTTGCAATTAAATAAAAGGGGGTTCTTGGGAAAAAGCTCCGACAGGGGAACACAAGAGGGAAAAAATACCCCATTTGGGGAAAGCCCCCCACAATTCCAAACCGGGGGGGAATGTTGCAAAGGTGGGTAAGTGTCTTGATACCTTAAGGGATTGGGGGGACAAATTCCCCTGGGTTTTAAAATTTAAATTTGGGGAAAAAAGTTTTTGGCTGTGGTGGGTAACCCCAAATACTTCCAAAAACTTTTCCCCTTTAAATTTGGGCCTACCCGGAAAAATGGGAAGAATTGTGTTTTTTAGAAAGGAAAAGAAAATGGCACTAAAAATACAACCGAGGGGGTTTGACTGTTTGTTGCAAAGGAATGGAGAAAAAATTTTGAGGGAGATGGTTGGGGGGAAAACCTGGAAGGAACCCAAAAAGATTTTAAATGAAAAAGGGGGGGGTATGGGAAGAAAGTGTAAAACCTTTGGAGGGTTTTAAAGATAATAAAAGAAATTAAACACAAGAGGAGGGGTGGGGTTTTTGGGGTTTTCCCAATGGGGGGGAAGGTTTTGACACAAGGTTCCCCCCAAAAGGATTATTTCGAAAAGGGGGGATGGGCAAAACGGAAGGGACTGGCAAAGGGATCAGAAAACCCGACAAGGGGGAACAAGGGGTTGTAGGTGGAAAGGGGGTTTTCACAGGGGGCCTTAAAAAGGGGGATTTAATTTGGGGTCAGTTCTAAAGGGACCAAATGCTATTTTTTTGTATATGGGAAGGGAAAGTTGGAAATAGATCTGAGTGGGGTTTTTTGGCTGTTGATGGAATTAGGAGAATTTTGGGTTAGGATAGGAGGGGTGCCAAAAGGGGTTCAGGTTTTTAGAATTGTGGCCCGGGAAAAATTTTGGTTTCGGGAATTTTAACCCCCGAATTTTAAAGGGGGTTTTAAATTGGGGGAGGGGGAAAGGGGGGGGGGGGGGGTTTTTGGTTTTGGTGGGGATTTAAAATTTTTAAAGGGGAAAAAATTGGGGAATTTAAAAAGAGGAAGGGGGAAAAATTTAATTTGGATTTTTTTGGGTGGGAAAATGAGGTTAGGGGTTTTTGATTTTGGTTAAAAAAAGGGGTTTTTTTTTAGGGTTAAGTTATTTAAATATGGAAAATATAAAAATTGAGGAAAATGTAAAGAAGAAGTTTGAAGGGGAAAATTAAAAGGGTTTTAAAAAGGTTTGGGGTTTGGGGAAAAAGGTTTTTTGGGGAAAAAGGTAGAAAAAAGGGTTTTTAGAAAAAGGAAATTTTGGGGGGGAGAAAAATGGGGGCAGGGAAGGGAAAGGGGGAAGGGGAAAAGATAAAACTTAAAAGATACTTTCGGGGAATAGAAAGGTGGGGCAAGATAAAGGGTTTCCAGAGAGGGGACACATAAACAAAGGGGGCACCCAAATGGAAAGGGAAAACTTTAGAAAGAGGGCACAGGGACGTTTGGAAATATTTTTTCAGTCATAGATCGTCAAAGGGAAATGGTAGGGCCAGCAAGTGAAGTAGTGGAGGGGAGGAAAAACCAAAACATAGTTTTTTTAAAAAGAATATGAAAAAAGCTCAGGAAACAAGAGGGAGAGGACCAGTAGCGATTTAGTGAAGAGGGTGGGGCCCGGAGCTGAAATCTCGACCCCTTTAAACCCAAATTTGGTGAGTAAATTAGGTGAGTACACACACACACACACACACCCCACCCCCACACACACAACACTCAACACACCACACACACACACACGCAAAACACACCAACACACACACACACACACACACACCCACACAAACCCACACACACCACAAAACACCCACACCCTTTTTTTTTAGTTTACAGAGTTGTTTAGGGAAATGGAAAAGTTTGGGGAATGGATTTTGTGGGGACAGGTCCATACTTAGCTTTAAGAAGAGGGTAGATAAAGTCTTTGGGGCAAAAGAGTGACCCAGTTTGCGCCCTTGAAAAGGCGGGGGCCCGGGAATGTGATTCGACCCCTGCAAAAACCCCAAATAGGTGGTTTCACACACACACACACACACACAAAAACCAACACACACACCACACACACACCCCCCAAACAACACACACACCCCACACCACACACACCACCAACCACACACACACACACACACACACACAAACACACACACACACACACCACACAAACAGGGCCCAGTGTCTAATCGACATGTGCCAAAAACAAAATGGTAAATAAACACACACCAAAAGGAAGTAGTTTGTAGACCAGAAAAAAAATATTTAAAAGGTAAAAGAGAGGCCCCAAAGACAATATTAAACTGACATAGAAACGAAAGCCAAATCTGACCGAAGCTGTTGTAACCGCCACCCTTTAGGAGGGAAAAAAACAGTTTAAGGGGCAGGTAAAAACAGGCTAAGAAAAGGGAAAGGGGAAGAATTTAAAAAAACGACGAGAATATGTAGGGAAATTTAACTTTAGATTTAAAAAAGTGTTCACAGAGGAGACAGAAGGGGCTCCAGAAAGACGGAGAGGTGGGGTACACTGCCGAGTGTTGGACACAATACATACAACCGAGGAAGAAGTGAAGAGGCTGCTGAGCGAGGTAGACACCTCAAAGGCGATGGGGCCGGATAACATCTCTCCATGGGTCCTGAGAGAGGATGCAGAGGCATTATGTGTACCCCTAACAACAATATTCAACATATCTATCGAAACAGGGAGACCACGTGAGGTATGGAAGACAGCAAATGTAGTCCCAGTTTTTAAAAAAGAAGACAGACAAGAAGCACTAAACTATAGACCAGTGTCACTGACGTGTATAGTATGCAAAGTCATGGTGAAGATTATCAGTAGAAGAGTGGTGGAACACCTAGAAAGAAATGAGCTTATCAACAATAGCCAACACGGTTTCAGGGACGGGAAATTCTGTGTCACAAACTTACTGGAGTTCTGTGACAGGGTGACAGCAGTTAGATAAGAGAGAGAGAGAGAGAGAGAGAGAGAGAGAGAGAGGGGGGGGGTAGATTGCATTTTCTTGGACTGTAAGAAGGCGTTTGACACAGTTCCACACAAGAGATTAGTGCAAAAACTGGAGGACCAGGCAGGGATAACAGGGAAGGCACTACAATGGATCAGGGAATACCTGTCAGAAAGACGGCAGCGAGTCATGTTACGAGGCGAGGAGTCAGAGTGGGCGCCTGTGACGAGTGAGGTTCTACAGGGGTCAGTCCTAGGACCGGTGCTGTTTCTGGTATTCGTGAACGACATGACGGAAGGAATAGACTCTGAAATGTCCCTGTTTGCAGACGATGTGAATTTGATGAAAAGAATTCAATCAGACGAGGACCAGGCAGAATTACAAAGGGATCTGGACAGGCTGCAGGCCTGGGGAACGGCAAAGAAGACCGCAGACGGAGTACAGTCTAAGGGGCCAGAGACTACAAACCTCACTCAAGGAAAAAGATCTTGGGGTGAGTATAACACCAGGCACATCTGAGGCGCACATCAGCCAAATAACTGCTGCAGTATATGGGCGCCTAGCAAACCTTAGAACAGCATTCCGCCATCTTAATAAGGAATCGATCAGGACCCTGTACACCGTGTACGTTAGGCCCATATTGGAGCATGCGGCACCAGTTTGGAACCCACATCTAGCCAAGCACGTAAAGAAATTAGAGAAAGTGCAAAGGTTTGCAACAAGACTAGTCCCAGAGCTAAGGGGTATTTCCTACGAGAAGAGGTTAAGGGAAATCGACCGGACGACATTGGAGGACAGGAGAGATAGGGGGGATATGATAACGACATATAAAATACTGAGAGGAATTGACAAGGTGGACAGAGACAGGACTTTCCAGAGATGGGACACAACAACAAGGGGACACAGTTGGAAGTTGAAGACACAGATGAATCACAGAGATGTTAGGAAGTATTTCTTCTGTCATAGAGTAGTCATGAAGTGGAATAGTTTGGGAAGCGATGTAGTGGAGGTAGGATCCATACATAGCTTTAAGCAGAGTTATGATAAAGGTCATGGTTCAGGGAGAGTGACCCAGCAGCGGCCAGTGAAGAGGCGGGGCCAAGAGCTATGACTCGACCCCTGGAACCACAACTAGGTGAGTACACACACACACATACGTACAAAACGTGTGGTAAGTTAATGGAAAGTAATAAAAAAATAAATTTTGGGGTTAATAGAAAAAGTTCTTGTAGATATCAGTATCAGAGAACAATGTCTGCTTCTATCTTTAATTTCCAAATTTATTTTTTATTTTTTTTATTAACACATCGGCCCGAAAAAGAAAAACTTTCATCATCATTCACTCCAAAACTGTCTTGCCACACGCTCTCTTACACAACAGTTATAAAACTGCAACATTAACGCCCCTCCTTCTCTGAAAAGAAGGATTTGTAGAATAAGATTTCAAGGGTCGAAGAGGACTACTGGAGACATTAATAATTTTTACCACAATAATTAAGGTATGGAGGAGGTAAGAGATTATAAAAATGGGAAGGAATAAAGAGGATAGAGAGTAGATTGTACTAGTTGATAGTAAAATTAAACTGATTTTATTTTCCAGAAGTTAAAAAAGTAGAAGAACTGAAAAATATAGACGAGGTAAAATTTTGGATCCATAAAGATTATAATTAATGAAAGTCTAAGTGATTGAAAAAATTGTTAGCTAGACCTTAAGTGGATTTTTAATGTTTCGTGAGATACTAATGAAGATAACTCCTAGGAAAATTAAAAAAAAAAGAATATATGAGAATCAAAATGAGGGATTAAAGAGTCCGGATAGTATCTGAGAATCGACCCCTGAAACCAGAAACAGATGAATACACACACAGACAGACTGGCATATACGGTCTCCTCTGGTTGCTGTCAAACATCGCTGGTGTATCTTAACTGAAGTTCATACTTTTCATTTAACCTAGACTTAGTACGGGCCAATTCGCTAATTTTATAGATTTTTTATTTTTGGTCAAAATTGAACAACATTGGAAATTCAGATTGTTTCTTAGCTGATTGAAAAGAATTTTAAGTAGAAGAGAACTGAAAAAATGAAAAATATTGAAAACCAGGATTTCCAAATTTTTCCTTTAATCTTCAAGAGTATAGTGAACTTTTATATTTTGTACTGGTGGCAGGGTTGGCACAGTGTTATAAGTTCAGAATAACTTATACGATCAGTTTTAACCCTGCTGCTTTTCATGAGAATTTCTGAGTGCTGGATCTGAAAGATTAGAGGAACAACTGGTAAGGGTTAGTGCACTCTGCTCAGTGTTATAGACCATTTTCGAAATATGTTTCCATGCCATACTTTGACAAAAACTCTTCTGATCTGCTTCAAAATTTCAACACTCGGGCATCCTACTAAGGAGGAAGTTATTATTGTTAATGGAGTTTATGGACGCCATTTTTGCCACCTTTAATCTAGAAATGAATGAAACTTTTTTGGGATATACGCTGCGTAGGTGCAAATTTTGTTTGATTTTACGCAATAAGTGGAGAATGCATCTTCTGGTTGACTTTAAACTTTAAGTGTTGTGTTTGCCTCAAAGGAAACTTCATTTTGATTCTTAAGTTGTGTTAGTTTGAAAGTACCAATTTCATTAATCAAATTCGTTTCTGTAAAACAAATGAACAATGTCTCCTGTGATCAAATATACGTCACAGAGTTTGAGTTTGTTGGGTTATCCTAAGTTAAATCTACATAATACATGTACTTTTCTGTTCCCATTAGATCTGTGCGCCCTTGAACACAATTGTAAAAAATTGGTTCATACCTTAAATAAAATTGATTAAACGTTGTTCAGTCAGAGAAAAGTTTTGAATGGTTTTTGCTTTTATAGGTCCCAATTTGAGATTTTTATATGGAAGAAATTGTGAGAAACTGAATATTGCTTTTTCAAAAAAATTTCCGAGTGCCACATCCGTCTGGCTGAAGTTCAGCTGATGACCCGATAATGCAACTTCTGATCAGCATCAAACTTAATGTACTGGTGGAATTTAGGATATTTGTCTCTGTGAGATAACAAGAGAGTCTCGTCAGTTTACCTTCGAAACCAACGTTTCTTAGAGGGATGTTCGAATTAGCGTTGAAGAAATCGGGATATTAGCTTCCAGATGATGATTTGTAAATTCCTCTCCTAATTCCCTTCAGATCTTTAACGCAAATATTTAACTGCATAAAAAACTTATGCAACACCCTCCATTATTACTAACACTTGCTCTGAGGCACAGACGTCTAGGGTCATGCACTACTGGGTAATATTTCTCGGATCCCGCAGCGACAGAAATACGTCTAGTTCGGTGATGACGCACCTAGTACTTGTATTGCAGATTACCTGGGGTTACTACTCTCCCAGCTCGATTCCTTGTTGAGAGGCTGATCATTGAGGTTGTTTGGTGGTAGTAGCAAGCGGTCCAACGAGGGTACTGGAACCCAGCTGATAAAGAAGCTAATTGTTTCATCTAAGTTATTTTTCTCATCATAATGAAGGATTTTTTACACGTACATCGTGGTGGTACGTTCTGGTACCCGCTCTATAAAAGAGGATGAAAGGACACAGGACATCTATAAAGAACACGTTTCAGTCCTGGGATCTTGTCACTCATTCACTTACAACATAACACTCCGGCACTCACACTCACCATGACACTCTGGCACTCACACTCATCATAACACTCTGGCACTCATACTCACCATAACATAACACTCTGTCACTCACACTCACCATAACAAAACACTCTGGCACTCACCCTCACCATAACATAATACTCTGTCACTCACACTCACCATAACATAACACTCTGGCACTCACACTCACCATAACATAACACTCTGGCACTCATACTCACCATAACATAACACTCTGGCACTCACACTCACCATAACATAACACTCTGGCACTCACACTCACCATAACATAACACTCTGTCACTCACACTCACCATAACATAACACTGTCACTCACACTCACCATAACATAACACTCTGTCACTCACACTCACCATAACATAACACTGTCACTCACACTCACCATAACATAACACTCTGTCACTCACATTCAGCATAACATAACACTGTCACTCACATTCACCATAACATTACACTCTGGCACTCACACTCACTATAACATAACACTCTATCACTCACACTCATCATAACATAACACTCTATCACTCACACTCACCATAACATTACACTCTGGCACTCACACTCACTATAACATAACACTCTGGCACTCACACTCACCGTGAGATAACACTCTGGCACTCACATTCAGCATAACATAACACTCTCTCACTCACACTCACCATAACATGCTATAGTATTCATTCACCACACTATATAGTTTTCGTGCTGGTATTCGCAATCGATTAATGTTTTTATCCTTATTTATCATAATAAAATATTTTGCTACATAAATTCTCCATTGTATAGTGTTTTTGTAGTCGTATTCACCATAAAATAATGATTCCCAGTACACACAAAGGTTTTATTTTTTATTAACACACTGGCCGATTCCCACCAAGGCAGGGTGGCCCGAAAAAGAAAAACTTTCACCATCATTCACTCCATGCAAAGGTAACATCACGAATTAATCTCTTTAATACATTCTCTAGAGGCTTATGAACGTACTCGAGAAAATAATCTAGAAGCTAAAAATATCATCATTTGAAATATGGAATGGTAATTAGTCATGATTACATTTCGCAATCCACTGTAAACAAGCGACCTGGCTTGACTAACTCGAGGCTTGGCCTCGTTAAACGTAACTGCTGCACTCGTTAGCCAGCGTGTGATGGCTGTGTTTTGTTAACGAGGGGTGATGTAGTGCTTAGGGTTGCTGGTGTTACGCCAGCTGAGACTTGGTTGGTGCCAGGTGTGGCATCGCTGCGTGGTGGAGGTACCAGGTGTGGCACCGCTGAGTGGTGAAGGTGCCAGGTGTGGCACCGCTGCGTGGTGGAGGTGCCATTGACTGCTCAGTGGCTTCCAAATCCAAAAGAAACCTTTCATGATGTATGTTTAAATATCAAGAAAATGATTTACGACCTTAGAATATAAGATTAAAGAAGCACTGCAGTGTGCCTACTGGCCCGTGCTGGCTACGTCCTGTACCAGTATAATTCATTGATTCTCAACCAGTGATAAATTTACCCCTTGGGGGGATAAAAAATTACATGGCAAGGGGAAATTATTTGATGTACCTGATAATTGAATAATTAATTTATTTTTGAACTTGTTTTTCTGTCTCTTTATGACAGCGATAATTTTTTTTGTATGGAAATAAGAGCAATACATCATGCCGGGGGGGTTAATGACGGGGGAAGTTGAGAATTTCTCCAGTACCTTATCTGACCTTTTTTTTTTTTGGTTATCCTAGGTAATTTATACATAAGTTACTATGTATGATAATTTGTGTAACTGTGTATATGTGTACATGTACATAAATAAACTTACTTATTGTGGGATAAGACACATTCAGACGTAGGGCATTTATTGAGACGTTTCGCTACTTGTAGCGTTTCAATAAACAGTGAAATGCCTCCTTTCAATAAGTGTCTTAATTGCGCATGTGTCCTATCGGTAGGTCCTCTTCACATCCAACCATTCCAACTCATACATGCTTCTCTAATTTATTCTTAAAGCTGGCCATAGTCTCAGTAGTAGTAACCAGTTACCAGTAACCACTGTGCCAGTTGACTCACGACCAACCGTCTCTGCCTGAGTCACTGTCTGAACCCATATTGCGCTGACCTGGCATTATTCAAAGACCCTCTCACATATGGGTACTGTGGGCGGCCAGTCAGTCAGTGTTAAGAGAGCAGAGAGATAGGTACGGCTGTAAGGGCGCACTCCACATTATCTGTAATTATACGTACTACCAGCCTACGTGAGTATTTCTTTACCTAATCCACGTGTCGAACTCCCACATGATAATAGTATTAACTTCAATCATGCTACTTGGCAACACGTTCAACTCATCTACATCTTTATTTCCAAACTAGTAATTTCCTACATCCTTTCCAAATATGAAGCGATCAAATTTGAAGCCATTGTTCCAAGCTCTTGGTTAGATACTATGTCGTATCTTCATTTATTCAATACCTTTGAAGAGAGTGTAGGAACGGGCTTTCAATCTTCTTATTAAAATAAAGTCCTGATGCTGGGAATACATTCTGTCATCTTTCTGTTTATGTGTTTTTTTTTTCCAGACATTGTCGGCCAGTCTGTAGTATGGAAACCAGCACAGCTCTGCATAATCTGAGGCTTTACCAGTGATGTATTACAATGGATTTTTTTTATATTTGTCAGTGTTGTCTATGGATTGACAGACTGAAGACATTAAGAATGTGTTATTTGGAGTACGTTAAACTTAAGATTTGGTGACGATATTATAACATAGGTGAAGAGCAATGATAAGATAAAACCTCCGTCGTTTTCTTATGCTTTAAGAGCATAATATTGTGTATGTCACTAAGGTAACATTCATGACGAAACAGATAAAATTAATAATATTTTCTGAGCACTGTATTTTCTTCAATGGTTACTTTCATAAATGCAAGGTTCATCTTTTATGTTTAGTCGACTTAAGTTAAATATAAGTCAAAATTAGAAACTAAAACAAGATGTCAATAACTGGGCATGTTTCACATATAACTTTTCGAGTACTATTAAGAGATTAGCATTTAAAATAAAGATGAAAATATGAGCGTATATTCACTTCTGGTATAAACCTTGGTAATAGATACCGACAAATTTGCATAGAAAAACACATAAACAAACACTAGCACGTATTTATTAGAAAACTTTTGGGCCCTGGGACCTTGATCACTTCTCATCTGCACTGCACAGATGGTGTCTGGAATGTACTTGATAAAATCTCAATAACCTTATTTATAAACACAAGAGGATATGATGGACTTCAAAGCTCAGTTCTCACTTGAGGAAAACCTCACGTTGATAAAACACAACGAATAAAGGAGATTGCACATCTCGACGTCCTTGTCAGATGATCTTCACCACACTCAATGATGATCTGAACCGGAAGTCGAAATATGCAATCATTTATTTTCTGACATTGGCTTTTTTATCACCATGTGAGTTTTCCCTCGGTTTACAGATGTATAGGAGAGAACACGAACGTAGTCCAGTTTTCTGTCACGTGCAAAACAATTAGCATAATTTTAATTTTAACAACTGCAAACTATTCTTCAAATTAAGTAATTACATTAATAGGCGAATTATGGACTCTGACACCAATTACATCATTTAAAATTTACGCGAAGCGCTTCACAGTTTAAATTAATTATAAATATACCCTTACTTTTAAAGCGAGAAAAAACAAAATAGTTGAGTGGTACATGAAAATACTCAAGGAAAAAGTTTATTTTTTGGCGGGGAAGTCATTAAACTTACGTGTGTGTGTGTGTGTGTGTGTGTGTGTGTGTGTGTGTGTGTGTGTGTGTGTGTGTGTGTGTGTGTGTGTGTGTGTGTGTGTGTGTGTGTGCGTGGATGTGCATGCGTCGTGCGCTGCCCACCCGCGTGAGTGTACTCAGAGATGTGTTTGAGAGAAGGGGATGTAGATTATAGACTCAGCTCTTGAACCTCACCTCTTAACCTCAAGAATTTTCCGGCATTTACGGGTTTGTGGCCCCAATGAAACCCACTCTTGAAATTGTCTATAAAATTCACCTCCTTCGCCTGATCCTAGTCATCATTCCACTTGTTTACCGTCATAAAACTGAAAGAAATGATAAAATAATAGTTTTTTCTATACTCAGCATACCCAGAGCAGAAACCAGTTCTAAATCTTGCATCATTCTGACAACAGCTTAGCTGAGAACGTTACCAAGATCCTACCATGTAATGTCAACTTAGTAACAGGCTATTCCACCACAGTTTAACCCGGACTAAAAGATGAAGCCTCAACGAATGTGATGCCGGCATTTATACTGCTCTTGGTGAAGGCTGTCAGAACATTTACTTAGGAGAAACATCATGAAACATTAATATACGTATTGGAGAGCATAAATACACTTGCACTACCGACAACATAAGCTCTTATGTGGCTCATCGTAACTCCCATAATCATCTCATGAAGAGGAAAGATGTAAGATAAGTTATGGAACAATGTAAGTATTGTAGGAGGAAGTGAGCGTATGTTTCACTCACATCAGCCACGGACAAGGCCATCCTTTACAGGTGCAGCTGTAACATCTCGGACGTATTAGCAGGAATCATCTCAAAACCAAAAAACACTGTTGTCAATATATATGATCTTTCTTTTAGCCTTGTTAAACTACTTTTTACTTTAAACTCAATGTTCTCACTTTTTTGTTTCTACTTCACTTTCTTGTTGGATATATACTGCTGGATACATACTGCTGGATACATACTGCTGGATACATACTGCTAGATACATACTGCTGGATACATACTGCTGGATACATACTGCTGGACACATACTGCTGGACACATACTGCTGGATACATACTGCTGGATACATACTGCTGGACACATACTGCTGAACACATACTACTGGATACATACTGCTGGATACATACTGCTGGATACATACTGCTGGACACATACTGATGGACACATACTGCTGGATACATACTGCTGGATATATACTGCTGGATACATTCTCCTATGGACACTGACACTTGATAGAAGGAAAATTGCCAAAATAAAATATTTAAATGTTGTAAATGTGCCATTTACACGAAGAATCTAAACTTAGCGATCAAAGACCTGTGTATCCTAATGTCCTCTTCTACAGTGTTCTCATTCTCTCCGAGGTTCGATTCATGAGGGTATTAATTTAGCAGGTCCAACGTTTCTTTCTAGATAATCAAAACCGTTTAACTTGAAAAGAATTGTTTAAAATATGGAAACTTTCCCGGTCAGCAAAATATGGAGATCCAAATATCCGGGTTTGGTTTGCGGATTTTCTTCTCGATGCCGGGGCAAGGTGTATCTCTTTTATGCAGTTTCTCTTAGAATTTAAATATATATATATATATATATATATATATATATATATATATATATATATATATATATATATATATATATATATATATATATATATATATATAATATATATATACATACTCAAGCAAGGCTTCACATATTTTTTTCACAAACATTTGTTGAGTTTTGCCTCTGAGTTAGACAAGCTCATCCAGAGAAGGTAATGAGCATCTTCCTACACGTGTTCTTTTCCTCCTGGGAGTGATGCTCGTCATCAATTGTGCACCTTATTTCTCAGCGACTCAAAAGCTGGTCTTCAAAGAAGGTAGCGAGCGAGGCGTGTCCCTCCGACTTCTTGTTCCTTCCTCACACCTCATTTTTACGACTCCTGGACGAGGCACTCCTTTTGTGGTGGGTGGCAGCTTTATTCCCGCCCCTCTCGCTGGGACCCTTCCGTCCCCATGACGCTCCTCCCTGTCCCTCTTGCATCTCCCCGCCTCTCCCGTACTCCCTACTCTTCTCTCCAAGTTACCTGTAGTTCCTTTCCGGGGGTCACCGTCCCTAAGGCCTGGTCCTAGACCAGGTTTCCCGGCTGCTGGCCTGATCGACCAGCACTTCCCTCACCTTCTCTGCAGGATCTTCCTTTTTTTCTCTCTCTGTCTGTCTGTCTGTCTGTCTGTCTGTCTCTCTCTCTCTCTCTCTCTCTCTCTCTCTCTCTCTCTCTCTCTCGCCTTTACATCTATCTTGTGCTCCATACCCATCTCTTGTGCCTCCCCAATTCTATCCTGCCCCTCCCTTTCCATCTTTTGACCTTTCCCACCATTCTCTTGGGAACCTGTCTTACCTCTGTTATATACTTTTCTTTCCGGTCAATGGACATGGCTGCGGAGGCGTTGATCTCCGGAATGCCCTCCAGGTAGACCCTTCTCCTGCATCTCACTAGCCTTGCCTTGCACTTCACGTCTTTTACACCTCCCTCCCCAATCCTAGCCAGCACCTCCTCACCCCTCTCTTGCACCTCACCACATCTGTCGCACCTCTCCACTCCTCACCTATACTTCCTCAGCCCTCCTTTGTACCTTACCATGTCTTTTACACCTCTCCTCTTACTAGCATCTCAGCGCTCTCCAGAATATCCCCACCCTTTTTACACCTCCCTAACCTACTCCAGCTCCTCGTTCACCTCCTCACTAGACCTTACCCCTAACAAGAGCCTCTCACCCCTAAACAGCACCTCCTCACCCCTTAGCATCACCCCACACCCCTTCCCAGCACTTTCTCACCCCTCTCCATAACCTCCCCGCCTTTCTCCCCTGCTCGTCGGCTGTGATAAAGGTATGATGGGAGCGCCTGTCCTATATGCAGTAACTTCTCTTCTCGGCATTTCTGGCCTGTTGCCTCCCAGAAGCTCCCTATAAACATTCTGGTGGCCAACCTGTCTTCCAAATAAGAGCGTCTGTTTTCAGACGCGTTACAGTGTGTCGAAGCCTGCAACAGCAAGATTCCTAAACAAAAACGTTCCTAAACTGGAACAAAATATATTAAGGTTCGTTAAGTTGTTAGGTTAAAATAACATAAAATGATAAATATGATAACCATCATTGCAGTCACGGGATGGGGGGGGGGTAATCAGGGTTGATCCGAGGAAGGAGACTGAAATGTGTAATAAAGATGGTCACCAGGTACATTATTTTTGCAGTTTTTAAATTATCAGAAAACTTCACTAGATCTTAATTATTTTCCATTTTGATTAAAGTTCTCTCAAGTGTTTTTTTTTATCTGTCATTTCCTTATATATCCATGATCATCTATATACTCCTATGTATATCTTTACATTCCCATATACTCCCATGAGCATTTGTATATTCCCATGTATATTCACACCGTAATGTAGCTTAGGAGTACAGAATTTGTTTACAATATCATTGTTAATAAATATACATACATAGGTTTTAAGTAGTTGTATTTGTTTATGAATAAATAAATTTGTTTAGGTGTTACACATGTGTCTTATTCGCCAGGTTTCACTGTTACCTGAGCTGGGTAGAGTCTTCCTGGACTTACAACAAGTACTGCCGAGATGCGATGAGAAACACAATGGGGAGCTGACTGTACTGTTTACAACAGATCGCTCGAGACAAGCTTTATCAAGCGTGAAAAGTGCAATTTCACGACGATTTTAATTTACCAGATTGTGCAAACAAATCACGAGGGATATACTAAGTAACATTACCCTGAATCCTAAAATGAGCCGAGTAGATTGTAAAGAGTGATTTGTGGTAACAACAGAGGTTTATCACAATCAGTGTGAAGTATAACTCCTCATTACAGAATTTGTGTGCCTTCGTTCCCCCGTTGGTGAGGGGAATGGTACCTCTTACACTTGTGTTCCAGCAAGTATGATGTCTTGTTTACACAGTTTACAAAGTTAATCGTTCCTAAGAGCACAACCTCTAAATTTATTTTGTTCAATGCAGAGCAAAAAAACGAAAGTTCTTTTCTTTTAAGATATAGGTATGTTTTACTTAAAGTGGAGAGTTGTAAAGCTGAGGCGCAGTCGCGTTCTTAGTTGAAGAGCCAGAATATTGCATGCGAACACTGATTTATAAATCCCTGAGACATTCCTCTGTGATGTACCTTCGCCATAACAAAGCCTTTAAGTTCAGAGGAAAGTAACATCTCGTGTAAGAGTGAAGGATTTAGCTCAATAAATGAGCATAGTGTCACATCTAAAGTGGGGGAAATGCTTAGAGTGGAATGAGTAATTAGTCTCTTGCTATACGCAGCCAGTGGTCCAGGAGGGTAACATTTACTTAGCGTGAAATTCCATATATGTTTTAGGCGAGTTGCTGGCTGAAGCAAACCCAGCAGGCGTAATAATAATACATTCCTGGAACAGTTGCCCAAGTACTTTTGTAAGCCAACTTTAACTTCAGTTAAAATTATATAAAATTCCTAGAACACCCAGAAAGTGTAAAGTGCTTCACTATCACCAACATCGAGGATGAGGCAGCAAACTTTACATTCAACGCACATCAACTTCATTTCAACTTCGTATGAAGGTGCGCAAAGGAATTTTTTTACGCCAGCCATTTTTTCTTTCATTGAAATTATTCGTTTTACGCATTTCCATGAATGTTAGAAAAAAAAAAAAACTGGAAATTTGGTTGAAACGGAGCACCATGGCTGGGTTCTCAAACTTAAGTATAAAGCAAAACAGGTAATAATTATTGATTTATAACACAGATTTTATCTCGCGGCGGTTGCGTTGCTACGGCTGCGGCTGCTACTGCGGCTGCTGCTGGTGCTGCGGCTGCTACTGCGGCTGCTACTGCTGGTGCTGCTGGTGCTGCTGGTGCTGCGGCTGCTACTGCCACCGCCACTGCTGCTGGTGCTGCTGCTGCTAGTACTAATTCTGCTGCTGCTGCTGTTCTACTACATTATTATAATGTAAATAATTATTTTAACAACAAAGGACAATGTTTTCGAGAGCCTCGCAGGCTCGTTGCCCTGAGTTTCTTGATGAAGTAAATTCGAAAATCTTTGATATTTTCGATGATTAAATTAAATAATTCATCTTAAGCGCTAAACCCTTCTGGGTCATTCAGCGCAAGACGTGGTGGAGGCTGATTCTCCGTCCGCTGAGCGCGAGACAGACGTACTTCCTTTCCTTGTTCAGAAAGTTAAATGTCACAAGAGTCAAGACATTCGCTGCCAGTTTTCAAAACAACAGTGAAGTAATTAAAACGCAGTACACTACTGAAAACACTAAATTTCATATAGGTAATAAACACTGTGAAAGAGAATTTGTAAAAGAAAATATCTATGTTGATCTTTGGATTGAAAGACCCTAACGACAATATGTGAAACAAGTGCAAAGTAATTCCATATTGGAAGTACTATATAAAACGAATGAAGAGAACGAATGACCACATAGAATATAGCTTAAGAATTGGGATATATGCTAATGGGAGAAGTTGCTCCGTGTAATTTGTTTTAAAAAAAACAGAGAATCAAAGATGAAGTTCTACACCTAAAATATTATCTTACTTACAAAAGAGATTTTTAACAAGTTCTCTTTGAAGCGAGAGTCGTGGAGTGCATCTCAAGACAGAGAACGGAAAAGATATGATAAGGAAACAACTTATGCACCGAGAATAAGGAATAACATTAGCCACCCCAACCAAAACACAACAGTTTCAGTCAACCTTCACTCACCCCAACATTCATATCTCAAATACTGAACCCTCACCTACTGTTGCATCTCTTCCCAGCCAACACAACCATTTTCACCCCATCTTTGAATATGCAACACATGTATGAAATCCACACCTGATCAAGCATAATAAGTCACTCTGTCTGACTTTTTTGGGTTATCCTAGGTTCTCTACACATATGCTGCTATGTATGATAATTCTATGTAACTGTATTTGTGTATACCTGAATAAACTTACTTACTTACTTACTTATTTACTTACTTACTAGTCACGAAACTGGAAAATGTGCAGACGTTTCCAATGAGATTCATCCAGGATATAATGGGTATGAGCTCTTAGGAGAAACTAAAGGAGTTCCAGCCTGGCGGTATTAGAGTACAGAGAGATCGGAAGTGAAATGATTACTATGCACATATACCGAGAGGAATCGATAGGGTGGACAAGTGTTGACTGCTCGAAAGGCAAGAACACGAGAGCACAGTTAAAAGTTCAAAATTAAGATGAGTCACAGGGATGTTAGGAAATATTTCTTAGCCTTAGGAGTGGACAGGAAGCGGAACGACCTGGATAGCAAAGTGGTAGAGGCCGGATCCGAACACAGCTCTAAGAACAGATATGATAGGCTTCACGACAGAAAAGTAAACCCAGTAGCGGCCAGCGGAGAAACGGAGACAGGAGCTATGAATCAACCCCCTCCAAACTTACTTCCTCACTAGGCCACAGCAAAATTAAGGTGACATAATCAAATATTGCTTTTAAATTGCAGAAAAAAATAAAAATATTCGCTCTAATTTGTTTCCCCTCAGGGAAGGTTCCTTGATGTTGGTGAGGGGCTCTTGATTTAGGGAATTGGATCTGTGCTCCAGTTCCCCGAATTAAGCCTGAATGCCTTCCATAACCCCCCCCCCAGGCGCTGTATAATCCTATGGGTTTAGCGCTTCCCCCTTGATAATAAAAAAAATAAATCTAACTTGTTTCCTGAATATCTTTCCAGATGAGCACAGACATGGCCGACCAACATCCCCACTAGATTTTCAAAGTGCAGACAGCAAAACCTATTAACTAAATAATATAAAAATTAATTAAACCAAATGTGAAAAAGACTTACGAATTCTGCTTAGAAAAAAAACCTAAAGCTAAAAAAAAAAAACAGTGCATAACTACTCGCAATAAAGCGAAAAGAATGTTTGGCTTCAAATCATAACTCTTTCATATTAAACGAGATTTGAAACATAAATATTACACTATCTGGAAACGAATAATTTTAAGGAATGTAAAGGTGATGAAGCCACCTGATACAGAACTCGCAGCACTATAATGTAAATTTGACAGATATAGATTTAGAAATGAGATTTAAAGCAGTTATCTGGCTAGAGTTGTGAATGAGTGGAACAAGCTGTCGGGTGATGTTCCTGGAGCAAAAACTTTGGGTAGCTTTAAAAATGTTTTAAGATAAATTTGAGTGGAAATAGTTGTGTGTTTAGGAGTTGCCTCGAATAGGCCATTAGACCCAAAATTCATTGCGCCTCTGTTTGAATTTTCTTATATCAACCCAATAAATGATGAGATGTCTGAAAAAGACATTTCAGTCCGGAAATGGGCAGTGGCTGGGGAGGCTGCCAACTCGTTCATAAACCAGAGCACTCGAGACCTTCATGAAATATCCATCACGCTATGACCAGGGTGAGAGACTACCGAGGAAACCCTCTTTCTCATGACCAAATATAAACACAATGGCACGCACGCATGAATGCACAAACATGCACGCACGCACGCACGCACGCACGCACACACACACACACATACACACACACACACACACACACACACACAGTGAAGAGGCGGGGCCAGGAGCTTGGACTCGACCCCTGCAACCTCAACTAGGTGAGTACACACACACGTGTCGCTGACATGTATTGTATGTAAAGTTATAGAGAAGATTACCAGAAAAAGAGTGGTGGAGCACCTAATACATGACAACCAGCACGGCTTCAGGGAAGAGAAATCCTACATCACTAACCTATTAGAGTTCCACGATAAGGTAACAGAAGTAAAACAGGAGAAAGAGAGGAATGTGTAGACTGCATCTTCTTGGACTGTAAGAGGTCTTTCGACACCGTTCCACACAAAAGACTGGTTGAAAAAATAAGGGAGCAGGCAGGAATAGGAGGGAAGGTACTGCAATGGATCAGGGAATACCTGACAGGAAGGAAACAACGTGTTGGTCTGAGACGAGATGTCATAGTGGGTGCATATATCGAGTGGGGTTCCGCAAGGGTCAGTCCTGGGTCCGGTGTTGTTTCTTGTATATGTGAATGATATGGTAGAAGGGATAGAGTCAGAGGAGTCACTGTTTGCAGACGACGTGAAACTAATGAGGAAAATACAAGAGAAAGAGAATCAGGTAAGCCTACAAGGGGATCTGGACAGGCTGCAAGCCTGGTCTGAAAAATGGCTCGTGGAGTTTAACCCCAGCAAGTGCAAAGTTATAAAAACTGAGGAAGGACAAAGGAGACCACAGACGGAGTACAGCCTAAGAGGTCAAAGACAGCAAAACTCACTCAAAGAAAAGGATCTTGAGGTAAGCATCATAACGAACACATCTCCTGAAGCGCACATTAACCAAGTAACTGCTGCAGCATAATGGCGCTTGGCAAACCTGAGAATAGCGTTTCGTAATTTAAGTAATGAGTCATTCACGACACTGTACACCGTGTACGTCAAACCCATATTGGAGTATGCAGCACCAGTATGGAACTCATATCTGGTCAAACACTTCAAGAAATTAGAGGAAGTGCAAAGATTTGCAACAAGACTAGCCCCGGAACTGAAAGTTTTGTCCTACGAGGAGAGGTTAAGGGAACTCAGCCTGACAACACTGGAAGACAGGAGGGATAGCGGGGACATGATATCAACATATAAAATATTTAGAGGAATTGACAGGGTGGATAGGGACTGAATGTTTCAGATATGTGACACAACAACAAGGGGTCACACCTGGAAGTTGAAAACTCAGATGAGGCACAGGGATGTTAGGAAGTAATTCTTCAGCTATAGAGTTGTCAGGAAATGGAACAATCTGGAGTGTAATGTAGTGGAGGCAGGATCTACACATAGCTTTAAGAAGAGGTATGATAAAGTGCATGGAGCAGGGAGAGAGAGTGGACCTAGTAGCGACCAGTGAAGAGGAGGGACCAAGAGCTATAATTCGATCCCGGTAACCACAATTAGGTGAACACACACGCAAGCACACTCACACACGGGCGTCTGCTAGCCTTTAGGAATTTCTAAAGAAATCATTCACGACATTTGGACGTATGTAAGGCCACACTAATTCTTATTTAGATATCAGAAGCCTCACTCACATTCACGATGACTGTGGAGGTAATTAGGAGGTGATCAGTCCCTCAGCCTTGATAGAAGATAGTCACTCTCTCAGCCTTAAGCAGATGTATGATTCTTGCATGACGCAGCAACACCAGGTAGATATCTTAGTGGTATCTTAGTGCAGATGTCAATCACAATTATTCTTTTCCATTTCTAGTGCTTCTTTTCCATTCCCAGATGCCTTCTTTAACCCTAGGATCATTCGCTTCATTCCTGATGACTCGCTTCATTCCTGATGCCTCGCTTCATTCCTGATGCCTAATTTCATTCCTGATGTTTCGCTTCATTCCTGATGACTAATTATATTCCTGATGCCTCGCTTAATTCCTGATGCCTTGCTTCATTCCTGATGCCTCACTCCATTTCTGATGCCTAATTCCATTCCTGATGCCTCGCTTCATTCCTGGTGCCTCGCTTCATTCCTGATGCCTCGCTCCATTCCTGATGCCTAATTCCATTCCTGATGCCTCACTTCATTCCTGATGCCTCGCTTCATTCCTGATGCCTAATTCCATTCCTGATGCCTCACTTCATTCCTGATGCCTCGCTTCATTCCTGATGCCTCGCTTCATTCCTGATGCCTCACTTCATTTCCTGATGCCTCACTTCATTCCTGATGCCTCGCTTCATTCCTGATGCCTAATTCCATTCCTGATGCCTCACTTCATTCCTGATGCCTCACTTCATTCCTGATGCCTCGCTTCATTCCTGATGCCTCACTTCATTCCTGATGCCTCACTTCATTCCTGATGCCTCACTTCATTCCTGATGCCTCGCTTCATTCCTGATGCCTAATTCCATTCCTGATGCCTCGCTTCATTCCTGATGCCTAATTCCATTCCTGATGCCTCGCTTCATTCCTGATGACTAATTCCATTCCTGATGTTTCGCTTCATTCCTGATGCCTCGCTCTATTCCTGATGCCTCGCTCTATTCCTGATGCCTAGCCCCATTCCTGATGCCTCGCTCTATTCCTGATGCCTCGCTTCATTCCTGATGCCTCGCTCCATTCCTGATGCCTCGCTTCATTCCTGATGACTAATTCCATTCCTGATGTCTCGCTTCATTCCTGATGACTAATTCCATTCCTGATGTCTCGCTTCATTCCTGATGCCTCGCTTCATTCCTGATGTCTCGCTTCATTCCTGATGACTAATTCCATTCCTGATGCCTCGCTTCATTCCTGATGTCTCGCTTCATTCCTGATGACTAATTCCATTCCTGATGTCTCGCTTCATTCCTGATAACTAATTCCATTCCTGATGTCTCGCTTCATTCCTGGTGCCTCGCTCTATTCCTGATGACTAATTCCATTCCTGATGCCTCGCTTCATTCCTGATGTCTCGCTTCATTCCTGATGACTAATTCCATTCCTGATGCCTCGCTTCATTCCTGATAACTAATTCCATTCCTGATGTCTCGCTTCATTCCTGGTGCCTCGCTCTATTCCTGATGCCTAGCCCCATTCCTGATGCCTCGCTTCATTCCTGATGCCTCGCTTCATTCCTGATGCCTCGCTTCATTCCTGATGCCTAGCCCCATTCCTGATGCGTCGCTTAATTCCAGATGCCTCGTTCCATTCCTGATGCTCCATTTTTGATGCACTGTTGAAATTTACGAGGTAACTTCCACATTTTGGCCACAAGTCGAAGTTAAAAATTACAGCGCATTTATATGGCATTCATTTAAATTTGTTTTTCCAACGTATATAGATAGGGAATCTTACTAGGGGAAAGTGATTTATCGAGACCCACTGAGCCCAGTTTTAAGCATTATGATCAGCCTTAAAGACGAATTTTTTTTAGATGAATTTGTTGGAAAATACTGCCAGAGGGAGGAAAAGGGACACATACGTCAGCAGTCGCGTCTCTTGCTCTGTCTTTCAGTGTTCGGTAAGCCGCATGCAGTAATTTGCACACACACACATTCGAACGCGAGCTCCCACACAAATCCACACCAAACCATACCACGGGTGGGGTTTGAACCCGCGATCAGAGAGTCTCAAAAACCCAGACCGTCGCGTTAGCCACTGGGCCAGCTAGCTTCAATAAGATTCATCCAACTAGGTATATTTCTACACCATAGGAAGGTTAGCATAGGCACCACTGTGACCACAAATGCAAGTTTTTACAGACGAATCTCCCGCTAGCATGGCCGTGATGAACTCTAGCTCAAGTCTCCTCAAATCGCGGGTTCAAACCTCACCCGTGGTATGGTTTGTTTGCAATCGTGCCATTACGATTTCGTAAGTCATATGCACACCCACAACCCATTCCCCGTCCCTACATGCATACAGACTAGGATTTAATATTCATCCAGAGTGAAGCAGACATTAGGGTGGTCGACTACGAGGAACGTCTAGGAATAAGCGAGCACTGCATCTTGGTGATTACACAGTGGAGGCGGAAGCAAGAGAATGGGATGAACGGAAGGGGAGGAAAAGATTAGCATACCGTAAAAGAGGATGTGGGAGAGTAAAAGAGTTCCTGCTGGAAAGGAAACGGAGTAATGTTACGTAATATATTTGTTATATACTTTATAGTTCAAGGATCACGGCTCCAGCGGCTCCGTCGCAGACCAAACCTCAAACTGGGGACAAAATATTACAGGAGAAAGTACTTTAAAAAAGAAAGGAAATTAATGCTAAAGCTAAATTGAATGTACGTTGAAGGTTTTCAGATGAGCCTTTAATCTTATATGTTCGCGAGACAAAAAGAAAAGACTAGCAGTGAGCTTCACACTCGCATGATAAGGTGGCGGAACCTCCCTGGTACTAAATGATCTGGGGTTAGTTGTAAAATAACATAAATACTAGAAAACTAAAGTGGAGCGGTACTCTTATTCATAAGAAAACACCTAACAAATAGGTAGCAGAGTCACACTGAGAGGGAGTGTCAGGATGAAGAGAAGTAGTGTCAGGATGAAGAGAAATAGTGTCAGGATGAAGAGAAATAGTGTCAGGATGAAGAGAAATAGTATCAGGATGAAGATAAATAGTGTCAAGATGAAGAGAAATAGTGTCAGGATGAAGAGAAATAGTGTCAGGATGAAGAGAAGTAGTGTCAGGATGAAGAGAAATAGTGTCAGGATGAAGAGAAATAGTGTCAGGATGAAGAGAAATAGTGTCAGGGTGAAGAGAAGTAGTGTCAGGATGAAGAGAAGGGTGAAGAGAAGTAGTGTCAGGATGAAGAGAAGTAGTGTCAGGATGAAGAGAAGTAGTGTCAGGATGAAGAGAAGCAGTGTCAGGGTGAAGAGAAGCAACGAGTCCCATAATGTTCAATTCTTGTATCCATCCTGTTCCTGATATGTATAAATAACCCACCAGATGAAACAGATCTACTAGATATAAGTCCGAAGATAACGAAAAAAAAAAATATAAGGAGAATAAGAACAGAAGCCTGTCGTTATTTGCAATCTGGAAGCTTGTAAAGAAGCTACAAAAATGGTGCAACAAGTGGCTAATGGAATTCTAATCCAGCAAAGACAAGGTTATGATCAGAACCAGAACGCACACGCCTTTTTCCTTCCCCTTCAATCTACAATCACGAATCATGAATCAATAAATTAGACCTGGCTTGGATTATATAGCACCAGTATGGATTCTCACCTGACAAAACCAGTTAGGAAAGTGGAAAAACCGCGGGGGTGGGCAATGTCCAAAACCTATGAGGAGAGTTAATGAACTGAAGATAGAAGACACTGGGAAGACGTGGTAACGAATTAAAAATACCCACAAAACTTTATAGGGCAGACATGAATAGACTGCTCGCTGTGCTGGTAATGAGTACAAGGGGGCACTTTTAGAAGTTGAAGACATAGATGAGTTACAAGTATTTCCTCAGTGTCAGGGTGGTCAGGATGTGGAATGACGTGAACGAAATATGTAGTAGTGGATGCAGGCTTGGTATACAGTTTTAAGAACAAGTCTGACACTCCCACGAGGCTAGGAGTAAATCCAGCAAGCAGCAAGATGGGCCCGAGTTGAGACTCAGCTTCTACAACCAAACTGGCTGGCGCACGCACGCACGCTCAAACATACGTACACATATACACACAAACACAGGAACAAGGAGCCACTTGGATATTAAACATGCAGATGAACTACGAAGATGTTAAGAAGAACTTTTTCAGCTGCATGACGATTACGAAGTGGAATGTTTTCTATGAGAAAATGGCTAAAGCAACACCATACACAATTTTAAGACTAGCTACGACACTCCACCCTAACCACCACCATGTGGTAGCAACACCACACCAACCTCCCCCCACATGCTAGTAGTGACACTATTTCAGTCTTCTTAATAGTGAAGAACAATTTTATCTATTTTTGACTTTTTATAACACAGACGCAAAAAGTTACTTACAAATTTATCTGTATTAGTAGACACCACCGTCTATAGCAACTCACGCTACACACTGTTGTTTTGTTTTGAAAAACCTTGCAACTGAACCCACGGGAAACATTGAATGCTTCATACTGTGAGTAAAACCTGTACTAAGTGATTTTTTCCCCCTGATAAAGACATCAAGAGCACCAAGTCTTGCTACCACTTCAGTTTTACCTCATCAGGGATTGATACCAAGCGAGCAGCTGCCTCGGTACAGGTTTGATATAACTCTCCAACGACCGTCCGGCACCCAGGTCTTTACAGTCCTGATATATGGTATGCTATCTAAAAGGGAAACAAAATTAAACAAGAAAAATTCCAGTTGCTAACGGCATTTTTAAAAAAAAAAAAAAAAAAAAAAAAAAAACGAAAAAATTGTGTGTATTTTATACTTCTGCATAAAAACGAGGCGGCTGGGGGGCCCTAATTAAGCTGCATAACTCCCTTAGCTGAAGCTTTCACCCCCTGTCACACACGGTTCTCAAGGTTCTCCCTGAAGCTGTTTGAGAATTTTCTCCTACCACCCCCTGTATTTAATATATATTTTATTTAATGACAAAATATATTGACAAAACATTCACAAAAGTACAATAGAAAGTAAAACAACCTAGATAACAACTCAGAGCTAAATCTCGAATACTTCGTCCAGCTCCCCGGCGGTGGGCTGCGTGACCAGAATGCTGCAGGCATTTCCTCTCTGGATCGAGACAATGAGTCTCTGAAAGAGGAAGCTGGTCGCCCTGTGGTCCTTGGTTTCTATGATGAGCTTTTCACCCAGCTCTTTGAGGAATTTTAGAGCACACTTGCCCCAGGCTCCAAGGATCTCCGACCCTTTTGGAATGAAGTTATAGCAAGGGGGAAGGTCTTCCCTATTTGCGGATCTTCTGGGTCTCCCCGTGGCTGGCAGCTCCCCCCTTCAGCTGTGGAGTGTGGCAAGTAGTATCTGCCAATGTGGCGGCACAGGTTTTAGTCCCAGGCAATCTGCTTTTCATTCTTCCAGGGTAGCATAGTGGCTCCATCAGGACGCTTATGACTCCCTCATGAGAAACCCCTGCACTTGGGGTTCCCGTTGAGATGGGCAACGGGCCCATG
>NC_069413.1:44905335-44930335 GCF_026875155.1 Cherax quadricarinatus | reverse complement strand
GAAGAAATGCAATCTCAAGTAGGGCTGTTTTCCTTCCTAATTCTTTTTTTTTTTTTTCGTATAGTTTGTGTAAAGGTTTAATTTAAAATTTTTCAAATTATTATTGATAGTAATTATTTACGTTGTCAAAAATTTTGTTAAACTTTACAACAGTTTATTCACAACTTCCTTGGGGTCAAAACCAATTTAAATTCCAGTAAAGAAATTTTTTGGGAACCTTTTCATCACTGATTCTTCCATAATTCAAAAGGGAATTACATGTACGATTTAGTTTTTTTTTTATGATGAATAAAGCAACTTTTAAGTAAGTTTTCCCCAATGAAAAAGAAAACTTAATTAGCAGTTATGACGAAAAGGAAGATTTTAATTTAAATTTAATGTGAACTATCTATGGTCAGTTAGACGATAATCCACCTGAATTAATACTATTGTCCCAAAAAATTTCCCATGGTAATATGTGTAACTTATTAGTTCACAGAATTTAAAAAAAGGGGAAAAGGAGGGGAAAGGGGAGATACGGTCAGGTCTAGTCACGATGTTCTGAAGTTTAAAACCATTTGCAAAACAGGAATCTACAGAACCGGGAAAGTTAAAAACAAAGATTTTAGAACTCAAGAATTCCCTTTCTTCTAGATTTTCCATGAATCAGAAGCCGGGAAATCTCCAGAAAATTCCAGGACTAAGAGTAATGTTAGGAAAGTTGAAATGGGGTCTTTGGGCTGAAGTGTAAATAGTTTAAACAGAGGACCAATTAATGGGGTGATGTGGTTTTTGACATAAAAAAAAAAAGTATTGGGTTTGGGGTTAGCAAAAAAACTTTAGATTCAGGGGATTAAAGGAAAAACTGGGTTTGGTAAAAGAGTTGTGGCTAGTGGAACAAACTCCCCAGTAGCGTTTGTAGTTTTAAAAAGGGTTAGATAAATACATGGTGAGTGGGGTGGGTTTGAGTTAGACCTGATTATCTTTTGTTAAAGGGGGCTTCCCTTTTAAGTGAAGGTGACTTGGACCCGACTACTTGGACCCGTGGCTTAGGCCGGGAGGTGACTTGGCTTGCCTCACGTGGGCCCTAGCCTGTCTGTTTTTCCTTTTTTCTTATGTTCTTTGTTTTATTTTTTGTTTTTATTTCCCCAGAAAAGGAGCGGCAAGTTTTGCCAAAATATTGAAGATGACAAGAGGATCATGAACCCAGACGATCAGAAACATCATTGTCATTAAAAAGTACGAGTATGTACAAATTTTCTGCAAGTTTTACGAAAAGCGAATTTTATCCAGGGACGATTTATGTATTATTTTGTAAATTGGGAAAATTGGGTGGAAAAAAAAAAGGGGGTTTCACGGCAGAAGTTTGCGAAAAGATAAAGTCCTTTAACATGAGATATGCAGAATTTTGGAGGGTCATCCCCAGGTACTAAAAAAAAACGGATATGCCCCCCTCCACAAAGGGGGCAGCAAAGCGTTGCAGAGAATACAAACCGATGCATTAACGCCCACACATTAAAAACTTCGAAAAGGGTTTAAGAAGCAAGTCGTACCCTTTGCTACCCAAAAATTTTATCAACCCAGGGGAGCAGGGTTTAGATCAGATCCCCCTCCCGTCTTTCAAAATTTTGCCTATTATGACATGATCTTGGTCAGTGGAGGAGGCACGCAGAAACAAATGTAGTATCACAGATAGTTTCTTTGTAGCTGTGAAGGAAAAAAAAACATTGTTTTGTTGAGAAACTAATAATGACATCCCAGCAAATCATCGAAATAAAAAAAAGTTACCGAAAATCAAAACGATTAGGAAATGTTGACTTTTCATCAAAAATTCCCACCATCTTCTCGATGCTCAAGGTTACTTTACTAAAATGTCCACGACTTCTTTAAACCTGAAAACATCTCCCACTCTCCTATTATCAAAGGGAATCCAAAATATCAAACCCCAGTGCTACACCTCGCCAACGTTGCCAATGAAGGGGAAAAGAAGTATATTTTAACTGTGGCAACGAAGCACACACACACACACACACACACACACACACACACACACACAACACACACACCACACAACACACACACACACACAACACACATAAAGACCGGACAACTGGACACCTGGTCCGCAAATGGCTTTCAAATTTAAATTTCCAAATGCAAAGTCATGAAGATGGGGAAGGGGACAGAAGACCCCACAGAAAGTAAAAGGCTAGGGGGCCAAAGCTGCAAACCTCCTCAAGGGGGAAAGATCTTGGGGGGAGTATAACACCCGGATGTCTCCCGGGAAAACAATCAATAATAACTGCTGCAGAAGGGCGCTGGCAAACCCCGAGAACAGCATTTCCCATACTTAGTAAGGAATCGTTCAAGACACGTACCCGTGTTGCAGGCCCATACTGGAGTATGCAGCACCTGTTTGAACCCGCACTTGATAAAACACGTCAAGAAACTAGAGAAAGTACAAAGGTTTGCGACAAGGTTAGTTCCAGAGCAAAGGGGGAATGTCCTATGAAGAAAGATTAAGGGAAATCGGCCTGACGACACTGGAGGACAGGAGGGTTTAGGGGAGACATGATAACGACATATAAAATACTGCGTGGAATAGACAAGTTGGACAAAGACAGGATGTTCCAGGGAGGGGACACAGAAACAAGAGGCCACAATTGGAAGTTGAAGACACAAATGAGTCAGAGAGATATTAGGAAGTATTTCTTCAGTCATAGAGTTGTAAAGCAGTGGAATAGCCTAGAAAATGACGTAGTGGAGGCAGGAACCATACACAGTTTTAAGACGAGGTTTGATAAAGCTCATGGAGCGGGGAGAGAGAGGGCCCAGTAGCAACCGGTGAAGAGGCGGGGCCAGGAGCTAAGACTCGACCCCTGCAACCACAAATAGGTGAGTACACCTGGTCAAGCACGTCAAGAAGTTAGAGAAAGTACAAAGGTTTGCAACAAGGATTCCAAGCTAGGGAAATGTCCTAGATAAAAACTTGAGGGAAATCGGACTGACGACACGGAGGACAGAGGGTCAGGGGAGAATGATAACGCTACAAGATACTGGGGGGAAAAATAAGTTGGACAGGACAGTATTTTCCAAAGGGGGACACGAAAAAGGAGTCGCAATGGAACAAGACTAAACGAGTCACGGGGATGTTAGGAAGTATTTCTTCAGTCATAGAGTCGTCAGGAAGTGGAATAGCCTAGCAAGTGACGTAGTGGAGGCAGGAATCGTACATAGCGTTAAGACGAGGTATGACAAAACTCAGGAAGCAGAGAGAGAGAGAGGACCTAGTAGCATCAGGAAGGGCGGGGCCAGGAGCTGGGTCTCGACCCCTGAAAAACCACAATTAGGTGGTAAATTAGGGAGTTACACACACACACACACACCACACAAACCCCAACAACACAACAACACACAACACACACACACACACACACACACACACCACACAGACTGCATATCAACCGCCTGGCCAAAATGCTTTTGCTGCAAAAGTGATCATTGCACTCTTGCAGCCAAGTGCCCTCACAGGAAAGAAATCGTAAACAAGAGCAGCTTGAGGAACAAAAGAACCGACTCCCAGAAGATACTATGAACAGCTCAACAGTCTACCTTTTCCACCTCTGTGAACATGGCGGTGGAATTTGAAAAGAAAAAACTGCCTCGTCTATGCCCACCTCCAGGACGCCTCCTACCATGGTACATTCAACCACGCCGCCATCCCAATCTCCAAACTGAGATGAAATTTCCTGAAGTGAATACTACTCAAACACTCAAGATTATCAACTCTTACACCGCTTCCTGTGTTCACATTCCAAATGTATTAACGCCCTGTACCAACTCCAATGTATTCATCCCTGATACAGCGATGCCCACTACCACTACTGAGTCTGCCGCACTACGTTCGCCCCCAAAAGACTTAACAATTTACACCGGAAGAAGACACTGAAGTCGATGACCACACTCCCTTGCATTACAAAAAAATAAATATACAATTCTACACTACACCTATAAACATCAACATCGTGTTCGCCAGGGAACTACATCCTCGGCTCTGCAATGGAACGTTCAAATACACCTCATCTGTCCCATATTGTTTGAAGCAATTCATATATGACTTCAACAGCTATGCCAAAATCAAGTACCTACGAAATGAAAGTTTGGAATATTTAAGAATGGGTCATTCCAGATAATACAGCAAGCTTAACTCCTAACCTCCTGTGTCTGTTAGTTGTCTCTTGTCCACAGCTGACTTGCTACCCTTATCTTTAGTATAAAGCGCTCCGCTGCTGGGTTAAACACTGGCTCCATTTATACGACCTAATAATACTTCTTTCCTGCAATATTCTTCGCCTATCCCCACTTCCTCGCTCTCTCCTTACCCGAGTTTTTTAGAAGAGTCACGCTGTGCCCTCATATATAAAAGGTTCAGCATCCAACTTCAACCGAAGAAGTGTTACCGGGCCCTTGCCTTAGGGCTGCCCCTGTAATTGCTCTGTAAACAATATTCTACTTGTACCAACTCCGACATTCCCTGGTGAATCGGTGACGGGTCACCATTTGAACAAGGTCGATGTCAGGACTTCGTTCCTGAAGAAAATATTATCATTGTGATGGATGAACACAGAATAGGAGGTCCACAGACACCCATAGACCGCCAGAGTGAAGAGATTCAGGGTATGACTTGAAACAGCAACAAATCGAAGAATTCGTGGCGAAGCCATTATTAAGGACAAAAGGCAACTATTCTCAGTCTATCTTAGTAAAAATACCCTCTTTCTTATTTTCACTACTGTGCGATTTCAACTTTATGTATAAGTAAATATAATCTCTCTCAGTTTGTTTTGCTTATTCCTTCATAAGTTATCCCGAATTTTGCAAAATGATATTATTTACAGGTATACGATATATGGAGGTAGTCTCATGTTACCCTGCATTAAATATACGTGTATGTGCTAGTCTGTTCCAGGGAGAGTAGTTGAGTAGTAAAGAAGCTTATGAACAGTATAATACTGTGGCAATTTATAAAAGTACTCACATGTAATGTGAGTATTTTTATAAAATTGGTATATAGTCTATCTGATATTGTATCGGGAGTGACTGGACCAGAGTGTTGTTCAAGTACGATTTAAGAGTGCATTACTGAAGGTATAGTTGTCGGTCCCCGACTTTCGATATCACACGGGGCGCCAGCAACCCTTGGGCCGCTTCAGCTCCTGGCCCCACCTCTTACCGTCATATATATATATATATATATATATATATATATATATATATATATTATCATATATAAAATATATATATATAATATATATAATATATATAATATATATATATATATACATATTATATAAGATAATATATATAATATATATATATATATATATATATATATATATATATATATATATATATATATATATATATATATATATATATATATATATATATATATATATATATATAATATATATGCAATAAGATCACAGTAAACGGGTGATTTCAAAATATGCAAAACAACCACTCTGAAAGAATAGAGAAATTCCAAGCGCTTTCGTGACTACTCACATTATCAAGGAACTATGAAAGTGAAGCATCCAAGGAAGCTATATAAGGGGTCCGGCCAGCACCTCACTATCAGATCCCACAACAGTTAAACACGTGACGCGCGGCGAGCCAACTTGGATAGGTCCTTTGCACAACTCACCCCCAAGCTATTTATTTGTCCAGTGTATTATTAAATTCTTCCCAAATTCTATTAATTATAAATGGATCTAATCCATCTTTACCTTACATGTATGGACTAATAAAAACACACAAACCAGGGAATCCAGTCAGACCAATTATTAGCTCCATAGGGTCAGTTTCATATAAATTATCCAAATGGCTTGTTGATATTTTGAGCCCTATTGTTGGCAAAATTTCAAACTTCAATGTTAAAAACAACATAGACTTGGTTGATAAATTAAGCTCCTTGACTGACTTAAATGATTTTAACATTGTTAGTTTTGATGTTACTTCCTTGTTTACGAAAGTTCCTGTTGATGATTTATTAAGTTTTTATCTGAAGAACTCGTTAACTATGATTTACCATTGCCAGTTCCTACTATCATTAAACTTATTAAACTTTGCATTGTTGATGCAAAATTTGTATTTAATGATAAGTTTTACACTCAGAAGTTTGGTATGGCAATGGGAAATCCTCTTTCACCTGTTCTTAGTAACCTATACATGGAATTTTTTGAAACAAGGTTGCTTAACACAATCCTCCCTAATAGAGCTAAATGGTTCAGATATGTTGATGATATTTTGTGTCTTATGCCCAAAAATGTAGATATACACCATTTTCTTGGAAAATTAAATAGCTTAGCCCATTCTATAAACTTTACTGTTGAGTTTGAAGAAAATAACTCATTGCCTTTTCTAGATGTTTTAATTATTAAGGGTAATAATGAATTCAAATTTAAAATTTACAGAAAACCTACAAATAACTGTTCCTATGTCCACTATTATTCCTCGCATCAAGATAGAGTCAAACTGTCTGTTTTCTCATCAATGTTTTTGAGAGCTTTACGAATTTGTAGTCCTGAGTTCATAGATGAGGAAATATCCAAAATTTATGAAATAGGTAATGATTTAAAATACCCAAGAAATGTAATTGATAAATCTTTTAAAGTTGCTAGAAACACTTTTTATAATCCAAAAAGGGGCAACCAGCCTTATTCAACTAAAAATATGTTGGTTCTCCCTTACCATGAAAACTTGGTTGATATGCCTTCTCTTCTTAAGACTTTTAATATTAAAGTTGTATTCAAAAATCTTGATACAGTAAAAAAACTTTTGATAAAGAATTCCCCCCAAAATGCTGATGGATGTGTCTATAAGATTCCTTGTAAAATTTGCGATAAAGTTTATTACGGTCAAACTGGTAAAAATCTCGAACTAAGATTAAAACAACATAAATATAGCATTAGAACTGGACAAGATTCCAATGCTCTATTTATTCATGTAAGAGATTTTAACCATCCAATTGATTTTCAAAAAGTTGAGAAAGTAGTATCAAGCAAGTCCATGGTCGACAGGAATATAATTGAATCTTGTTTCATAAAAAGCAGTTTTGACAATAATATGAATATTTCCTTTGGTTTATATAAATTAGATCCATTTATAATTAATAGAATTTGGGAAGAATTTAATAATACACTGGACAAATAAATAGCTTGGGGGTGAGTTGTGCAAAGGACCTATCCAAGTTGGCTCGCCGCGCGTCACGTGCCCTTTACCGGGCAGGACCGAGTGTACTCGGTCCTCAAAACGTGGTTTTGTGCGCACGTCCTCTGACTCCCCCAGCGCATCTAGGTTCCCGTTCTCTATTTCTGACCAATCACAGACCTTCCCTGAGTCGCCCCAGCTGAGCGGTGATGGCGGCTGCCCGATTCCCATTGGTCGAGAGAGCAGAATGTAAACACTTCTACCTTGCCGGCGCAAAAACTCGTGTTTCTCGGTTGAGTGCTCCTTATATACTGAAGCATTTCACCCAATACAATGTCGGTAAGTACTGATTTGTGTGTCTAGTGTGTAAATGAATAGTTTAGCCATATTTTGATATATATATGAAGGCGTTGTGAAGCATATTACGAGTGCACCATGCAAATGAAAAAAGTGCAACAAAATAGGACCAAGTACAGTCGTTCCTGCCCTTTTAGGTGCAGTTTTCAAGTTTCGGTATATAAATATTTCCATAAAATTTGGTAGTGTATATATGAATTCAGTAATGGTCTGGGTGTGTACAGAATGTTTTTATTGTCCTTCCAGATCAATAAGAAATTTTCTACGGTGAGTCCTCCAAGGATAACTCGAAATTTGTCTGTGTTTGGGATGATAGTGACTCAGATCAAGACTCAGATGACCTGGATTTCCTGGATAGTGAGGATGAATTCTTGCCACCAGATGCAGAGGTGTCAACAGATGGGGAGGAGGAAGCCGGGCCACCACCAAAAAAACAAAAATTGAACAAGAGGAAGAAACGTATTACTATGGAGGAATACCCTGATGAAGAAGTGCTTCAAGATGATCTTGCTTCTCAAGGAGACACCAAATGGAAGAATGAGGACATCCACAATGACCCTTTGCCTAAATATCAACATATAAAGCCTGTTGAAGTTAGGTGTGCATATGATTATTTTACAGACTTTTTTACTCAAGACATGATAGACAACATTACATTTCAAACTAATTTGTATGCCAGGCAAAAAGACATACATACTACTTTTCAAACAGATTCTGAGGAAATGACTAGGTTTATAGGTATTCTGTTGCATATGGGTTACACTGTACAGCCATCCATTGAGGACTATTGGAGAAGTGCAAGTAGGATAACTCAAGTTGCAGAAGTCATGGGATCAAAGAGGTTTTAGGTTGCTGAGGCGTACCATTCATTTCAATGATAACACACAAAAGAAGGATAATGACAGATTCTACAAAATAAGGCCTCTTTACAATGGACTAACTAAAGCTTGCTTGAAAGTTCCAGCTACACCCAAGCAGTCTGTTGATGAAGTTATGGTTGCTTTCAAGGGTAAAACAGCTGGAAACCTAAGGCAATACATCAAAAACAAACCAGACAAGTGGGGTTTCAAAACTCTTCTGTCGTGGCAGTGAAGATGGAATCATACATGATATACTGATGTATCAAGGTAACCCAACTTTTGAGAACCATCACATAAAGCTGTCAAATGAAGAAAGTAAACTCCCAATGAGTTCCAGGATTGTTCTTGTACTTGCAGCATCTCTTGACCAAAGAAAAACATCAGCAGTCTATGCTGATAATTTCTTTTCAAGTCTACCTTTGGTCAAGGTACTGAGAGACAAGTATAACTGCAGGTACACTGGAACAATACGTGATAATAGATGTGGTAAGCCACAACTGATGCCTGTGAAAGAAATGCAAAAGAGTAATGTGGCCAGGGCTATTTTGATTTCCAAAGCAATGATCATATCCTTCTTGTAAGATGGAAGGACAACAAAGTTGTGACTCTAGTCACAAATGATGTCGGAGTTTATCCTTTGGGTCTTATTGAAAGATATGACAAGGCATCAAAGAAGAAAGACCACTTTGAGTGCCCAGGCATCATCAAGAACTACAACGCAAACATGGGAGGTATCGACAAAAGTAACATGTTGGTCCATCTTTACAAAACGCCAATGAAATCAAAGCGTTGGTACATGCGCTCTTTGCTTATGTTTTGGATGTTGCTGTTGTGAATGCATGGCTTCTTTACTGTCGTGATTGTAGGTCACTAAACATGCCATGCACACCACTGAAGCTATTCAGGCTTGAGATCTCTGTCACTGCAAGATCCAAAGGACAAAAGGTCAACCGCACCCAGCATGAGACGAAGTCGAGATTCACCCAGTACTTCTTTGGTTGACAGTAATGACGATTTGTCAAACGTGGAATACCCATCTGCATTTCAGTACCAACGTGCAGAAAGGCCAGATGACAGTGTGAGGCTGGATAAACAGCTAGGTCACTGGCCAGTGCTAGGTAAGCTGCTTTCATGCAAGTTTTGCAGCAAAAAGAATAATCATGTCACATCCTCATTTTGCTGTGCCATATGTAAAGTAAATCTGTGCATAAAGAAGGATAGAAATTGTTTCATGAAGTTTCATTTGCAAAATTAGTGATGTGAAATGATGTTCTTTCTCAGGGAACTCAGGAATATTTCATTTGTAAGTTGCATCCCATTGCAATGTGTCATTGTTGATAAGTAGTTCCTATTTCTATTTTTTTACTGGTTACAAAATTGTTCAGAAACAAGTTCCATTTATGTTTTTTATATTGTCTACTTGTATAATAAATTTAAAAAATATTTATTTCGTTTTTTTACAACAATTGCAACATTGCAACATTCAAAAATGGTATACCCCAAACGGGCAGGACCGAATATACTCGGTCTTCGAATATCTGCAATTGCGCGAGATGTTACTTTCACAACTCTGTTTGGATGGTCTCAGTGACCTTACATTGAGTGGCTCTATCCCCTCATAGGAAATCACTTTCAAATTCACACTTTAGACTGCCTTGCCCTCTGAAGGATATATATATATATATATATATATATATATATATATATATATATATATATATATATATATATATATATATATATATATATGCATATATATATATATATATATATATATATATATATATAATATATATATATATATATATATATATATCTATATATATATATATATATATATATTTATATATATATATATATATATATATATATATATATATATATATATATATATATATATATATATATATATATATATAAAGACTGCAAATAGTATTTTCCATCACCAATATTTCAGAGTTACTCCTATTCCAGTTCATTCTGAGACTGAAGAAGTTCTTTCTAACATCCACGAGAAAACTCCATCATAAAATTCCAGTTGCATCATCTTGTGCCCGATCCCCGCCTTTGAGACAGTCTGCCCTGGGAGTCTCTTGCGCGTTATAACGTCTCTTCTGGTTAACCTTTCCTTTTACAGTTTATAATCAGGCTCACCTATTTTATCCTCTTTCCCAAATTCAGCCCTCACAACTCTTTTTTTTTTTGGTTTCTTTATATGCTTGATCAGACTTGGGCTCCAGGCAGGTGCTGAATACTCTATGGTAGTTCAAGTATATGTTTTGAATAAAGTGGTGACTGATTCTTTCTGAGGTTACTTAAGGCCATTCTCAAGTTTGCTACGCTCGAATATGCTGCTGACACTATTCTACTCTAAGGCGTCTATGGTGATATACCTACTTATCCCAGGCCCCTATTGATTAAGGTTTCGGCATATATCCTCTTTCCTCTCTCAGCCTCCCTCCAGAAACTATCCCGTCGCTGGTCATGTTTCATCATTCCCACATTCCTAAATTAGATTACTAGGACTGAATTAAAGTAGCCAATTTCTGACAGTTCCTGAAGTCTAAATATACTTCACGTCGCAGTGTCTTTCCTAGTTTTTATTTTTGCATTAGTTTAACATAATTTGAAAATATTGGACTTTATTTCTTCTGGTGTGTTGTTTACATAGACTAGAAACAACACTGGTCCCAGCAATGACCCATATAAAACCCCTTTTATTACCACTGCTTATCCTCATACCTCCTCTCTTATACTCTCTGCCTCTTTTGATTTACTTATGCAATGGGCACTTGTAGTGTTTTTTCCATTATTCTTTCCTGCTTTTCTAGACTACGTATCACTTTGGTGTGATATATAATGACATTCCTTCCTGCAATCCAGGAAAATGCTGTCACCCTTTCTGCTACTTTTTCTCTGTCGCCCTGTTAAAGATATTCAGTAGGGTGGTAAGACAGGATCTTTTCCTCTCTAATTTTGTGCTAGTTGTTGTTGATGAACCTTCCGTTCTCCAGGTGCTCTACCATTCTCCATATCATTATCAACATTTCTTTGGACAATATGCATGTTAAAGACACAGGTCTGGTTTGTTCCTTTGTATAAATATTGACATTACAGAAGATGTTTTCTGTATTTTTGGTGGTTGCCTTATTCCAGTGACTTCATGAAGTATTTTCTAGCGGTGCACATTGTGATTTTGCTCCTTCCTACATATGTTCCTGTGTGTCCAAATTCCTCGCGGGCAGGTGGATTTCGCAAGTTTTCCTTTTAATTTCTCTCTCACTTTCGCTACAATTCATCTCCTCACCATTGCATCATGACACCCTTATCAATACCTTATCATCCTCCCACGCCACCACCTTATCTATCCTATACATTCTTATCCCTCTCCCCATCATTCCACACCAACTTATATCGATACTTTTTCCCAACCAAAACCCCCACTTCCTACCTTCCTATCATCAGTCCATTACTATTCTATCTCCTTAAAACCCGTCCCCTTTCTTTTTATAAATCCCATTCCATCTATCTTCCTTATAAAGCATACCATTACTACCTACTTATCATTCATATCACAACCATTTCCTTATCATCCATTCCACTACTACTTATAATCCATACAGTTACGTCCTTCTTGTCATCCATACCACCACCACGAACACCGTTTCCTTATCATCCAAACTACAATCACCACACCATCCATACCACTACCACATCCATCCCTTCCCTACTACCAGCACCTCCTTATCATCCGTACCAATACATCCACTACCTCATCCATACCATCAACCATCACCATCCTTTCTCACCCATAAAATCATTCGTCGTCTATTTTTTTTTCACTTGGTTCATTTCCTTCGTTTTCAATTTCGTTCTCGGGTTTTTTCTAAGGTTCCTGACCTCGCTCCACCTCTTTCTTTTCTCGTCTCCCTGAGCCTTGAATTTTCCCTATTTTTCAACTATGTTCACACTGCCTTAGTATTTTTTATCGCTACAGAGGCTGTTGTTCTACATGACCCGTACGGTTTTAGCACATTTTTTATATATACTGTTATCAAAGAGCCCACGGATAAACCATACCACGGGCGGGATTGGAACCCGCGGTATGGTTTGTTTGCAATCGTGTCATTACGATTTCGTGAGTCAGCCCACGGATGCTATAGATTATACGAAGTACAAAGGCTCTACACATGCTACAAGGGCCACACATGCTGTACCTCTGGTGGCATGAGACAGTAAGAGTCACAATTGGTGTCGTTGATACAAGCATGTCAAAGAGGTACAGTTTGTAAAATAATCCTGCTGAACCACTTTGGCACAGTGGTACAGCACTGGGTGAGGTAAACGCAAGAACTACGGTTCGAGTCCTCGTTCGTCCTTTTATTTATAGCATGTGTGAATATGTATGAATTATACATACATATATATATATATATATATATATATATATAATATTATATATATTATATATATATATATATATATAATATATATATATATATATATATATATGTCGTGCCGAATATGTAAAACTGGTCAATTAGCAAGAACTCATTTAAAATTAATTTCTTTCTAAAATTTTCTCTTGTACGTTTAAAGATATATTTTTTACATTAATGTTGATGTAAAAATTTATAATTTTGCACCAAAAGGAACTTAGAAAACTTACCTAACCTTATTATAACAAGACCAATTTATTTTAGCCTAACCCAACTAAATATATTTTATATTTGTTTACAATAATTTAATACTAAACAAACACAGTGAAATATATTTTTTTCGTTAGGTTCAGAATGATTTTGGCGAAATTATTGCATACACAAATTTTCACTTGTCCTATATGGCAAGATGAGCGTTGCTATTTATGCCAAGATCGCAAGTTCTGCCTATTCGGCACGACATATATATATGTTTTCAAAACTGCTTTTTATGAAACAAGATTCAATTATATTCCTGTCGACCATGGACTTGCTTGATACTACTTTCTCAACTTTTTGAATTCAATTGGATGGTTAAAATCTCTCACATGAATAAATAGAGCATTGGAATCTTGTCCAGTTCTAATGTTATATTTATGTTGTTTTAATCTTAGTTCGAGATTTTTACCAGTTTGACAGTAATAAATTTTATCGCGAATTTTACAAGGAATCTTATAGACGCATCCGTCAGCATTTTGGGAGGAATTCTTTATCAAAACTTTGTTTTACTGCATCAAGATTTTTAAATACAACTTTGATATTAAAAGTCTTAAGAAGAGAAGGCATATCAACCAAGTTTTCATGGTAAGGGAGAACCAACATATTTTTAGGCGAATAAGGTTGGTTGTCCCTTTTTGGATTGTAAAAAGTATTTCTAGCAATTTTAAAAGATTTATCAATTACGTTTCTTGGGTATTTTAAATCGTTAGCTATTTCATAAATTTTGGATATTTCTTCATCTATGAACTCTGGACTACAAATACGTAAAGCTCTCAAAAGCATTGATGAGAAAACCGACAGTTTAACTCTATCTTGATGTGAAGAATAATAGTGTACAAAGGAACAGTTATTTGTAGGTTTTCTGTAAATTTTAATTTTAAAATCATTGTCACCCTTAATAATTAAAACATCTAGAGAAGACAGTGAGTTACTTACTTCAAACTCAACAGTAAAATTTATAGAATGGGATATGATATCTAATTTAACAAGGAAATGGTTTATATCTACATTGTAGATGAATGGTTCAGAGAACCGACATGTTGATAAATTAGACACCTGTGCAACTCTTGGGTATCTTTATTGAGGAAGCGTTTCGCCACACAGTGGCTTCATCAGTCCATACGTAGGAGAAACTTGAAGAACAGGAGGAGAATGAGGTAATCAGTCCCTCAACCTTGAGTCGATGTGTTCAGTCCAAAAATCTTGAATAGAATACGGCATATCAGCGGAGAAGCAGCTTATAAACCGTATGGCAGGAGAGGTGCAGCAGTCATAGGTCGTGTCACATTTGTTCAATGTGGAAGTAGGTCGTGCTCAAGAATTAGGCAAGCGAAGAATTCCTAATTATTAAGATCCCAAGAAGTTGCAGTGTCTGACAGATTTGTAGATGAATGGTTCAGAGAACCGACATGTTGATAAATTAGACACATGTGCAACTGTGTCTGACAAATCTGTCAGACACTGCAACTTCTTGGGATCTTAATACTTAGGAATTCTTCGCTTGCCTAATTCTTGGGCACGACCTACTTCCCACTTTGAAAAAATGTGAACGCCTATGACGCTGCACCTCTCCTGCCATAGGGTTTCATAAGCTGCTTCTCCGCTGTATGCCGTATTCTATTAAAGATTGAGGGGAAAACACATCGAAAAGGGTTGAGGGACGATTACCTCATTTCCTCCGTTTTTCAATTTTTCCCCTACGTAGGATGTGAAGCCACTGTGTGGCGAAAGTTTCCTCAATAAAGATACCCAAGAGTTGCAATGTGTCTAATTTATCAAATATCTCATTTTTTGGCATAAGACAAAAAATATCTCAACATATTAAACCACTTAGCCTATTAGGAAGGATTTGTTAAGCATTTTTGTTTAAAAAATTTTCCATGTATAAATTACTAAAACGGGCGAAAGGTTTTCCCCCATTGCCATCCCAAAAACTCTGAGATAAAACATCTTTTAAATACAAATTTTGCACAACAATAAAAATTTTAATAAGTTTAATGATAGTAGGAAATGGAAAAGGGAAATCGAAATTAACAAGTTTTTCAATTAAGAGACTTAAAAAACATCAACTGAACTTTTGTAAAAAGGGAGGTTCTAAAAGCAAACCCTTTTTTAAAATATTTTTTTAAGTCAACAAGGTGCTTAAAATTTATCCATTAAAAAATTCCGCTGTTTTTAACTTTAAAATTAGGGACCGGAGTAAAACAGGAAGGGCACCGAATGGATCAAGAATCCTGACAGGGAGGCAACAACGACCATGGTACGTGATCAGTATCGCGCGGGCGTTACGAGGGGGGTCCCACAGGGGCAGCCCTGGGCCAGTGTATTTTTAACATAAGACATAAGAAAGGGAACACTGCAAAAGGCCCACGGCCCTGCGGAGGGGGGGGCCAGTGTCCCCCCCCCCGGGTTAGCCAATGCCCCCCCCCCGGAAAACCCCTGACCCCCCCCAGTCTGGTCATCCCCCCACTGTACCGACCCACAGCCAAGCAGTCAGGTCCAAAATCACACCCACCACACCCCTCAGTTTACAACCAAAAAAAATCACAACGTTTTTCCTCAATAACGTTTCGGGGGCTTGTTCCACTCATCCACAACTCTATTCCAAAACAGGTTTCCTATATCCTTCCGAATCTGAAATTTTTTCAACTTGAAAAAATTGCGCGGTCCTGTCTTGGGCTGGAAATTTTAAGCACACTATTTACTCCCCTTTATTTATTCCTGTTTTCCACTTATACACCTCGATCATATTCCCCCAATTCTAAAACCTTTCGAGAGATGCAGATTCAGGGCCCTCAGTTATCCCATAGGGAAGATTTCTGATACATGGGGTCATCTTTGTATCCTCCCTTTGACGTTTTCCAGAGCATTTATATCCATTCGTCTACGGGGACCCGAATGAGCAGATAGTCTAAATGAGGCCAAACCCAAGGGTATATAGTTGAAGAACAACCTGAGGACTTTATTATTTAACTTCTAGATATGAAGCCAAGAATTCTGTTTTCTTTATTGCGAACACAAGCACTTTTTCTTGGGGTTTTTTGGTTATGTAACCGAATTCCCAAATCCTTTTTGCAATGGAAGTATTTAAAATCTACATTATTTTAGTTTTTGTGGCATGTTTATTTAACTGTCCAACTTTTTGAAATTTTGCATTTGTCAATATTAAACTGCATCTGCCAATTTTTTCCCACCATTGCGTCAGTCTTTCAAATTCCTGGATGCTCAATGTTCATTAGAATGAAATTGGACGGCCTATTTTTTTGGGGCATCGCAAAATTTTCTTAGTCCTATTTATTCCCTCATCTATGTCGTTTATGTAAATTTTGAACAACAACGGGGCCCAACAGACCCCCGAGGAACACCCCTTGTGACGTACCCCCATTTTTTTTTATTTTCCCTATTTTTCAACTATGTTCACACTGCCTTAGTATTTCTTATCGCTACAGAAGCTGTTGTTCTACATGACCCGTACGGTTTTAGCACATTTTTTATATATACTGTTATCAAAGAGCCCACGGATAAACCATACCACGGGCGGGATTGGAACCCGCGGTATGGTTTGTTTGCAATCGTGTCATTACGATTTCGTGAGTCAGCCCACGGATGCTATAGATTATACGAAGTACAAAGGCTCTACACATGCTACAAGGGCCACACATGCTGTACCTCTGGTGGCATGAGACAGTAAGAGTCACAATTGGTGTCGTTGATACAAGCATGTCAAAGAGGTACAGTTTGTAAAATAATCCTGCTGAACCACTTTGGCACAGTGGTACAGCACTGGGTGAGGTAAACGCAAGAACTACGGTTCGAGTCCTCGTTCGTCCTTTTATTTATGCATGTGTGAATATGTATGAATTATATATATATATATATATATATATAATATATATATATATATATATATATATATATATATATATATATATATATATATATATATATATATATATATATATATGTCGTGCCGAATATGTAAAACTGGTCAATTAGCAAGAACTCATTTAAAATTAAGTTCTTTCTAAAATTTTCTCTTGTACGTTTAAAGATATATTTTTTCATTAATGTTGATGTAAAAATTTATAATTTTGCACCAAAACGAAATTAGAAAACTTACCTAACCTTATTATAACAAGACCAATTTATTTTAGCCTAACCCAACTAAATATATTTTATATTTGTTTACAGTAATTTAATACTAAACAAACACAAATTTTCACTTGTCCTATATGGCAAGATGAGCGTTGTTATTTATGCCAAGATCGTAAGTTCTGCCTATTCGGCACGACATATATATATATTTTCAAAACTACTTTTTATGAAACAAGATTCAATTATATTCCTGTCGACCATGGACTTGCTTGATACAACTTTCTTAACTTTTTGAAATCAATTGGATGGTTAAAATCTCTCACATGAATAAATAGAGCATTGGAATCTTGTCCAGTTCTAATGTTATATTTATGTTGTTTTAATCTTAGTTCGAGATTTTTACCAGTTTGACCGTAATAAATTTTATCGCGAATTTTACAAGGAATCTTATAGACACATCCGTCAGCATTTTGGGAGGAATTCTTTATCAAAACTTTGTTTTACTGCATCAAGATTTTTAAATACAACTTTGATATTAAAAGTCTTAAGAAGAGAAGGCATATCAACCAAGTTTTCATGGTAAGGGAGAACCAACATATTTTTAGGCGAATAAGGTTGGGTTGTCCCTTTTTTGGATTGTAAAAAGTATTTCAGCAATTTAAAAGATTTATCAATTACGTTTCTTTGGTATTTTAAATCATTAGCTATTTCATAAATTTTGGATATTTCTTCATCTATGAACTCTGGACTACAAATACGTAAAGCTCTCAAAAACATTGATGAGAAAACCGACAGTTTAACTCTATCTTGATGTGAAGAACAATAGTGTACATAGGAACAGTTATTTGTAGGTTTTCTGTAAATTTTAATTTTAAAATCATTGTCACCCTTAATAATTAAAACATCTAGAGAAGACAGTGAGTTACTTACTTCAAACTCAACAGTAAAATTTATAGAATGGGATATGCTATCTAATTTAACAAGGAAATGGTTTATATCTACATTGTAGATGAATGGTTCAGAGAACCGACATGTTGATAAATTAGACACATGTGCAACTGTGTCTGACAAATCTGTCAGACACTGCAACTTCTTGGGATCTTAATACTTAGGAATTCTTCGCTTGCCTAATTCTTGGGCACGACCTACTTCCACATTGAACAAATGTGACACGACCTATGACTGCTGCACCTCTCCTGCCATACGGTTTATAAGCTGCTTCTCCGCTGATATGCCGTATTCTATTCAAGATTGATGGACTGAACACATCGACTCAAGGTTGAGGGACTGATTACCTCATTCTCCTCCTGTTCTTCAAGTTTCTCCTACGTATGGACTGATGAAGCCACTGTGTGGCGAAACGTTTCCTCAATAAAGATACCCAAGAGTTGCACATGTGTCTAATTTATCAATATATCTACATTCTTGAGCATAAGACACAAAATATCATCAACATATCTAAACCACTTAGCTCTATTAGGAAGGATTGTGTTAAGCAGTTTTGTTTAAAAAAATTCCATGTATAAATTACTAAGAACAGGCGAAAGAAGATTTCCCATTGCCATACCAAACTTCTGAGTATAAAACTCATCATTAAATACAAATTTTGCATCAACAATACAAAGTTTAATAAGTTTAATGATAGTAGGAAATGGCAATGGTAAATCGTAATTAACAAGTTCTTCAAATAAGAAACTTAATAAATCATCAACTGGAACTTTTGTAAACAAGGAGGTAACATCAAAGCTAACCTTGTTGAAATATTTTAAGTCAGACAAGGTGCTTAATTTATCCATTAATTCTATGCTGTTTTTAACATTAAGTTAGAGGATCCGGCACGTAAAACAGGAAGGGCACCGCAATGGATCAGAGAATCCTGACAGGGAGGCAACAACGAGCCATGGTACGTGATCAGGTATCGCAGCGAGCGCCTGTGACGAGCGGGGTCCCACAGGGGTCAGCCCTAGGACCAGTGCTATTTTAACATAAGAACATAAGAAAGAAGGAACACTACAACAGGCCTACTGGCCCATGCGGAGCAGGTCCATGTCCCCCCCCCCGGATTAGACCAATGACCCCCCCCGGATAATCCCAATGACCCACCCAGTCTGGTCATCCCCACTGTACCAGACCCAGCAGCACAAGCTAGTCAGGTCCAACTCACACCCACCCACACCCACCCACACCCACTCATGTATTTATCTAACCTATTTTTAAAACTACGCAACGTTTTAGCCTCAATAACTGTACTCGGGAGCTTGTTCCACTCATCCACACTCTATTACCAAACCAGTGCTTTCCTATATCCTTCCTGAATCTGAATTTTTACAACTTGAAACCATTGCTGCGAGTCCTGTCTTGACTGGAAATTTTCAGCACACTATTTACATCCCCTTTATTTGTTCCTGTTTTCCACTTATACACCTCGATCATATTCCCCCTAATTCTAATCCTTTCGAGAGAGTGCAGATTCAGGGCCCCTCAGTCTATCCTCATAGGGAAGATTTCTGATACATGGGATCATCTTTGTCATCCTCCTTTGTATGTTTTCCAGCGCATTTATATCCATTCTGTCATACGGTGACCAGAACTGAGCAGTATAGTCTAAATGAGGCCTAACCAAGGATATATAGTTGAAGAACAACCTGAGGACTTCTATTATTTATACTTCTAGATATGAAGCCAAGAATTCTGTTAGTTTTACTGCGAACACTAATGCACTGTTGTCTTGGTTTTAGGTTACTGCTAACCAGAATTCCTAAATCCTTTTCGCAATCGGTAGTATTAAGATCTACATTATTTAGTTTATATGTGGCATGGTTATTTAACTGTCCAACATTTAGAATTTGTCAATATTAAACTGCATCTGCCACTTTTCCGACCATTGCGTCAGTCTATTCAAATCATTCTGGAGTGCTCTAATGTCCTCATTAGAATGAATTGGACGGCCTATTTTGGTGTCATCAGCAAATTTGCTTATGTCGCTATTTATTCCCTCATCTATGTCGTTTATGTAAATTGTGAACAACAACGGGCCCAACACTGACCCCTGAGGAACACCGCTTGTGACGTACCCCCATTCTGATTTCTCCCCATTTATGCGAACTCTCTGCTGTCTATTTGTCAGCCATGCCTCTACCCAGGAAAAAATTTCTCCTATTCCGTGTGCCCTAAGTTTCCTCAATAGCCTCTGGTGTTGAACTCTATCGAAAGCCTTACTGAAGTCCATATACACAATATCATGTTCATTACCATGATCTACCTCCTCAAACACCTTAGTGAAAAAAGTTAGTAAATTCGTAAGACAGGAACGCCCCTTTGTAAAACCGTGTTGAGAATCATTAATCAATCTGTGCCTGTCAAGATGGCTACGATTTGCTTCGCCAATTATTGATTCCATAAATTTTCCCACTATTGAGGTAAGGCTTATTGGTCTATAGTTCGAAGCCAAGGACCTGTCACCTGCCTTGTAAATAGGTATTACATTGCCATTTTCCACTTATCAGGCACTATGCCAGTTTGTAGTGATATGTTAAAAAGATAGCCAAAGGTATCTAAGTTCCTCTTTACATTCCTTTAACACCCTTGCAAACAGTTCATCAGGACCTGGGGATTTGTTAGGTTTTAGTTTCTCTATTTGTCTGAGGACCATGTCACTAGTTAACCGCAATCGTACATAGTTTATTATCATCCTGTTCTACGTAATCTATTATTTACAGGATATAGCTAGTATTTTCCTGGGTGAAAACTGAGAGGAAGTAGGTATTTAGAATTTCACACATATCCTTATCACTGTCAGTGATCTGATCAGAGTTACTCTTAAGTGGGCCAATCTTGTCCCTAATCTTACTTCTGTATACCTGAAAGAACCCTTTTGGGTTAGTCTTTGAATTCCTTGCGACCTTAGCCTCATAATCCCTTTTTGCTTTTCTTATTTCTTTCTTTATTTCTCTCTTTAATTGAATATATTGATTTTTTAACTGCCCATCCCCTCTTTTGATACGCCTATATATGCCTCTCTAATGACCAATGAGATGTTTTAATCTATTGTTCATCCATTTGGGATCATTTTTGTTAGATTTAATTTCCCTACTCGGAATAAAAGCTGTCTGGGCAGCTAGAACTATGCTCTGAAAAACGTCATATTGGCAACCAAGATCACCTACCTGACCCATAGTCAGGACATCCCAATTTAGCCCACCCAAGTAATTTTTCAGTCCCATGAAGTCGGCCAAGCGAAAATCTGGGACAGAGATTTGATTATAGTTATCTGGGTAATTTCATGATATATTGAAACTAAGTGATTTGTGATTACTTTCCCCAAGCTCATCATTAACCTCAAGATTATTAATTAGTGAATCTTTGTTGGCAAGAACCAAGTCAAGCAGATTGTTTCCTCAAGTTGGTTCTGTCACAACCTGTTCTAAAAAGCAATCCTGAAACGTATCAAGAAAGTCACTAGACTCAAGATTTCCTGTCATATTGTTCCAATCAATTTGTCTAAAGTTAAAATCTCTCATTATCACAACATTTTCATATCTAGATGCCTTATGAATTTCGTCCCATAACAGCTTATTGCACTCCCTACCAAGGTTTTGGGGCCTATAAATCACACTCAAAATTAATTTGTCACGTCCTTCGAGAAACTGTGCCAAACAGATTTTGTGTTCGATGTTTCTAATCTTTATATCATGTCTAAGACAACAATTTAAATTTTCTCTGACATACATAGCCACACCACCACCCTTCCTGTTGACCCTATCAGTGTGGAATAGTTTATAACCCTGTATGTTGCATTCAGAAGGTATTTCTCTATCTTTCAGGTTGAACCAGGTCTCTGTTATACCAATAATATCTATTTTACCTACACTTGCAAGTAATTTTAGCTCATCTATCTTATTTCTTAGACTCCTACTATTTGAATAGTAAACCTTAAGGGAGCTAGTCACTCGTTGCCCTCTACTATCTATCTTTGTTGATCAGTTGATTTGCCATTACTAGCAACTTTATTCTGAATAATTGTCTTTTAAACATATCCCTGAGGTATCTCGGTAATAACTGCTGTTTTTAACCCTAATACTGCAGCCTGATTGTTTCCCACAAACACCCATACCTATATAATCTATCAGTTTAAATTCCTAGACAAGTTATCAATTACCCTCTCAATTGAATTGGCTAATGCAACCACTCCATCCCCAGAGAGATGAACCCCATCCCTTGCATACATATCACGTTTTTTGGTATATGTGAATGACATGATGGAAGGGATAGACTCAGAAGTGTCCCTGTTCGCAGTTAATGAGAAGAATCAAATCAAATGAGGATCAGGCAGGACTACAAAGAGACCTGGACAGGCTGGACGAGTTTTCCATCAACTGGCTACTCGAATTTAACCCAGCCAAATGCAAAGTCATGAAGATCGGGGAATGGGAAAGAAGACCGCAGACAGAATATAGGCTAGGCGTCCGAGACTGCAAACCTCACTCAAGGAGAAAGATCTTGGGGTGAGTATAATACCGAGCACATCTCCGGAAGCACACATCAACCAGGTAACTGCTGCAGCATATGGGCGCCTGGCAAACCTGATAATAGTGTTGCGATACCTCAGTAAAGAATCGTTCAAGACTCTGTTCACTGTGTACGTCAGGCCCATACTGGAGTATGCAGCACCCGTTTGGAACCCACACCTGGTCAAGCACGTCAAGAAATTAGAGAAAGTACAAACGTTTGCAACAGGGCTAGCTCCAGAGCTAAGCGAAGTGTCCTACGAAGAAAGGTTAAGGGAAATACTCCTGACGACACTGGAGGACAAGAGGGTTAGGGGACACATGATAACGACATAAAAAATACTGCGAGGAATAGATAAGGTGGACAGGGACAGGATGTTCCAGAGATGGAACACAGACACAAGGGGTCACAATTGGAAGTTGAAGACTCAAATGAGTCAAAGGGATATTAGGAAGTATTTCTTCAGTTATAGAGTTGTCAGGAAGTGAAATAGTCTGGCAAGTGATTTAGTGGAGGCAGGAACCATACATAGTTTTAAGACGAGGTATGATAAATCTCATGGAGCAGGGAGAGAGAGGACTTAGTAGCGATCAGTGAAGAGGCGGGGCCCGGAGCTGAGTCTCGACCCCTGCAACCACAATTAGGTGAGTATAATTAGGTGAGTACGCACACACACACATACTAATGCAAACGATAATTACGAGACTCCCGTCATCTTTGAAAAAAAAATATCGTCATTCATTATGCTTCAGAGCAGGAACTCGATTTTTTTTAGGTCAGATGTCCATAAATCAATATGTGAAATGGCGCTGCATAATATTTTACTGATAACAATGGAGGACTATGCCTGTTAAAGAATAAAAACTAGAAATTGTAATCAGTATTAATGTAGAGTTTTATTACTTTCATTAGTTAAATAGCCACTTGTTATAAATCTAGTGTTGGCTGTTAATTTATTTTGATCACGCCAATAAGGGACTGAACTATTCTTAAGAACAACTGGGTGTGATTAGTCTGGCCACACCTTATTTCAGACTACAGGTTTACATCCCTGATGGTGGCTCTCAGCTTCGATTTCAGCAATTTCATGAAGAAGAATATACATCCACAGTGTCATGTGAACCCAAAACATTGCCCAGTTACAATTACTAAATGATTTAAGCCTGACAGCATTACACTTGGCAGTATTCGGTTACAAAATGTAGTGGAAGGATCTTGAGGTCATACTTGCCTAGTAGTTTAAGTGTACTAGCTCATTAAAGTAAAATATATTCTTCTAAATAAAATGGCACTTTGCATTTAAGTTGCAATAAAGTGCGCAGCAAATGGCCAGAGGTCCGCATGTTGGACGCTTCTGACTTAGAGATAAAAGTGGATAAGATAGCTGTCCTTCGTGGTCATTGAGCATCCAGTACCTTTGTAAAAAATTATTTAATCTTAGGACGCTATTGTGCTTTGCACCTTTTTTTTTATATTAGATGGAAAGTCTATGACGTGATCTTGAATCTCTTATGACGTGTATCGGAAAGCCAGCGGAAGGCCCCACTCAAATGACCAAAAACTCCACTGGGTCATCATATGATTGTGATAATCGCCTGGAGAAATTTTTATTTTTCTCCGGACAAATAAAATATTACCACCGCCGCCTCTAAGGTATTAGTTCTTTTACCTCTCGGCTCCTTTTTTTTTGCTCATCACATCCCTTGCAAATTATTTACTGCATTTATATGATTAATTTGCTTATACCGAAGGACAGAAGACACGTAAATCTAATCTGTTCTTTGAAAGTGGTTGAACACAACTAGTAAACCTGTAACAGTTATATCTGCGTAAACTGTGTGTACTTTACCCACAGGTCACCAATATTATCACTTAATACAACACGGGAAGACTTTCGTTAGTGTATTTCTTGTTGATGCTACTATCCCCATACCTTGTGTTGTTGCTACCATGTCCATAACTTGTGTTTTTGTTACCATGTTCATACCATGTATTGTTTATCACCATAGACATTCCTCGTGCTGTTGCACCCCATCTATAGCAGAGGACTATCACTACTACTACTACTACTACTACTACTACTGTCTCTATTAAAAGTTATCCATGATTATCTCTACTTAAAATCATTTGCTATTACCCGAATCAGAGTTTTTCAAGTGGACGCCAGCAAGATGCCACTGAGTGAGCCGCGGACAGGTCACCTGAGAATTAATCCTCGCTGCTTCACTCATTTTCCGCCAGAAAATACGAGTTGCTGGGTGGCTTCAGTTAACAGTGAGTGCGGTACACGTC
>NC_069413.1:44897835-44900335 GCF_026875155.1 Cherax quadricarinatus | reverse complement strand
TAATAATATATATATATATATATATATATAATATATATATATATATATATATATATATATATATTATATATATATATATATATATATTATATATATATATATATATTAATATATATATATAGTCGTGCCGAATAGGCAGAACTTGCGATCATGCTAAATAGCAACGCTCATCTTGCCATATAGGATAATGCAAGTTTTGTGTATGCAATAATTTCGCCAAAATCATTCTGAACATAACGAAAAAAATATATTTCACTGTGCTTGTTTAGTACTAAATTATTGTAAACGTATTTAAAATATATTTAGTTGGGTTAGCTAAAATAATTCTCTTAGTATAAGAAAATTCTTACATTAACTTAATGAAAAAAAATATTTCTTTAAACTATAAGATAAATATTTCAGAAAGGACTTAATTCTAAAATGTTATCTTGCTAACTGACCATTTACATATTCGGCACGACTATATAATATATATATATAATATATATATATATATATATAATATACTATACAAACAATCGATACCAAAACTATTTGGAAGTGCGAAGCACATAAAAAAAAGAACACTAAATAGGCACATTGACAATAGAAAAGAAGAATTAAGCACTAGGCAGTCATTAGCGTAGCACTGCTTACTGCAGTGTTAATTACTTCTTTTCACTCCTGGTTAGCTTTCTTTAGTAATCCTTTCTAAATTCTTTGGGTTAGATTAGTTAAGGTTCATAAAAAAAAAAAACGCACAAATGCCTCTTGACTCGGTCTTAGTTACATGAGGACCCACAACTGGGTCATGTGAAAGAGACCTTCAGTTGGCTTGCGTGTCCACCCCTTTAAAAATAAAGATGACATTTGATAATCCTATTCCTTCAAACTAGGTCAATAGTGAATAAAAGATTACAACACTAACTATTGTTAGTAGCACGTTATTCAGTTGTACTTAGTTTCTGTTACTTGAAGGTTATCTTTACTTAGAACAAATGTATTAACACACTCACACACACCCACACACACACACACACACACACACACACACACACACACACACACACACACACACACACACACACACACACACACACACACACACACAGAGGAGTGGCACTGTTGATAAAAATCCGATGGAATTTTGATGAGCTGGAGAGAGGAGACAGCGGAGAAGCAAGCGATTACATAGCGGAAACACTTCACTCTGGAGGTCCCAAGGTGGTAATTGCAGTGATGTATAACCCACCACAGAACAGCAGGAGGTCAAGGCAAGAGTATGACGTGAGCAATAGAGCGATGGTTGACACACTGGCTGCAGTGGCCAGAAGAGCTCATGCATGCAGGGCAAAGCTCCTGATCATGGGCGATTTTAACCACAAGGAGATTGATTGGCAGAACTTTTAGCCACATAGGGGCCAAGACACATGGAGGGCTAAGATGAGGGAGGTGGTACTGGAAAGCTTCATGCACCAACACGTAAGGGACACTACAAGAGAGAGAGAGAGGAGAGGATGAACCAGCAAGACTGGACCTGGTGTTCACCTTGAGTAGTGCAGATATTGAGGACATCATATATGAAAGACCCCTTGGGGCCAGCGATCATGTGGTTTTAAGCTCCGAATACACAGTAGAGCTACAAGTGGAGGGGGAAGCAGGAAGGCCAGGACGAATGAAGCCAAACTACAAGAAAGGGGACTACACGGGAATGAGGAACTTCCTGAACGGTTTTCAGTGGGACAGAGAACTGGCAGGGAAGCCAGTTAATGAGATGATGGAATATGTAGCAACAATGTGCAAGGAGGCTGAGGAGAGGTTTGTACCCAAGGGTAACAGACTAATGAAAAAGCCAGGATGAGCCCATGGTTCACCCAAAGGTGCAGAGAGGCAAAAACCAAGTGTGCTAGGGAATGGAAGAAATATAGAAGGCAAAGGACCCAGGAGAATAAGGAGAGCAGTCGTAGAGCCAGAAATGAATGTGCACAATAAGAAGGGAGGCCCAACGACAATATGAAAACGACATAGCAGCGAAAGCCAAATCTGACCCAAAGCTGTTATACAGACACATCAGGAGGAAAACAACAGTCAAGAACCAGATAATCAGGCTAAGGAAGGAAGGAGGAGAGACAACAAGAAATGACCGTGAAGTATGTGAGGAACTCAACAAGAGATTTAAAGAAGTGTTCACAGAGGAGACAGAAGGGGCCTTCGAAAGACGGAGAGGTGGGGCACACCACAAAGTGCTGAATACAGTACACACAACCAAGGAAGAAGTGAAAAGGCTTCTGAGTGAGCTAGATACCTCGAAGGCAATGGGGCCGGATAACATCTCTCCATGGGTCCTGAGAGGGAGCAGAGGTGCTATGTGTACCCCTACAACAATATTCATACATCTATCGAAACGGGAGATTGCCTGAGGCATGGAACCAGCAATTGTAGTCCAATCTTAAAAAAGGAACAGACATACATAAAACAACCAGGGGAGACTTTCCTAAATTTAAAAAGCAAAGTGGGAAAA